>UESW01003931.1:1102926-1490728 GCA_900491605.1 Calamus simplicifolius | reverse complement strand
TGGGCCGAGCAAATAATCTCCGAACCTCGGCAGGGCCGAGCAACAAATTCTTCGAACCTTGGCTAGGCTGAGCAACTAATCTCCAAACCTCGGTAGGGTGAGCAACAATTCTCGAACCTCGAGGCCGAGCAACATTCTCCAAACTTCGGCAGGGCCGAGCAACATTCTCCAAACTTCGGCAGGGCCGACCAAATAATCTCCGAACCTTGGTAGGATCGAGCAACAATTCTTCGAACCTCGGTAGGGCCGAGCAAATATTCTCCGAACCTCTGCTGGGCCGAGCAACAAAATCTCCGAACCTCGGCAGGGCCGAGCAACAAATCTCCGAACCTTGGCAGGGCCAAGCAACTTATCCCCGAACCTAAACGGGATGCCACTCGGTCTGGCTAGCATACGCCCCCGAGTTGGTTCAAGTCCCTAACAGCCTGTACCGCTCAAGTCACCTCCCGAACCCAGCACATAAACACTCTAGGCAATTTTATTTTAGCCCCCGGCGGCTCTATTTATGCTTCGGCAATTTTATCTCTGCCTCAGCGGTAATATTGCAGCCTCAACGGCCTTATCTCTGCCTCAGCGGCGTCATCTCTGCCTCAGCGGCATCATTGCAGCCTCCACGGCTCTATTTCTGCTTCGACAATTTTATCTCAGCCTCAACGGCATTATCGCACCTCCACGGCTCTATTTCTGCTTCGGCAATTTTGCCATGCCCTCAGCTAGCCAAAGAAGGCATGAAGACGTCTATACAAGGCAGCACAAGAGGATAGGGGTTTCCCCATCTAGAAGGAATCATGGTTGAAGTTAACATGAAAGAACAGATGCCAAGGTAAAGTTCTACACTCCTCTCGCTTAGCTAATGCGGGGCACGCAAGCTCAAGAAGTGTGGGGGGAATTTGATGGGGTCAGTTGACCCCATGAAAAATAAAATTTTTTGGACGGCCCACCTCAATCTTGGCGTCGGCCGACGGCCCCAAAGGCCGACACCTCCAAGACCGACGGCCCCAAAGGCCGACGGCTCCAAGGCCGATGGCTCCAAGACCGACGGCCCTAAAGTGGATGCCTCCAAGACCGACAGCTCCAAGACCGACGGCCCCAAAGGCCGACACCTCCAAGACCGACGGCCCCAAAGGCCGACACCTCCAAGACCGACGGCTCCAAGACCGACGGCCCCAAGGCCGACACCTCCAAGACTGATGGCTCCAAGACCGACGGCCCCCAAAGGCCGACACCTCCGAGGCTTGGCACCTCCAAGGCTGGCACCTCCAGCCAGGCGGCCCCGACACCTTCCTAGCCGACCCCTACGTCTCCAAGCTAGCCCCGGCACTTTTCAGCCGGCCACGGCATCTCCTAGCCAGCCCCCTACGTCTCCAAGCTAGGCGGCCCCGGTACTTTCCAACCGGCCCCGGCTTCTCAGTCGGCCCCAGCATCTTCTAGCCGGCCCCCTACGTCTCCAAACTGGCGGCCCCGGCACTTCCCAGCCAGCCCCGACACTTCCCAGTCGGCCCCGGCATTTTCCTAGCCGGCCCCCTACATCTCCAAGCTAGGCGGCCTCGGCATCTCCAGTTCTGCCGAGTTGGCCAGGCCATCCCCGGCCGGCCCGACTCGGCCTCGGCGTCTCCAGTTTTGCCGAGTCGGCCAAGGCCATCCCTGGTCGGCCCAACTCGGCCCCGGCGTCTCCAGTTCTGCCGAGTCGGTCAAGGCCGTCCCACCGGCCCGACTCGGTCCCGACGCTTCCAAGTCCGTCGATTCGGCCCCGCCCCGGCACTATCTTGCCAGCGGGATTGGCCCTAGCCATCTCGGGTCGACCCGGCTCGGCCTTGATAAGATGGAATTTCCCAGTTCCTATCAGATCAGCCCCAGCGGTTCAAGAAATCGCCTCTCTGACGCGCGCCGCCCGACAGCGCCAGATCCGACAACCCAACAGCCCCGTCGGCTGATGGGACTTAGCCATCGACCGTCGCTTTCTCCCTTTTCGATAGGACAGGACCTACCAACCAGCGCAGATTCACGCAACTGAACTCCGCAGACATCCCCTCTTCATGCAATCCCACGTGATCATGCCAGGGTCAACCCCTATAAAAAGGTGAATCAACTCACCAAACAGGTATGCGCGATAATCCCCAAAATCGCATCTTAGCGTCCAGGAAGGAAACCATCCTCCCTGAGACCTCCTTTCTCATACTAAAAGGGCTCATTCGAGCTCCTCTTTAGCTATGACCTCAGTTGCTAACTTGGACGTCGGAGGGTCCCACCGGAGACCCCCCTCCGGTTCTGAGACTTTTCTGCAGTAACCTGGTGAAGAAGAGCCTCTGTTCCCGAATCCAGGAGAGGTGATTGAGCGTCAGAACCCAACTCTATGCATTTGTATTTAAATATGAATGGAATTGGGTCTAATTGAATGAGTGACTCATTTGTAGCCTTCATTTTAGATTTTAAATATTGTAGGCTTTGGCTACACCCATTTATCTTCCTCTTCTTCAGTGTAGTAGACAATGTAACGGACTAAGTATGCCCTAGCAATCCAAAAATCTCAATAGCGTATAGCCCAACGCTTGATAGAAAAATTGGGAAAGGATGAGGGCGTGCCAAGCTAAAAGGTGTCGCATAAAAGTTTCATATGATTAACTTGGTGCATGAAGCCCATTTTAACCAATGAGTTGAAATATAGGAGACTCTTATTTGCACTATGTTTACATTTTATGAAACACATGCTATTTTATAACAAGACGAAAGCTTAGGTACAGTTTACCGTATGTTTGTCATTTAATTCTTTAATAAATAAGCAACATGCATCCATTATGTTTTCAACAACCAATGCCTTCTTACTTTATAATGAAATATATGTGCTAGAATAAGAGCTAAACCCGTGGTGCCAAATGATTAATTTAGATTTATATCTGAAAGATCGATCATAAAAACTATTTTATATTAAAAAGATTAATAAAAATATATATTAAAAAGAAAAAAAACCTTCATATGATCTTTATTGATTTAGAGAAAGCATATAATTAAGTGCATAGAGAAATAATATGGTAGGTTTTAGAGAAAAAAAAAGTTACCAAAAGGTACATAGAATTTATAAAAAAAATATGATAGAGCAATAACTATTGTTAAAACAATAATAAGAGAAACTAATGAGTTTTTAATTACTATAGGTTTACATCAAGGATATGCCTTAAGTCCATATCTTTTTATATTAGTTATGGATGAATTAACCAGACCATATTCAAAAAGATATTCCATGGTGTATATTATATGTAGAAGATATGGTGCTGATTGATGAAACTAAATCTGAAGTAAATGCTAAGCTAGAGATTTGAAGAGAGGCTTTAGAATCTAAAGGTTTTAAGATTAGTAGAACTAAAACTAAATACATGAAATATAATTTTAGTGGGAGTAGAAATATAAATGAAGAAATAATGAAGATTGCAAGCTAAGAGATATCAAGAGTAAAAATTTTGGGTATTTGGGATCAATTATCCAGCAAGAAGATAAAATAGGTGAAGATGTGAATCATAGGTTAAAGTAGGATGGATTAAGTATAGGAGTGCTTTAGAGTATTGTATGACCGGCGCATCCCCATTAAAATTGAAAGAAAAATTCTATAAAATGCTATTAGGCCAGCTATGCTATATGGAACAGAGTATTGGGCAATATTGAAACAATATGTAAATAAATCGAGTGTAACAAAAATGAGTATGTTAAGATGGATATGTGGTAAAATTTTAAAACATAGAATTAGAAATAAACATATATGAGAAATGATAGGAGTAGCTTCAATTACAGATAAAATGAGAGAACATCGATTATGATGGTTTGGACATATACAACGTAGACCTTTAGATGCTTCAGATAGAAAGAGTGATCTTTTAATAATCCATGGTAAGGATAGAACACTACAAGAAAATACTGAAATAGCGACGCAATTTAGCGACGCCAAATTGCGTCGCTAAATTGCGACCACTTTGCGACGCCTTTGTGACAACAAAATATTGCGACGCATTAGCGACTCATTAGCGACTCAATTAACCAAAAAATCAAAAAAAAATTATATTTTTAATATTGCGACGCAAATATTGCGTCGCAATATTTTTAAATTAATTTTTTATAAAATATAAATATCGATAAAAATATTGCGACGCAATATTTGCGTCGCAATGTTTTTAGCAGAATTAAAAAAATTAAATTTTTAATATTGCGACGCAAATATTGCGTCGCAATATTTTTAAATTAATTTTTTATGAAATATAAATATCAATAAAAATATTGCGACGCAATATTTGCGTCGCAATGTTTTTAGCAGAATTAAATATTTTAATTTTTAATATTGCGACGCAAATATTGCGTCGCAATATTTTTAAATTAATTTTTAATGAAATATAAATATCATTAAAAATATTGCGACGCAATATTTGCGTCGCAATGTTTTTAGCAGAATTAAAATTTTAAATTTTTAATATTGCGACGCAAATATTGCGTCGCAATATTTTAAATTAATTTTTTATGAAATATAAATATCAATAAAAATATTGCGACGCAATATTTGCATCGCAATGTTTTAGCAGAATTAAAAAAATTTAATTTTTTAATATTGCGACGCAAATATTGCGTCGCAATATTTTTAAATTAATTTTTTATGAAATATAAATATCAATAAAAATATTGCGACGCAATATTTGCGTCGCAATGTTTTTAGCAGAATTAAAATTAAATTTTTAATATTGCGACGCAAATATTGCGTCGCAATATTTTTAAATTAATTTTTATGAAATATAAATATAATAAAATATTGCGACGCAATATTTGCGTCGCAATGTTTTTAGCAGAATTAAATATTTTAAAATTTTAATATTGCGACGCAAATATTGCGTCGCAATATTTTTAAATTAATTTTTATGAAATATAAATATCAATAAAATATTGCGACGCAATATTTGCGTCGCAATGGTTTTAGCAGAATTAAAAAATTAAATTTTTAATATTGCGACGCAAATATTGCGTCGCAATATTTTTAAATTAATTTTTTATGAAATATAAATATCAATAAAAATATTGCGACGCAAATTTGCGTCGCAATGTTTTTAGCAGAATTAAATATTTTAAATTTTTAATATTGCGACGCAAATATTGCGACGCAAATATTGCATCGGTCGTCGCCGATCGGATCAGGTCTTGGATCGATCGCAACCGTCGGATCGTCGCCGATCTCGGACGGATCGCCACGGTCCGAGATCGGTCGTGGCCGATCGGGATCAGGGCTTGGATCGATCGCAACCGTTGGATCGTCGCCGATCTCGGACGGATCGCCACGGTCCGAGATCGGTCGTGGCCGATCGGGATCAGGGCTTGGATCGATCGCAACCGTCGGATCTTTGCCGATCGGACCGATTGCCGCGGTCCGCGATCGGTCGTCACCGATCGGGATCAGGGCTTGGATCGATCGCAAGCGTTGGATCGTCGCCGATCTCGGACGGATCGCCACGGTCCGAGATCGGTCGTGGCCGATCGGGATCAGGGCTTGGATCGATCGCAACCGTCGGATCGTCGCCGATCTCTGACGGATTGCAACTGTCCGAGATAGGTCGTGGCCGATCGGGATCAGGGCTTGGATCGATCGCAACCGTCTCTTTGTCGATCGGACCAATTGCCACGGTCCGAGATCGGTCGTCGCCGATCGGATCAGGGCTTGGATCGATCGCAACCGTTGGATCGTCGCCGATCTCGGACGGATCGCACGGTCCGAGATCGGTCGTGGCCGATCGGGATCAGGGCTTGGATCGATCGCAACCGTCGGATCGTCGCCGATCTCGGACGGATCGCCACGGTCCGAGATCGACCGTGGTCGATCGGGATCAGGGCTTGGATCGATCGCAACGTCGGATCGTCGTCGATCTCGGACGGATCGCCACGGTCCGAGATCGGTCGTGGCCGATCGGGATCAGGGCTTGGATCGATCGCAACCGTCGGATCTTTGCCGATCGGACCGATTGCCGCGGTCCGCGATCGGTCGTCACCGATCGGGATCAGGGCTTGGATCGATCGCAACCGTTGGATCGTCGCCGATCTCGGACGGATCGCCACGGTCCGAGATCGGTCGTGGCCGATAGGGATCAGGGCTTGGATCGATCGCTACCGTCGGATCGTCGCCGATCTCTGACGGATTGCAACTGTCCGAGATAGGTCGTGGCCGATCGGGATCATTAAAAATTTTATAGAATAAATTGTGATGCAATTTATCGTCGTAATTATTAACATTAATTATAAATATAATCATTTATAAATATTAACAAATAGCTTGCGACGCCTTAGCGACACAGTTTAAAAAAATATAAATAAATATTGCGACAAAATATATGTGTCGCAATATTATTAGAATACATATAACTGATTAAAATATTAAAAAATATTTGCGACGCAATTTGTCGTCGCAATTATTATAATAAATTTAAATATTTTCATTTAAAAATATTTAAAAAATAATTGCGACGCACTTATTGCGTCGCAATATATGTAATAACTTTTTTTATTAATCAATTTAAATTATTAAAAAAATATTGCGACGCCTTAGCGACGCAATTATTAGAAAATAAAATTATTTTTCCCGCCAGGTGATGGCGCCAATTTAGCGACGCTTTAGCGACGCATTTATTGGCGTCGCTATATTTTCATAAAAGTATTTTTTACATTTATTAATGATGGATTAGCGACGCCCACGTGCGTCGCTAAGAAAAAAAAAAAAAAAATTATTGCGACGCAATTAGCGACGCCAAATTGGCGTCGCTAATTACCTATATTTAAACCCCCCTTTCTTCTTTCCTCCTTCCGGTCTGACCTAGCCGCCGCCGCCGTGACTCCCAGCCCCCCCGAAACTCCGGCGATCTCCTCCGACTCCCAGCCCCCCCGAGGATCTCCTCCGACTCCGGCTACCCGGCCAAGGCGAATCTCACAAAGGTTAGCCCCAAAAATCCAAAAAAAAAAATTTTTTTTCTGTTTTTTTTTATTTACCTGCTGCCGTCTTCTCCGGCCACGGCAGGTCCGTGGCCGTCTTCTCCGGCCACGGCCGCTGCCGTGGCCGGCAGTGGCCTGGCCACGGTGGCCAGGCCACTGTTAAAAAAAATTTTTTTTTTTAAACAGGGGGGAGGGGAGGAAACCCCCCCCGCCCCCCCTTTTTTCATGTCCGGCCACGGCCGTGGCCGGACAAGGCGGCCACGGCCGCTGCCGTGGCCGTCTTCTCCGGCCACGGCCGCTGCCGTGGCCGGCAGTGGCCTGGCCACGGTGGCCAGGCCACTGATAAAAAAAAAAATTTTTTTTTTAAACAGGGGGGAGGGGAGGAAACCCCCCCCCCGCCCCCCTTTGTTTTCATGTCCGGCCACGGCCGTGGCCGCGGCCGGACAAGGCGGCCACGGCCGCTGCCGTGGCCGTCTTCTCCGGCCACGGCCGCTGCCGTGGCCGGCAGTGGCCTGGCCAAGGTGGCCAGGCCACTGTTATAAAAAAAAAATTTTTTTTTTAAACAGGGGGGAGGGGAGGAAACCCCCCCCGCCCCCCCTTTGTTTTCATGTCCGGCCACGGCCGTGGCCGCGGCCGGACAAGGCGGCCACGGCCGCTGCCGTGGCCGTCTTCTCCGGCCACGGCCGCTGCCGTGGCCGGCAGTGGCCTGGCCAAGGTGGCCAGGCCACTGTTATAAAAAAAAAAAATTTTTTTTTTAAACAGGGGGGAGGGGAGGAAACCCCCCCCGCCCCCCCTTTGTTTCATGTCCGGCCACGGCCGTGGCCGCGGCCGGACAAGGCGGCCACGGCCGCTGCCGTGGCCGTCTTCTCCGGCCACGGCCGCTGCCGTGGCCGGCAGTGGCCTGGCCACGGTGGCCAGGCCACTGTTATAAAAAAAAAATTTTTTTTTTAAACAGGGGGGAGGGGAGGAAACCCCCCCCGCCCCCCCTTTGTTTTCATGGCCACGGCCGTGGCCGCGGCCGGACAAGGCGGCCACGGCCGCTGCCGTGGCCGTCTTCTCCGGCCACGGCCGCTGCCGTGGCCGGCAGTGGCCTGGCCACGGTGGCCAGGCCACTGTTATAAAAAAAAAAAATTTTTTTTAAACAGGGGGGAGGGGAGGAAACCCCCCCCGCCCCCCCTTTTTTCCCGGCCATTGCCCCCCCCCCCTTTATTTTCTTGTCCGGCCACGGCCGTTGCCGTGGCCGGCAGTGGCCTGGCCACGGTGGCCAGGCCACTGTGAAAAAGAAAAAAAAAAACAAAATATTGGGGTCATAGCAGGGGGGGAGGGGGGAAACCCCCCGCACCCCCCTTTCTTTTCTTGTCCGGCCGTCTTCTCCGGGGCCGCAGTGGCCTGGCCTTGGTGGCCAGGCCACTGTAATGAAAAAAAAATTTTTTTTTTTTACAGGGGGCCGGGGAGGGGAGGAAACCCCCCCCGCCCCCCCTTTGTTAAAACGATGTTACCTTAGTTTGAAAAAAGGATGCATTTGCTCATAGCAGGGGAAATGCTGCCGAAAATTGCCGATCGATGATAATTAATAGCATAATAACATATCACAAAAAATATTCTTGAATGGGATAGGGCCTTACCACACCTTGTGAAGTCTAATGACTAAACGCATCGCCTTATGGCCCGACACAAACTCAAGCCCTCTCTTTAGCCATTAACCTATGCATCGGTCCTTCCTAGCAATTGGTTGTAATTATATTAGTACATAAATATATCTAAATTATTTGCGTACTTATAAATGATTTAATTGGTTGTAATTAACCTTAATTAGTTGTGTTTAGATATATATGTATTAATACTAATATAGTTTTATTTTTTGGTTTTAATTAATGCTTTACCAGACTTTGTATAAGTCGGACAAAAATGAGCGGGACTCGCTCATGGATGTATGCAAGGATAAAAGATGGCTTGCTGAATCCAGATTTTCTGAATGGATTGGAAGAGTTTATCGCATTTGCATGTAGCCAACCTGAATGGATGGATGGGCCTAGGATTAGGTGCCCATGCAACTTCCACAGGTGTCAGAATAAAGCCTACAGAGATGTGGAAACTGTTAAGGTGCATTTGTGTAAGAAGGGTTTTGTGCCTGATTACTATGTTTGGTACTGTCATGGTGAACCAGAGGATATTTTGTTATAGGCGAACAAGAGTCAATTCCCGTAGAAGAACCATTTGTGAATTTAAACACATATGAACAAATGGTTATGAATGCATCGGGTAATGACTTCAATCAGAATACATTTATGGAAGAACCAAACCCAGAAGCACAACAATTTTACGATATGTTGAGTGCTGCCAATCAAGAATTGTATCCTGGGTGTGAGGGTCATTCCCAGTTCTCTACAGCTGCTCGAATGTTGAATATTAAGGCAGAACATCGATTATCAGAAAAGGCGTTCAATTCTGTAGCTGAGTTAATCAAAGAAATTCTGCCAAATGATAATGTTGCCGCAGACAGTTTTTACGCAACAAAGAAGTTGTTGCGTGGGCTTGGGCTTCCAGTTAATAAGATCGATTGTTGCTTGAACAATTGTATGATATTTTGGGGTGAAGACTCAGAGCTGAGATGGTGTAAGATTTGTGGGCAATCAGGTTCAAAAACACCGAAGGAGGAGCCGGTACAAGTAGGAGGAAAAGTGTGCCTTACAAGAGGATGCATTACTTTCCTCTTACCCCACGCCTGCAGAGATTATATAGATCTGAGGCAACAGCTGCTGATATGAGATGGCATGCCGAACATGAATCTAAAGAGGATGAAATGCGGCATCCATCAGATTCAAAGGCTTGGAAGCAGTTCAATGAAAATCATCCTGTTTTCGCTGAAGATATAAGGAATGTGAGATTAGGTCTTTGTACCGATGGCTTCCAACCATTTGGTCAAGCGGGGCAACAGTATTCATGTTGGCCTGTGATACTGACTGTATATAACCTTCCTCCGTGGAAGTGCATGAAAGATCCTGCAATGTTTTTAACCGTTTTGGTTCCAGGACCATCAAATCCTAAGGAAAAGATTGATGTCTTTCTGCAACCGTTGGTGGCCGAATTGAAAATGTTGTGGGAAACAGGAGTGGTAGCCTACGACATTTCTATGAAACAAAATTTCTTAATGAGAGCTGCTTTGATGTGGACAATAAGTGATTTTCCGGCATATGCAATGTTGTCTGGTTGGAGCACTGCTGGACGTCTGGCATGCCCTCATTGCATGTATGATTCGGATGCATTTACATTGCAGAAGAGTGGTAAGCAGTCATGGTTTGATAACCATAGGAAGTTCTTGCCACCAAATCATCCTTACAGGCGTAACTTGATCGCCTTCCGGAAGAACAAAGCAGTCACAAAATTTGCCGAACCGGTTAGGTCCGGCACGGATCTATTTGATTCTATAGAGAATTTGGGGTTGATGTATGCATGGGAACCAGATGCTAGCCGTATATGTAAAGAACATAACAACGAAGTATATTTTGGGATTTGCCTTATTGGAGCACAAATCTCATCCGGCACAACTTGGATGTCATGCATATAGAGAAAAATTTCTTTGATAACATATTTAACACGGTGCTAAACATAAAAGATACTGCAAAGTCAAGAGAAGAACTTAATCAGTACTGTAGAAGAGGTGATTTGAGAAGGAGTGCCGATGGGACCTATCCTAAAGCATGTTACACTCTTGACAGAAATTCACGAGAAGTTTTATGTAACTGGCTAGAGGGTTAAAATTTCCAGATGGTTATGCCTCAAATATCGGTAGGTGTGTGGACATGCATAAGCTCAAGTTGTTCGGCATGAAGAGCCATGACTGCCATGTTTTCATGCAACGATTATTACCTATAGCTTTTCGTGAGTTGCTTCCGCAACATGTCTGGAAGGCAATTACGGAGCTCAGCTTATTCTTCAAGGAGTTATCTGCCGCAGTCATTACTTCTGCATCAATGGCAAGGCTTGAGGAGGAAATTCCAATTATTTTATGCAAGCTTGAGCGAATATTTCCTCCCAGTTTTTTTGACTCAATGGAGCATTTACCGGTTCACTTGCCATACGAAGCGAGCATAGCTGGTCCTGTGCAGTATCGCTGGATGTATCCATTCGAGAGGTAAATATATACATCATTAAGATATGTTGACATTTGAAATATTATTTCATTGCTTGAAAAATTCGTTAATTTTTTGTTGCAACTTTACATATAGGTATCTTAAGAAGTTAAAAAATAATGTGCGTAATAAGGCAAGGGTTGAAGGTTCTATATGCAATGCACACTTGGTCGAAGAAGTTTCAGCTTTTGCCTCGCATTACTTTGAGGGTCACGTCCACACGAGGAGCCGAAATCATGGTCGTAACGATGACGTATGTGTGGACGAAGCAGAAGCTAATGACGGTAGAATATCAATTTTTAAAGCTATCGGCCGTTCATTTGGTGGGCAGAAGTCAAGAAATCTTAGCGATATGGAGTATAATGCAGCACATTATTACATCCTAATGAACTGTCGAGAAGTCGATCCATATATTGAGTAAGTGTATACTTCAATGCTAAATTGAAAATTTAAATTTATATAATAATATACCATAATATTTAATTTCTAACAGTAGTTTTCATCCTTTTCATCCCATAAGGATGTTTTGTGATAGACAACGACAGATGAATCCCGACATCAGTCAAGTTGCAATTGGGCAGAAATTAGAAACGGAGTTTGCTTACTGGTTTTATGAATTTGTGAGTAGTATCACTCAATCAATTTCGATAATGGCAATTATTTTTTGAATTGGATGTCAATAGCTTATTAATTTATAGGTCAACGGTCCATGGTCGACAACCGACAATATTTTCATTAAATGTCTATCGCAATGGCCATTGAAGACCGTAACAACCTCTACTGGCTATTTTGTAAATGGGTACAAATTTCAGATTGAACGATTAGCAGCTTCAAGAGGCACTCAGAACTGGGGCGTGTGTGTAAAAGGAGAAAGTGTTGGAGCAAATATGCAGGATTATTATGGAAAGTTAGTAGAGGTGGTTGAAGTTGAATATCCCGGTTGGCCTTTAAAACGAACCGTATTGTTTCGTTGTGATTGGTTCGATCCGATAATTCCTGTGGGCAAAAGGGTTCATAACGACTATAATTTGGTTGAAGTGAACCATCGACGAAGATTACAAATATGACCCATTCATCCTTGCATCCCAAGCTCAGCAAGTCTTTTACTGCGGATATCCAAGTTTGCGCAACGACAAGCGAGATTGGTGGGCCGTTTCTAAAATCGTCCCACGTTCAACAATCGTATTAGAGGAGAGTTCATCAAGTCAATCAGCCGAGTGCCCTGCATTTCAAGAGGATGAGATGGAACTGCATGCAATTGAGGACGACACAAGAGCTCCTGAAACATCACTTATCGATCCAAGTGGTGATGTCCAAGAAATTGCGGATGCAAATGTTCGGTTTCCTTCCGATAATGAAACTGATTCGCAATCCGATACGGCATCGGATGTTGAACCAACATTTCACGAAACAAATGACAACGATTAAACATAAAGGTTTTTTAAAATTTAACTTTTTTTTATAAGTGTTAAATTCGTACATAGTCAATCATTAATCGTAATTTAATTGTGTGAATCCTTAGTATTTTCAGTATGAGGGGCAGAGGTAGATCTACCGACGATAGATTGGGTGAGCAGAGACGTAGTTTGGATCCTTCGACATCAGATCACATGAGCGTCGGAGATGGAGAGTTTGGATCTCCAGCAGAGGCGCAGCCTTCGACCTCTGCAGCAGTATTACCATCTACCCGATCGGCACAGACCTCCGAGAGTTCTTCCGCCTTCGGCCGCACTTACTTCGACTTGATGCTCAGGGGATGTAAGTATATATTAATTACAAATATTTGTTAATGTTTTTAAGTCATTAACTTATAAACTTGCATTTTTTTAACAGATTCATTGAGCAGCATCATGTCTCCAGCCACATCAGCGCCGTTTTTCAGAGGCGTGCAGATCCCAGTGGCTACGATTGGCGCCACGTATCGCCGGCCACGAGGGAGTTTTATTTTTCCGAGTTTCAGGTAAACTTATTAAATACAATTTAGCAGTGATATATAATTCTTTAAAGTTAATAAATTCAGAAACTAACTGTTTATTTTAATGCAGAAAAAATTTACGTGGGATCCTGCCACCCATGATGCCATTAGGGCAGCATGGGAGGCTCTGACGCGACGCCGATACTCCGACATGCTTCATCGTTGGAGGTCGTCGGGTCAGCGTCCTGCGCACGTGCCAGAGGGTATTTGGCACGAGTGGCAGCAGGCCTGGGAGTCCGATGGCTGGCGCAGGAGGTCCGCATCAGCCAGCACGAACCGCCGATCTGAGAAGGGCGGTCGTGGCACGGGTCTCTCCTGTCATACATCGGGCTCCATTTCGATTCAGGAGCACAGACGGCGTATGGTAAGAAAACATAAATATTTTAATTACTATTTTAGTTCTTTACAAATATTTTTATTAATATCATTTTTTTATTGTTATAGACTGAGCAGGAGGGCGGAGATCCTGGTGAGTTTCGTCTATTCAGGGCGACACACACCAGGAGGGACGGCTCCTGGGTCGATACGCGATCACGGGAGGTTGCGGTAAGAAATTAGATTTATGTAGTATCTGTTTAATTTTTAAAATTTTATTTCTAGAAATTTATTAACTCATTTATTATTGATTTCATAATTTCAAGGCACGAGTCGACGAGCTTCGATCCCAGGCATCACAGGTCGACTCTACTGATGGGGAGACGCCCGTCGAACTCTCAGCAGATGAGAGTCGACGTGTGTTTTTGGAGGCTGTTGGTGCCCAGCCACGAGACCGCAGGGTCTATGGTATGGGCACTAGAGCTTCTACATTTTTTCCCCATCAGGCCTCCAGCTCGCGAGTTCCTGTTGATCTTCCTCCCGAGCGTTTAGAGGAGCTTCGCAGATCTATTGCAGAGGAGCTTCGCCAGGATTACGAGCAGGATTTTGAGGATCGTATGCGAGGCCGGGATCAGGAGGTTGCTGACATGCGAGATGAGATGCACTATTTGCGGGATATGGTTAGACGCTTGTCGCAGAGTCTTCAGCCTCCACAGCCTCCAGCCTCCACAGCCTTCACGTGATCATTCAGATTCTTGATGTATTTTTTTTTTTATGTTGTAAAAACTTTTAAATTTTAATATATAAATTATTTTTTGAAATTTATTATTGTTTGGATTGAGTGAAAAATGTTTGTATCAATATTTAGATTTAGCGAAATTTTATTAACCGTTTTAATTTTTAATCATTTAAATATTTTTTTAAAAAAAATTTTCGACGCTCTGCGACGCATAAAAATGCGTCGCTAAATTTAAAATTAAATTTTTTAAAAAATTAATTAATAAATATTGCGACGCAATTTATTGCGTCGCAATATTTAAAATTAATATTTAAAAATTTATTAATAAATATTGCGACGCATAATTGCGTCGCAATATTTAAAATTAATTTTTAAAAATTAAAAATTTATTAATAAATATTGCGACGCATCAAATTGCGTCGCAATAAAAAAAATTTTTAAAACAAAAAATTATTATTAAATATTGCGACGCATTAATTGGGTCGCAATATTTAATAATAATTTTTTTTGTTTTAAAATTTAATTTTAAATATTGCGACGCAATTTATGCGTCGCAATATTTATTAATAAATTTTTAATTTTTAAAATTAATTTTAAATATTGCGACGCAATTTTATGCGTCGCAATATTTATTAATAATTTTTTTTAAAAATTTAATTTTAAATTTAGCGACGCATTTTTATGCGTCGCAGAGCGTCGCAATATTGCGACGCAATTGCGACAAAAGTGTATTGCGACGGGGAGTTGAGCGACGCCATCATTGCGTCGCAATTGCGTCGCTATACATATTAGCGACGCAATTGCGACGCATTTTGGCGTCGCAATATTTTAAATTTCTTGTAGTGGAAGTAGAGGTAGACGTAAACTAACATGGACAGAAATAATTAAAAAAGATATAACTATTTATAATTTGAATATCGACTTGATCCTGAATAGAGCAAAGTGGAGGAAGCAGATTCATGTAGCTGGGAAAAAGCTTAGATGAGTTGAGTTGAGTTAAGTGAAATTATTATACATATATAACTTTTTAAATAGAGAACCTCAAGGCAGACGTGCAATAAACTTTACCTAAATTTTGTCCCTTATATTTCTTGTGATAACATTGGAAAGAAACAAAGCTAATATTATGCATCTCGCTGGTGGATATACCAGCCTCCCCTACCTTCCTGTAAATAAAAAAAATGGTAACTCCACTTAAGCCAGGCATTGGTTTTATATAATAGCACAGATATTACTGAAATTTTATTGCTTGCATTGATTCACTTAAAATCTGAAACAATAATTTTGTTACTTGGCAGTCAATTAACCTAGCCTTGTTTCAGATACATGAGATGTGTGGCATCTGATGGTGGATCAGTTGTCCACTCCATTCTCAAGTATCTCAAGGCAAAAGAAGCAAATTAAGCTGTTGATGTTATGATTCATTAACAGATACCATTATCAGTTATCCTTGTCACAAGGGATTTTTTGAGTATGGCCTGGCAAAGCATTAAGAATGCTGTGGTTGACCTTGTGGACAGAGTTGATCAGTCAACGGTTTCGCCAACAAAAGTCAAAAGGTGAAATAAAATTAAAATGGAGCAGAGCCCGTGATCAACGGTTTAATTTGGCAGAGAAAAAGTCTTGTGGGCCGGTGTTGCAGCCGAGCCGGCCGACTCCGACCGCCCGGTTCTGGATGATGGATTGGAGTCCGAAAGGTACCGTCTCGACCGGTAACGAGGCTAATGGTATCCTATGCGAGTAGTGCGCTCTGCCATGCGACCTCACCCAGGTTCTCCAGGCGTCCAGTGTCAGTTGGCAAAAGGTGGCAAATTAAATAAAGAACTCTGTTAATTACCAGAGCTAGAGGTTAGCTTACAATTGTATGGTACCCCTGCCTCAAGATCGATGCTGGAGACAACGAGTTTAAACTAAAATTAAATCCACTTCAAATTGTTTAGGGCCGTTTGCTAGTTGATTTAGGTTAGCATTTTTATTTTTAAAAATAAAAAAATTTAATCGATAGCATAAAAAATATGTTTAACCAAATCATTCAGATTTTCAAAAATATCGTAGTAACGTTTCCTTCGAATCCATCTAAAGCGTTTTTCAGATTTTATCTTTTTTTCTTTAAACGTTCAAACTCGTAAATTCATCTTCTTCCCTCTTTCTTTTTTTTTCTTTCTTTCTATACGTTATTCGTTGCTATCTTTTTGTCAAAAAAAAAAATTAAAATACCAATCAAACATATTTTTGAATACTAAATATTAATTCATGTTTTCAAAAACAGTTTAATCAAATAGAGTCTTAATTATTTAGTTAACTAATCCGGTTGTCAGTTATCATGTTTCATTTCAATTTCCAGGGGTATGATCTGGATTGCAGATGAAGCTGATTGGTTAATTTGATGCATATTATTTAATCGTTTGCTGTAGTTTTTTGCTTTGGTGTCGAGCAGTCAGTTTACACCTGGAACTGCTAAGAGATGGGACGTTCTCCCTCCCCCTTGGATGGCCGAAAAGGTAATTAAGCTCAGATAATCACATTATATTCTCGGTAATGTACGTAGGAGAATTAAATCACGCCACCCCAGCGAAATGAATTAATATCCATAATGTGATGATCAAGATGTTCAGATCCACAGTGTCTATTAAATGCTAGTGCCCATGGCATGCGATATATATTATGTTTGCTTATGCTCAAGAGTTAATTTAATTGAATTGAACTAGTCTAGAATCAAAACCGGACGTTTGATCCAACGATTTAATACGAAAAGCAAACCATCTGTACTACTTTTATACTAGCATATCAAACATGGATGAAAACCTCTCGGTCTACTTGATTGCTATGTTGTAAGTTTAATAGAGATATATACCATATCAAATTGTATTGACCTATCTCATTGCAGTGATAATCCTTGATGACAATGTAAATCTTAAAATTTATGCGTCCTGATTAATGTAACTTTTTTGTAATATTCAAACAACACAGTATTTGCTGCTATTGTAATTGTATGCATCCTTAGTTAAATAACATATCTACATGTGAGAGAGATCAGGCACGCCCTAGCATTTGCTGCATCAATTGCCTCTTTGAATCGCTTCTATATATGCTCTCTCATGACTCCTCTAAATATGCCCCCAAATATTTCCACCATCAACATTGTTTTGTTGGCCTTACTTTCATTCGGACCCATGATTTAATAATAATAAAATTTAATTAATAAAATAATCAAATTAAGTAATCCTATGAAAAAAGAATGGAAGAAAAAGAATATGAAGAAAAAAGCAATTGAAAGGAAAAATTAAAAAGTTATATAATCTTTGATTAAGATAAAATTTTAAAAAACAATTGTTTGTGAGGTGTTCTTCACATATATATTCAATGTTCTAATATTGATTTCATTTCTCTTAAATGGTATTTTTCTCATTCTAATTTAGATATTTTTGTTTCACTCTTTTGATGATGAAATTTATTTATCTTAGATGAGAACATATTTTTTTTTAATCTCTAGCATTGCTAAAATTTTGTTTTTTAGTAACCCTACTAACGACCTAAATATATAGTGAAAGATTGTTTTAAGCTGATTTTTATAAAAATTTTTTTTTTCATGTTGAAGAATTCTTTATGTTAAATTTTAATGCTTCATAATTATATTTTTTTTAATTTTATATATTATTATTTTAATTATATATAAATCAAAAGAAAACTGTAAATGTCTCACCATACAAAAGAAAACTGTAATTTTATCATAATTCTCCTTTGTTTTTTCTAAGAAATTAAGGAGCAAGATAATCGTTTTGTTTCTTTGTATTAATAATAATAAAATAATAATACCCCAACCGAATTATCCAGTTAAAAAGTTCATGGCCATTCTCTCTCATCTCATTTTTGGCGCGGTCCTAGTCGACTTTCTGGAATAGGTTTGTGCTTTTTTAAAGCGAATGAGATATCTTGCAGTAGTGGTCCAAATATAAGCGAACTCATAAAAATAAATCTGATGGAAGGGTCAGGATTTGGTCTAAATTTCAGAGCCTGTTCATGCTTTTTATCATCCTCTTGAATTGAATCTTCGGGATTGAAAATAAAATATCTTGCAATACAAAACATGAGGTCTAATTTGGCTCATATCCATCACACTTCTCGTTCTCATAGGAAAAAATAGCAGCTGAATTTTTTTATAATTATTTTTAATTTAAGCTCTATGAGATTTGGACCTGCCCGATGTGGTTCTCCGTAGATTACTGGGGTGGCAAAAATAAATCTTTCATTTATCGGTGTTCAATCCGTCATGAATTTGAATTTAAGTTAAATAGATTCGAATAATAAATGACTCAGATCCTCCTATATTTATTTATTAAATGAATCAGGCTTGTATTTGATATTCTTAATCCGTTTAATATGTTTAAGTAACTAGTTAGGGTGAATCGAGCCAAGTTAATTCATTTATCTAATCCATTTATATCACTGAATGACATATTAAATGAATTAAAAAGATCGATATATGATATTTTTATTATTTATTATTATATTAAGCAGGTCAGATCGAATTACCTATTTATAAAATAGATCAGATTCAAATTTAAAATTTTGATACAACTCAATCCAACTCAACTTAACCTTTTTTCAACTATACGAGGTCCGCTATATAAATTTACCTTCTTCACTCTGCTCTATTCCGATCTAATTTTGGTACACTCAAATTTAAAATTTTGATTTGTTTAATAAATAGT
This sequence comes from Calamus simplicifolius, assembly GCA_900491605.1. NCBI lineage: Eukaryota > Viridiplantae > Streptophyta > Magnoliopsida > Arecales > Arecaceae > Calamus > Calamus simplicifolius. The sequence goes on along the minus strand of UESW01003931.1, from coordinate 1,471,909 downwards.
TTGAGTTTATGTTGATAATTTTTATGATCAATCTGCTTTAAATCCGATCTATTTATGATCCAACTTGATTCATTTGCTATCTTTAGAGGTTACAATAGCCAATGAGCCAACTCACTCGATGCCTTACCTTGCCATCATCATGACCCCCGGCTAATTTCATCTTGGTCATGTGAGGCTCTCTTGACATTATGGTAGATGAATCACAGCTTTTCTCTTTTTACTCTTATACCATAATTACTGCGTTCTTCTTAAGTCTCTCTACTCTTTCTAGCAAGATGGATAACTTTGATATACTACATGGCTTATAGATCTGACTGATGGAGGCCATAACAATATGATGGTAGGGGACACATTATACTCTTTGATCACTTTAATTTGTGACTCACATGATAAATTAGATCGACCTAGAAATAGCTCCCTGTTGTAGCCAAATCATCCCTTTTGAGCATCTGCGAGCGTCCGATCGCCTTCTCCAGTGAGCTCGAGATCTTTCGACGAGCTTCTCGCGCTTGGAAGCCTACAAAAAGTTTCAGAGATCGAAGATTTCGACGGAAACTCTCCGCTGTTCAAGTCAGTGCTCTGAACAATAACCGTAAGCTTGAGTAAACTCAAAAGAGAGAAGAAGAGGAGAGAGGCTTAGAACCGTGCTCTGCCCCTTTTCTTAGCGTGCCAATCTGTTGTAGCCAAATCATCCCCTTTGAGTGTTCGCGAGTGTTCGGTCGCCTTCTCAAGTGAGCCCAAGATCTTTCGGCGAGCTTCTCATGCTTTGGAGCCTGCAAAAAGTTTCAGGAACCGGAGATTCCGGCGGGATCCTCCGATGCTCAAGTCAATGCTCTGGGCAATAGCCGTGAGCTTGAGAAAACTCGAAAGAGAGAAGAAGAGGAAAGAGGCTTAGAGCCATGCTCTCTTCTGGATGGCCGAGGCTGAGGGCCGAGGTTGAGGGCCGACTCCAGTGGCCGAGGTCGAGTGGTTGTCTTGCCGAGACCGACTGGCAGAGGTCGAGGCTGACTGGCTATCTTGTTGAGGCCGAGGGCCGACTCTAGTGGCCAAGGCCGATTGGCTGTCTTGCTGAGGTTGACTGACTGAGGCCAAGGCCGACTGGCTGTCTTGCCGACGTCGAGGGCTGACTCCAGTGGTTGAGGCCGAGTAGCAGTCTTGCCGAAGCCGATTGGCTATCTTGCCGAGGTCGAGGGCCGACTCTAGTGGTCAAGGGCAAGGAGCCGACTTCAAAAATGACTGATCCTATCTTGATGAGATTATCGTGCCCATGGGCCTCATTGGCCCATCACTTTCCAATGAACACGCTTGAAAGTGAGAAAGAAAAGACTTGCAAAATTGGAAGGGAATGACGCGCGGATGTTCTAGAGTTTAGGCCTTCATTGGAATAACATTGGACTGTTGGCACAAAATTTTTTACCTCCTTGAAAGGTTGCAGGGACTTTTTTTATTTTTTGAAAGGAAAAAAAAAGAATGTGCACTGAAGGTTCAAATTTAGGTTTCTAAAATATTATCCTGCTAAGTTTGATATGTTATTGATCTACCATCTACCAACTTAAAGCCCAATTGTTAATGAATATTGATGAGGGGTAAAATCATCATTGCATTATTAACCGCTCACATCGGCGATTGGGTCATGCCCAATCCGAACACCCTGCTAGCCAGCTGGCATAACATCCTAGCGACAAAGCCAAATCACCTCTGACAAAGTGGGCTCGTCCCGACAATCCGAACCATCCTCATACTTCGGCCATCCGAGCCGAGCTATTCCTCGGTAATCTGAGCTAGCTTCATACTTCGGCCATCCGAGCTGAGCCGTTCCTCGGTAACCCGAGCTATCTTCATATCTCGGCCATTCGAGCCGATCCATTCTATACTTTGGAAAACCAGGTTATTCCTCATTCAGGCCAAACCACAGCATTCAAAATACATCTGCGGAATCCGGCGCAGGAGAGTTCGAATCCACTATAGCTATTCCAGGAGGAAAATCATGCCCAGAAGTGGCCTAGGACCTGCAAGAGTGGCCTAGGTCTGTGTGATCATTGAACCTCAAGGCATCAACCAGCTCTCCCAGCCGTCGATCCTCTAACTGACAAGATACAGACCCTACTGGCCTCATAACAAACTTGATTCGAATCCTAACAGTTTTCAGACCCCATCCAGGGCACGTTCAAGGAATCAGGTGATCACCTATAAATACCACAACACTCCAACCTCTCAGGTACGTGCGCAAACTCTAAGGCAATCCCTTACGCATTCATTTACTCACTGAATCTCATACTCCATTAGAGATCTCACAAAAGCCCTGATGAATATTTCTCTGTGAGAGTCTTCTCCTCACATATGCTTGCTGTGAATCTCCACTGACTTGGGCGCCGGAGGATCCTCCGCAGAGGGCAACCCCCATAGCACCCTCTGCGTGCGGACTATCTTGCAGGTTCCACCCCGAGGCAACAAGATCGGCGTCCGAATCAGGAGTCGGAAGCGCACCCGAGTCGGAGAACGGATTTTCGTGGCAACAGATTGGTGCTAGAGGAAGGGCCTCAAGTCCCATAAACTTGTAATCCAGGAGACAAGACTCAAAAATCAGAGCAAAGTATCCTCTAATGGCCAATCGGAAGAGAGCTATCTCTGAAGCTCAAGACCAGGCCGTCTCTCGAAGGCCTGATCCGATTAGCGGTGCAGCACCCCCGCTACCACCACCAGTTGAAACTCCTTCGCCGTCGGTAACGGCGGTAACCCTGGACCAGTTTGCCACTCTGGTTCAGCAGGTCCAGGCATTGACCCAGCTGGTCCAGGGATTCCAGGCGATCCTTGGAACTGCTATCCCTACCTCTCAGCCTCCTGAGGAGGCCGCTGCCCTTGCCTTGCCAGCGATCTCTTCTTCTGATCCGCCTGGGGCAGCAGATTGCGGTCACCGGCCCACAAAGGCGAAGCCGGCACTGCAGCGAGCTGGAGGGAAGAGCCCGCTCAGATCCAGGCGGGTCCGCTCCCTCTCCCCAGTGTCTTTCCAGGATTCGACACCGCTGCCATCTTCTCCTTGCCCGATCCCTCATACCACTCTGGATGAAGGGATCAGATAGCAGATGCAGGAGATGCGGCAAGAATGGCGTCTGGAGTTGGACGCCGCCAGGCAAGCTCCTCCATCCCAGCCGAGAATGGAGCAGGGCATCCCCTTCTCCGAGAGGATCATGAGGGAAGTGATTTCTCCTCATGTCAAGCTCCCTACTATCGAGCCATATCATGGATCCACCGATCCCGACGATCACCTCAGCAGCTTCAGATCCATCATGATGTTCCATGGGGCATCAGATGCGATCCTGTGCAGAGCCTTCCCCTTCACTTTAAGGGGATCTGCCCGAACCTGGTTCAACAGCCTAAAACCAGGTTCCGTTGATTCTTTTGACGAGCTTAGCTATCTGCTCATTAGCCAGTTCATTAGCAGCCATCGCCAACGACGGAGATCCGACTCCCTCTCCGAGATCAAGCAAAGAGAGGGGGAGTCGCTGAAGAGTTATCTCGACCACTTCAACACGGCCCTCCTAGAAGTCGACCATCTCAACCACGAGGTGGCCATGTCCGCCTTGGCTGAAGGAGTGTCCAAGAAGGGAGACTTCTACCTAGCTCTAGAGGTTAATTACCCAAAGAGCCTCTCGAACATGATGTCCTTGACGGATAAGTACGGCAGGGTGGAAGAATCAAGGAGGTCAGCTCAGGCCGAGTAGCTAAAGAAGAAAAAGGCAAAGGGCTCGGACAAGCAGCGGGCCCACCGCCGCGTTAGCCTGCCTTGCCACCACAGAGCTCCTTCACCGCCTCGAGACCGAACTCGAAGTCCGGCCCGAAGGTTTGACCACTATACTCCCCTTACTGCGCCAAGGGCGCAGATCCTGATGGAGATCAAGCATCAGCTTCCTCGACCCCCTCCTCTTCGAGGTAACGGAGCTCGAAGGGACCCGACCAAGTACTGCCTCTTTCATCGGGACTACGGGCATGATACCGAGGACTATTGGCAGCTCAAAAATGAGATCGAGCAATTGATCCGGTGAGGTAGACTGAACCAGTTCAGGGGTTCCCCTGAGCCGATTAATGAAGAGAATCGCCAACCTGAATCTCGCCAACTCCCACCACCAAATCCTCCAGTTATCGGCAACGTCAATGTGATAACGACGGTCGGATCCCCATCTTCTTGGCCAGGCGAGGAGGAGAACCCATCGAAGAAAGCTCGGGTCGATAAGCTCACCTTCTCTGATGAAGACCTTGGGGAGGTACAGTATCCCCATGATGATGCTCTGGTTGTATCTTTAAATATGAACAATTATGATGTACACCGGATTTTGGTTGATAGTGGAAGCTCTGTTAATGTTCTGCATTTCGATGCCTTTGTGAGGTTAAAATTCTGGGCAGAAAGCCTTCGACCGGTGGAGTCCACCCTGGTGGGCTTCACAAGTGACTCTATAATCCCTGAAGGAGTCATCACTCTGTCAGTTCGAGCCAGCACCTGGCCATGTGTGGCCACCATATTCATGGATTTTCTCGTAACCAAGCTCAGATCTTCCTACAATGCCATCCTCGGTAGACTGGGGCAAATCTCTCTCAAAGCCATCATTTCCATTCCCCATCTCGCCATGAAATTCCCCACTGAATGGGGAGTGGGGGTTGTTCGAGGAAGTCAGATCATAGCTCGGCATTACTTTGTTGCCGACCTCCAATCCAGAAAGCCCGAGGTGTATGGGCTGGATGCTCGGGAAGATCTCGCCGAGCAACGAGGAGAGCCGGCTGAAGAACTGGAAGAGATACCACTCGACGAGGCTCGGCCCAACTGAACTATAAAGGTCGGATCGCAGCTAGAGGGAAAACTTTGGCAAGAATTAATTGAGTTTCTTCGGAGGAATGCCGACATCTTCGCTTGGTCTACATCAGATATGCCTGGAATCAGCCCAGATGTCCTGGTCCACCGCCTAAGCGTGGACGAAACATTCAGGCCCATTAAGCAGAAGAAGAGGAGCTTCGCCCTAGAGCACCAAAAAGCCATCGAAAAAGAGGTGGATAAGCTCATCAAAGCCAAGTTTATCCGGAAGGTTAGTTACCCCAACTGACTGGCAAACGTGGTCATGGTGAAGAAGTCGAATGGCAAATTGAGGATCTGCATCAATTTCACTGACCTTAATAAGGCATGTCCAAAAGATAGCTTCCCTCTTATGATTGACCAGCTCGTGGATTCAACTTCAAGCCATCAAATGCTAACTTTTATAAATACCTATTCGAGCTACAACCAGATCCGAATGGCGCCCGAAGACGAGGAGAAAACCGCCTTAATCACCGACCGAGGTATCTATTGCTACCGAGTTATGCCCTTTGGTTTGAAAAATGCGGGTGCCACCTACCAAAGGCTGGTCAATAAAGTTTTTAAGGAGCAAATCGGTCGAAACATGGAGGTGTATGTTGATGATATATTGGTAAAAAGCAAGGAGGCATCCCAGTACATCGAGGACCTTGCAGAGAGCTTTGCTACACTTCGAAAATACCAGATGAAGCTCAATCCCACCAAATGTGCCTTCAGAGTCAACTCTGGGAAATTCCTCGGCTTCATGGTTTCACAGCGAGGCATCGAGGCAAACCCTCAGAAAATCCAAGCCCTACAGCGAATGGCTCCGCCAAGGTCAGTCAAGGACGTGAGCACCTCACCGGAAGGGTAACAGCCCTCAGCCGCTTCATTGCTCGGTTGGCCGAGAAATGCCTTCCCTTCTTCAAAGTGCTTCGGTCGGCCAAAAACTTTCAGTGGATCCTAGACTGCCAGAAGTCCTTCGAAGACCTCAAGAAATACCTCAGCTCGCCACCTCTCCTCAGTAGCCCAAAGCCAGGGGAGGTGCTGAATCTGTACCTGCAGTCTCTGAAAATGCTATTGGCTCGGTGCTGACCAGAGAGGAGAGCAGAGTCCAAAGGCCTATCTATTATGTCAGCAAACTACTCAAAGACACTGAAATAAGGTACACTCGGATCGAGAAGATGATACTAGCTCTAGTAACATCGGTCCGAAAGTTGCGGCCATACTTCCAGGCGCATACTATCGTCGTCCTGACCGACCAACCTCTCAAGGCAATTATCCATCATCCAGAAGCATCGGGGAGAATGACCAAATGGGCTGTCGAGCTAAGCGAGCACGACATTCAATATCAGCCTCGTCCAGCCATTAAAGCCCAAGTTCTAGCGGACTTCCTCCTCGAATGCACCATTCCCGAAGATGGCTCTGTTTCGGATACCCCCGGACAACCAAAGCCCAGTGCCCCATGGTTGCTTCACGTCGATGGATCCTCCAGCGCGGGCGGCTCTGGCGCCGGCCTGGTCCTCACCAGCCCGGAGGGCACCACCTTTGAATACGGCATTCGTTTCTCCTTTCCGGCCTCAAATAATGAAGCGGAGTATGAAGCCCTGCTCTCCAAACTCTGAATCGCCCGTAAGCTTAAAGTCAAAAAACTGATCGCCTACACCGACTCCCAATTGGTGGCCGGCCAGGTGCAGGAAGAATTCGAGGCTCAAGAGCCGAATATGATTCGGTATCTCCAAAAGGTGCACGATCTGTCTTCCTATTTCGATGAATTTAAAATTATCCAGATCCCAAGGGCTGAAAATGCATGCGCCGACCTACTATCCCGCCTGGCAACTACGGAGTCGATGGATCTTGAGCAAAAATTTTACCTAGAAGTCCTAGAGAAGCCCAGCATCGTCGGTGTTGATCACATGATGCAGGTTGACACCGAACCATCCTAGATGGACCCCTTGCATCAGTACCTCAAAGAAGGGTTGCTGCCCACTGATAGAAAGGAAGCGAGAAAGTTGAAATTGCAATCATCTCATTATGTTCTGATTGATGATCGGCTATATAAGCGATCATTCTCCATGCCATTGCTCAAATGCCTCCGTCCATCAGAAGCCGATTACGCTCTTCGGGAGGTTCATGAAGGCATCTGTGGCAATCACCTCGGCAGTCGCGCCCTGTGCCATAAAGTGTTATGCCAAGGATATTATTGGCCAACGATGCAGAAAGATGCCGATGACCTTGTCCGAGCCTGTGATGCGTGCCAACGATACTCAAATATTCAGAGGCTCCCCTCTGCTCACCTGACTTCCATCTCGTCCCCTTGGCCCTTCGCCAAGTGAGGAATGGATATACTTGGCCCTTTCCCCTTCGCAACGGGGCAAAGGAAGTTTCTGTTTATTGCAATTGATTATTTCACTAAGTGGGTTGAAGCCGAAGCAGTTACCCAGATAACCAAAGCTCGGGCTAAAGACTTCATGTGGAGGTCCATCATCTGCCGCTTCGGTCTTCCCCACACCATCATCACCGACAACGGGAAGCAATTTGATAATTTGAAGTTTCGAAAGTTTTGTGAGGATCATGGCATTCTTCATCGTCTGACATTGGTCGGACATCCTCAAGCTAATGGAGAGGCCAAGGTAACAAATCGAACTATTGCAGGGAATTAAAGCTCGGCTCAACCAAGCGCGAGGCAGATGGGCGGAGGAGCTCTACCATGTGCTGTGGGCATACCGAACCACCGAAAGGGCTTCCATGGGCCAGACTTCGTTCAAGATGGCCTTCGGCACTAAAGCTGTTATCCCCATGAAAGTCAGACTCCCCTCCCCTCGCACCGAAGGCTACTCGGAAGAATCCAATGATGAACGACTCCGAACCAATCTTGACTTGATAGAAGAAGTCAGGGAGAAAGCCTGGATCTGGATGGTGACTTACCAACAAAGAGTTGCTTGCTACCATTCAACCAGAGTCAAAGGGAAGTTTTTTTCCCCCCTGGGTGATCTGGTACTTCGGAAGGCATCCGTCTCAAAGCCACTGGAGCAAGGAAAGCTGTCTCCTAATTGGGAGGGTTCTTATCAAATTACGGAGGTAATCAAACCCGACACCTATAAGCTCCAAGATATAAATGAGAAATCTATTCTTCGGACGTGGAACTCGGATAATCTTCGCATCTATCATCAGTGAGAGTATGCCCTCCCTGAACTTACCTTGTTCATTGAGTTAAATCTTCAAAGATTCGAAAATTTTCTATTTTTTATTGCTTTCTTTGATGGCTACAATGAGAGACAGGTTTATAAATCCTCGGCTGGGCTGAGCGATCTCCGAACCTTGGCCACGCCAAGTAAAATATATCCCAGCTGGGCTGGGAGGACTCTGCACCTTGGCAGCGCCAAGTAAAATATAATCTTTATAAATCCTCGGCTGGGCTGAGCGATCTCCGGACCTTGGCCGCACCAAGTAAAATATATCCCAGCTGGGCTGGAGGACTCCGTACCTTGGCAGCGCCAAGTAAATATAATCTTTATAAATTCTCGGCTGGGCCGAGTGACTCCGGACTTTGGCCGTACCAAGTAAAATATATCCAGCTGAGCTGGGAGGACTCCGTACCTTAGCAGCACCAAGTAAAATATAAGCTTTATAAATCCTCGGCTGGGCTGAGCGATCTCCGGACCTTGGCCGCGCCAAGTAAAATATATCCCAGTTGGGCTGGGAGGACTCCGTACCTTGGCAGCACCAAGTAAAATATAATCTTTATAAATCCTCGGCTAGGCCGAGCGATCTCCAGACCTTGGCCGCACCAAGTAAATATATCCCAGCTGGGCTATGAGGACTCCATACCTTGGCAGCGCCAAGTAAAATATAATCTTTATAAATCCTCGGCCGGGCCGAGCGATCTCTTACCTTGGCAGCGCCAAGTAAAATATAATCTTTATAAATCCTCGGCCGGGCCGAGTGATCTCCGTACCTTGGCAGCGCCAAGTAAAATATAATCTTGAAGCCTCGGCCAAACCGAGTGATATATTATCTGAAGTCTCGGTCAAACCGAGTGATATATTATCCGAAGCCTCGGTCAAACCGAATGATATATTATCTGAAGCCTCAGCCAAACCGAGTGATATATTATCTGAAGCCTCGATCAAACCGAGTGATATATTATTTGAAGCCTCGGCTAAGCCGAGTGGTGGTCTCTGTACCTTGGCAGCGCCAAGTAAAATATATTTTTGAAGCCTCGGTTAAGCCGAGTGACGGTCTCCATACCTTGGTAGCGCCAAGTAAAATATATTCTTGAAGCCTCGGCCAAGCCGACTGATATATTTCTGGAAGCCTCGACCTAAACAAGTAATTTCTCAAACACTATGATGCGACTAAGACGTCCTATTATGCTTCGGCAGAGGTTAGTAACCTTTCTCCGCTTATCAGCAAGATTATGCAAGTTATTTCTTTTCAAAGAAATACATACTTCATCCCTTAAATAGGGCCATGTTTACTGCATAAGTTCACGGGGCCGCCCAGGCCTTTCTCTGACCTATACAGAGAAAAACACTTCCTCCACAGGGGACTAAATGACATGTTGGCAAAAATAAAGTAGCGAAAACGTTGCTGGACTTATAGATTATGCTACGGACTGAAAAGCATAAAATGAGAGTAGCAACTCTCGACACAATCACATCAGAAAAAGAAACAAATGTTAAAAAAGAAAGAGTAGAAACTTTCTTTGTTAATATGAAAAAATTACAACCTCTTGAGAGGCATTACGAGTGCATCATAGCACGGAGAATACAAATAAGATAAAAGCTCGGCTGAGCAGCTTCGGTCGATAACGATGTCTTTACATCCGACCCCAGAAATCAGAGAAACCAGACAAGCTTCGTTGAGCCACTGGTTAAGGCCAAAGAGCAAAGTAGGCCATCCATAGATCCCTCGGATAAACGCGTGGAGGGATCATAACTAGGTCAAGGACCCGTGGATGCTTATGCCAATGAAGCATCCCCCCAAGTGGGATGCTGGACTACTAGCCACTGCCCAACAATAAAAGGCAGAGAACCAACAGTCCAAAACCACCCTCCCCCCTCTTCACATGGCAAAAGATTCCTCAGGTGGATGAGCTGAGAAATCCAAATTGAGGGGGAGGCGAAGTCCATGTTAGCCATGGGGGATACGTATGCACTGCATTTCCTGTGATCCCCATGGTAAGTGGCAAAGGATACACAGGAAGCGCGCATGTGCACTCCCCATATGATCTCTGTGCACCACTTGTGTACTCTCCATTAGATCTCTGTGCACTACTCATACGCTCTTCATATGATCTCTGAAATTCCTCCCTTGAGGACCGCTTGCTCTTCAGCAGCTTCTTCATCACCCCAGCTATCTGGGGCAAACCAACTTGCAAAAAAAAACTCAGTCTTTCCACTCTCAACCTCAATGAAACAGACGCCATGAAAACCCTTGCAAGTTACAGAAAGGGAAGGCCTTGGGAGATAGCCCAACATGGTCAGCTCCCCCCGATTTATAGGCAAACAGACCGGGAGCAGCTATTAAAACAGGAAGCCCCGGGATTCAAAACGCCATGGCCATGCTACCACGTGGCGGTTCAGGATAAAAGGGCACTTTCCAAAGTGAGCCAAATGCATTTCCCAAGCCATGACGCACGACAAAAGATTTCCCTCTGATCTCGAATCAAGAGCCTTAAATGTAGGAAATCGTTCACCGGTCCTTGAGATACGGGCATGCCTGAGAAATCGCCTTGTGAAAACGATGCCATCCAATGGCAATCGAATGCTTATCGTGTACGTTAAAAAGACCCATGTTGGAAAAGGCCAACGGGATAAATGCCTTACGCAAAAAACAAAATGTCCTTCGGCGAATTACAAATCCATCTTATCCGCCCGGGCAGAAAACGAGACAATTTCTTATAGACTGAACTATTCGCCAAATCTCAGCCGAGGTACTCGCGTAGTTTTTGGTCATATCATGCTGAACCATTTTATGCCTCAGCCAAATGAGCCAATTTCTTATTTCAGATAGATCGAACTATCTGCCTAGCCTCGGTCTCGACCGGGACGTTTCCCAAGGTTCTAGCCGAACTATTCTATGCTTTGGCGCGCCGAACCATCTGTTTGGCCTTGGCCTCGACTGAGACATTTCCTTAAGTTCAAATCGAGCTCGCTTACGTCAGCAAAGCAAATCGGTTCAACTCCGAATAAACAGGGCATTCAATCCGGAAAAGATAAACCTATATAGGAACACGAATTAATTCGTTCGCCGTTTGAAAAAACTCATGACAAAAAGATCGTCCGAAAAAGATAAACATGTGGAGATGAAAGATCCATTCATTAAAAGTTTTGGCCAAATTACAAATCTGAGAAGCAAAAATACACAAGCAACCCTTAAGAGTCAGGGTTCGGATCGGTCCTAGGAGCCTCCTCGGTAACATCTGGGAGGACTTGACTTGCTTCACCCACTTCAAATGTTGTTGGTTCCTCAGCAGCGAATTGAGGGCGTTCTTCGAGAGCCGCAGCCTCATTAGGGCCCAGGATAGCATCAAGATTGACTTCTAAGATATCCTCATACTCAGCTTCTTTGGCCCCCGAGGTACAAGCGTCAAAATGTTCGGCATCCAAAAAAGATAAATCCCATTCGGGATGCGCCCGAGAGATCTTTGCTCGAGTCTCCTCCTCACCAAACCTAAATGCATCAGTACAAGCCTCTCTACACTCCTCCACAGCCGAAGCGATTCAGTTATCGGCTTCAGTTAACTAGCCCCCGAGATCGAGGTTCATCTGACGACTCGCGGATAACTCCGTCCTTAAGGCTTTAAACGGCTCCTACGTCTCGAGCCTAATTTTACTTATCTGCAAAATGTCAGAATGTTTGAGCCCACAAGCAAAAGAAAAGCATCAAAAGCGAACAAACGGGAAGACACTATACCTCTTCCTCCCGCCGAGCCATTTCATTGCTCAGCTCCTGAACCTTTTCCAAGGCCTTCAGCTTGGCTACTTATTTTGTTGAAGACTCTCCTTGAGGTCACTAATTTAGAACTGCTTGTCCCCGACTTTCCGCCGAGATTGATCAAGATCATTGGTGAGCCTGGTAATATGCTCATGTTGCCACTTCAGCCGATTCTCCATATCGGTGAATTCCTTATTCAGATCGGCGAGCTGATCCCGCTGTCGCCGACACTTACGCTCCTCCTCTTCGAGCTTCCTGCTCCAATTATATTTATCTTCGGAATGACTAGCCCTCAGCTGGTTCCACCTTTTATCGAAATACTGCTGCATGGTTTTAACATCATCGTCATGCTTCACCTTAACCTGGGATAACTCCAGGCAAGCCTTGTCCAATTGCTCGTGGAAACCCTGGAGCTCTCTAACTTGGGTTTCGAGCCGAGAGGCCCTTTCGGCTACAAGCCGGTGAGACTCGCTCGCCCTCTCAAAATCCTCCCTAGTGGACGCCAAGGCCCTGGAGAGCCGACTGGTTGAATCCACCCTCGCCCGAAGGTCGGCCGTTTCCTTCCTGGCCTGAGCGCAGGCCTCGATGGCCAAATTTAAACGCCAAGTCAGCACTCTTGTGACCAAAGCGTTCTGTGAGAAAAACACAAGTGAGAAACCACAGCACGACCGACCAATCAAGAATTATAACCTCGGTGCAGCAACTTACCCGGGAGATGTAGTTTGAAGCCATCGTCATGAGAGTAGCATTATTAATTTCGGGGAGAAGGAAAGCATCCTTCGATGCCCCGAGCCGGCCGAAAGCCGCCTCAATGATATCCTCGGTGGCAAACTCATCCATCGAGGAACTCCCTCCCGCGCGCAAAACGGGCCTTGTCAAGGCGGTGAGCATATCATCAACCTTCGGGCTATGGACAAAGGAGCTCATGGCCGAAGAGCTGACCTGAGGGATTCCGACCCGAGGAACCATCCATTCGGCTTCCTCTGTCAAAACTCTAACCTGCAAGGCCTCGAATGCTTCGGCCTGGACCAAAGGAATCTCGGCCCGAGCATCTCCTTCATCCAGTGACTCTTCTTCTTCTTCCTCTTCTATTGACGCTTCACCTCCGACCGACTCCATCTGGACTTCAACCTCTTCCACGACATCCTCGGGGACCGCGGAAGAGGGATCCTCAGCGGGAGGTACCACGACCTCCACCAGCCTTTCGACAGGCTGCTCCGCTTGAGCTTTGACAGCCACCGCTGCCTCTCCTGACCCCTCCACCTTAGCAGGGGTCTCTTCCATACGTGGTGGACTCCTCACCGCTGGTGACTGAAAAACCTCCGGCAGAAGGGTTGCCGGATCGACTAGCGACATCTCCTCAGCATCGTTCGACATGATTACTACTTGGAAAGGGAGAACCTCAGCAGCTCCCTTCGAGCTCCCTCCAGTGATTTCCTCTGCTACTTTGCCCCCCTATGGTAGAGAGGGCTCATCAACTACGGTCTGCGCTCCCGCTTCCTCCCTTATTAGGACAGGAGAGTGGTGACTGGAACCATCCCTCCTTGGTCCCTTCGAGCGAGTCCCGGATGGGCGAGACCTCTTCTTGGATATGTATCTTTCTCCAGAGCCGGAGCCCCTATGGTGCTTGCCCAGCTCCCTCCTTATTTGGCCCGCAAACGCGGAACTCTCTGCTGAAAACATAGCAGATGTTCAGTTAAACAGTGGCAAGATCACATAAATATGCTAACCATTAGAATAAAGACTCACCCTGAGGGTCGATGGAGCTAAGCCCGACGGCGAAAAGGGCATCCTCTGCTAACAAGGTGCTGGCAGAGACCTCCTGACCACTACGAAGGGTAGCCAGATTCATTTTCTCTTGCTCGCTCAACTCCATACGCGCCTTTGGATCCTTCACATAACTCGCCCATCCTCTCAAAAAATCTAAGCCGATGTTTCCTTCGGCAATAAGAAATCGGGACTTCCACCCCTTTATCAAAGAAGGGTTATCAGAAATCATCTTAAATGACTTCCGGGGCTAATGTAGGGCCACTCAGAACTCCTCCCGAAAACCAGATTGTAACAAACTCGAAATAAGGGAAGAGTCACAGTCAGCCCAACGCGACTGCACATTGAGATGAACCCGACGAGATTGCACCATCTATTCGGAGCCACCATCGTTGGGCATATGTTGTAAAACCTCATCGGTTGAAACCCGATGCTCGGTCTTCGGCGCCCATAAGGCTACATCCAGAGGAACTCTATAATGGTGACGGATCCTATCCAGATCGTTTAAGATTACCTCAGAAGCAACATCACCTGGACCACTCATATTGGCTGGATAGGGGGTAAGACACGAACAGATAAGCAAGGGCTTAGAGAGAAAGTGAAAAATCTCTGTGGCAGGAACAAAGGGGTGTTGCAGAAGGAGCACCGCCCCAATCCTCTTTAAATAAGTGCTTCAGAAAGAAAGCCCTAGACGCCAAAAACCCCGATATGGGTGCCAGAAATAAAGAACTTTTGCCACGCGAAACTTCTGCTATCACGACTTGTTGGAAACGAGGCGTTTCCTCCTCGATCTGTGACAAAAAATGATGACGAAATAGCAACCCGTCATTTACGAGATTATCATTGCCCGCCTTTTGAATCCCCCAAATAAGATTGTTCTAGAATTCTACTCCCTATATCCGAACCTACACTTTGGACTAGGGAGTGGGGGGCATGTGATGAGGGGTAAAATCATCATTGCATTATTGACTGCTCACATCGGTGATTGGGTCATGCCCAATCCGAACACCCTACTAGCCAGCTGGCATAACATCCTAGCGACGAAGACAAATCACCTCTGACAAAGTGGGCTCGCCCCGATAATCCGAACCATCCTCTATAGCTGAATAAGATTTCAGGCGGTGAATCACGCCCAGAAGTGGCCTAGGACCTACAAGAGTGGCCTAGGTCTGTGTGATCATTGAACCTCAAGGCATCAACTAGCTCTCCCAGCCGTTGATCCTCTAACTGACAAGATACAGACTCTACTAGCCTCATAACAAACTTGATTCGAATCCTAACAGTTTTTAGACCCCATCCAGGGCATGTCCAAGGAATCAGGCGATCACCTATAAATACCACAATACTCCAACCTTTCAGGTACGCGCACAAACTCTAAGGTAACCCCTTACGCATTCATTTACTTACTGAATCTCATACTCCATTAGAGCTCTCATAGGAGCCCTGAGGAATATTTCTCTATGAGAGTCTTCTCCTCACATATGCTTGTTGTGAATCTCCACTGACTTGGGCGTCGGAGGGTCCTCCGCAGAGGGCAACCCCCACAGCACCCTCTGCGTGTGAACTGTCTTGCAGGTTCCATCCCGAGGCGATGAGATCGACGTCCGGATCAGAAGCCAGAAGCGTACCCGAGTCGGAGAACGAATTTTCGTGGCAACAAATACACAATATTGGATCCTAGTTAAAAGACAATTAATGGACTAAAATTCCTATCAAATATAACTACGAGTTTATAAAACCTGAATTAGTGACACTGATATTCAGCATAATATTATAATTTTTTAAAATCAAATTATCATAATTTTAGAACAAATAAAAGATCGCAAAATATTCACTTTGGAGCCACTGGTAAACTTCGATCTAAGTTTAGACGCCCACTACTTCTGATTAGAACTTGGCATGTACGACTCTCCTCGACTCAAATGCATACCTCCAAGCCACTTCTGACAATCAAATCCACCATTGCAAGTTTGGAGCTCAACCATCCCATACAAAACATCAATCTAACTCAAGTAAATGGAGTTAAAATCTACAATCAAACAAAAGTCTTATGCGTGATAGGCAATGCTTTAAAAATCATGCTTTATAGCTCTCTGGTTCTGTGATAGGCCATGCTTTAAGATTTGTGCTCCTACTCTTCTTACCCGATCTCCCGACGATCTGCATCGCTGTTTCTTCTCCTCAGCTTTGGTCTTTCCTTTGGCTGTCTCTTCTTCCCTTATGGCATCGGATGCGACTGTCGGGGCCGAGGTTCTTGGGAGGCGGACTATGGATTCTGGGTTTCTCTGGGTCACCCCATCGCCCTCGCCGGCAGAGGTGGAGAGGCTGGAGGCTTTGTATCCAGATGTGGTGGCTGTGCCGGAGGTGGAACTTCAGGCGAAGATAGCTGGATGGCAGCAGAGGGCCATCGTTGCGCGCTCCTTCCATAAGTGGGTTCCCGCGGAGGCCATCATCAGCGAGTTCCAGCGCGCTAGAGTTTCTGGAGAAATTGTTCCTGTTAGCATGGCATTTCGATGCCATATGTTCCATTTCAAATCGTCGGAAGCTTGTAATCTAGTGCTCCAGGGGCCGTGGGTAGTCAATTGCCAAGTAATTGGGACTGAGGCATGGCGGCCGGAGTTCACTCTGGCTGAGGATTCCATCCCGTTGGTGTTGTTATGGGTACGATTGTCGAACCTCCCTCTGGTGTTTTGGAAGGACGATTTCCTCAAGTCGATTTTGGCATCGACGGGAGAATTCGTGTGCGCTGATGCTGCTACTCTGGCGAAGAACAGAGGTGCTTTCGCGAGGGTCTGTCTCCGGGTAGATCTCCGTCGCCCTCTTCGGCCAGGTACCCGAGTTCAAGGGATCAATCAGCCATTTTGGCAGCAATTTGCATATGAAAACCTACAAGGGATTTGTTTGAGCTGTGGAATGATGCATTTGGGAGGCTCGTGCTCTGCTCCGACTAGGTCAGATGAAGCAGCCCCAGCTTCCTTCTCTGCTTTCGGACCGTGGCTTGCAGTAGTTAGGCAACGGCGGACCGTCTTCGGGTTTCAGGTGGCTGAGAGGGGGAAGTCTCAGTCTAAGTCCTCTTCGTCTGCCCCTGGCTATGGTTCTGTCTCTCAGAATGAATTCAGCGGGCCTCGATCGGGTAATGGGGGATCGTCAGGGGGCTAGGTGTCTCCGGTGAAGGTGGCTCACCGGAGATCTTCCCCTTCCGCAAATGTGGTGATCGCGCCTGTGGCTGAGTCCAGCCATTCTGAGATGCCTTCGGGTCTGGGGTTTTCTGGCATGGGGGGAGTGTCGGTTAAGGAAGGCTGTGCCGTTTTTAAGTCACTAAAGAAGGAGCTGTTACTTACTAAGGAGGATGGCACCCGAGAGCATTGTCTGAAACTTTCAGTTGCATCCAAGAATCCTTTTGCCACCCTTGGATTGGATTCAGGTGTAATGGGCCATTTGGATAGTAGGGATGCTGGTCCTAGGCCCCTGAAGCGAGCCAGACCGGAGGTTTCTCGGGCTCCTAGGTCTTCATCCAATTCAGCAAAGGGGAAGGGGAAAGGCAAGTCGCCATTGTCTAAAATTGGAGGAGCAAAAATTGTGTCTTCTGATCGGTTCGCTCTCTCCCCCTGTCGCCAGGAAGGTAGCCAGGCGATGGCGAGGCCACCTTTTGATAAGGGTATTGGGGTTTCTGTGGGGATTGATGCTGCTGACTCTATGGGCTTGGGTTCAGATTCCTTGCCCTCGACGCAGACTTCCCAAATGGATAAGCCTGATTTTGAGTCGGAAGGCCCGATTGTCTGTTCATTACAGATGCCTGAGGAAGGTATCCTGATGAAAGAGGGTCTTACTGATTGTATTATGTTGGAAGACCAGGGAGAGGTCTTAGCCTCCCCCAGTTTATAAATGAAGATTTTAATTTGGAATGTAAGAGGAGCTCGAAAGCCTTCCTTTCGATCCTCTTTTGGTAGATTGTTACAGTTATATCATTTTGATATATGTATCCTTTTGAAAACTAGGTTGTCGGGTGATAGTTTAGCCCGGTTTCGTAGGCAGATTGCCCGTTCATGGTCCTCTTATGCAGTGGAGGCTGA
Organism: Calamus simplicifolius; assembly: GCA_900491605.1. Lineage (NCBI taxonomy): Eukaryota > Viridiplantae > Streptophyta > Magnoliopsida > Arecales > Arecaceae > Calamus > Calamus simplicifolius. Next base: position 1,454,308 of record UESW01003931.1, on the reverse strand, counting down.
TGGTCTGTCGGGAGGTATTTTGGCTATTTGGCGTGGTTCTGCAGTTCGAATTAATGCTTTTCTTCAGTGCAATCAGCAGATTGGCCTTGTTGTCTCTGAAGAAATTGCTGATCCCTGGCTCCTATCGGCTGTCTATGCTAGCACGGACTGTCGGGAGAGAAGGGTGCTCTGGTCTGAATTGCATTCCCTCCTCGCTCAAGGTCTTCCTTCTATAATTGCTGAGGACTTTAACTGTATCACTGAGGCTAATGAAAAATGAGGGGGCAGACGGGTTACTGCCTTAGCTGATATTAATGAATTTAGATCCTTCATTGGTTCTTTCGGGCTGCTGGATTTAGGGTATTCTGGACCCCAATTTACCTGGTGCAATAATCGCCAGAGGTCTGCTCGGGTTTGGGAGAGGCTGGACAGAGCTCTGGCTACTGATCAGTGGATTCATTTGCACCCTGCGGTTACTGTCTCTCACCTTCCTCAGATTGCCTCTGACCACTGTCCTATTTTGATTTCCACTGAGGTTGATCAGCACCAGGGCAAGCAGTTTAGATTTGAGCATTTTTGGGCAGACCACTCTGCTGCTCGTACTATCATTTCTCAGATCTTGCATCTCCCAATCAGGGGTAATGCTGTTTATCAGTTATCTCGTTGTCTAAAGATGGCCAAACACAGACTGTCTAGATGGAATAGGATAGAGCTGGGGGATTTGGTCAGACAAGTTGAACATGTTGAAGATGATATTAGGGCCTTGCAGACTAAGGAAGATCAGGATGGTTTTCTGGCTGACTCGGACCTCTCTTCACTCCGAAAAAAGCTTGCTCGTCATCACTCTCTCCTTCGACAGTAGGAGGTGTATTGGTGGCAGAGGTCCAGGTTTCAGTGGATTTGTGATGGGGATCATAATACCAGATTTTTTCACCAGGCTACTCTAAAGCGGCATTCTACTAATAGGATTCGGAGGTTAGTTGATGATGAGGGGCATAGTCAGGAGGATATTCAGTCTATCAGGGATTTGCTTCTTCACTTCTTCCAGTCTAGATGGGCAGAATCCACTGGTGATGGGGCCCCGGTTGTTTAGGTTCCGGATTCTAGGAAGGTTTCTTCCCAGAAAAATTTCTTGCTTGCTAGGTTTATTACAGCGGAGGAGATTAGGGAGGCAATTTGGGAGCTGGGTCCGGATAAGGTCCCTGGGCCTGATGGTTTTTCGCCTTTTTTCTACCGTCGCTACTGGGTTATTGTTGGGCAGGAGGTGATTCAGGCTATTTAGACTGTGTTTCAAACTAAGCATATTCATGCGGAATGGAATCTGACCTTCATTACTTTGGTGCCTAAATGCTCATATGCATCCCTTTCGCAGCACTTTCGGCGCATTAGTCTATGCACTACTTTGTATAAGGTCTGTGCTCGCCTTTTAGCTCGCCGCCTTAGTTTGGTGATTCCTTGCCTCATTTCTGCTGAGCAGGGGGCGTTTATTAGAGGGTGTTCTATTTCGGATAACGTCCTCATTGCCCAGGAGTTTATGCATGATCTCCAGAGAGCTCTGGCCAGTCGTTGCCTTATGGCTGTTAAGCTTGATATGGAGAGAGCTTATGATAGACTAAGTTGGACCTTCTTACATCGCTCTCTTCAGGAGTTTGGATTTGACGGGCTGTTTATTGAGTGGATTATGGCTTGCATACAGAGGCCTTCTTTTTCTCTGATCATTAATGGGAGTCCGACTGAGTTCTTTTCCTCCGCTATTGGGCTTCGGCAGGGATGCCCCTTATCCCCATTGTTGTTTATTTTGGCTATGGATGATCTTTCACGTGCTTTCTACCAGGCATAGCTAGATCGGCAGATTGCTCCATTTAGGGCTGGTCTGGAGGGCCCTCTGGTCTCTCATCTTCTTTTTGCTGATGATTGTATTCTCCTTGGTCATGCTTCTATTGATAATGCGGCTTCATTCTATTCTATTATTCAGTGCTATTATCACGCTTCAGGTCAGAAGGTTAATTTTCTTAAATCTTCTATATGTTTTAGCCTGAAGACCTCTAGGACCACCAGGGAAGCTATTATCAATCTGTCGGGTATTACTACTCAGACTGACAGGTTTATGTATTTGGGGATCCCTATTATGGGGAGACGACCCCGGTGCTCTGGCTATTATGAGCTGGAGAGGAGGGTTCGTCAGCGAATTGAGGGATGGCAGGTCACTGGTTTATCGATGATGGCCAGGATCATTATTATTCGCTCGGTTCTTTCCTCTCTTCCCTTGTATCTTATGGCAAATGCTGCTATTCCGGTTACTTGCCTCAGGAGGATTGAGAGATGCTTCAGAGATTTTCTATGGGCTTCTATGCAAGAAGGTCATGGTATTCATCTTTTATCCTGGGATACGGTCTGCATGCCTATCCAAGAAGGTGGTCTTGGGATTCAGTCTCTCACTCAGTGTTAGAAGGGAGGCTCTTCTTGCCCGACATGCATCGAGATTCCTACTGGAGCCATATTATCTTTGGAGCTCTCTGATGCGTGCTAGGTATGGTGATTGGACGTCTGCCTTGCACATCTGTCCGCCTGGGGGATGTTCCTCTTTTTGGAGGGAAGTCTGTCGGCTTGGCCAGGCTATTCTGGGTAATATCTTATGGATGATTGGAGATGGATCATCGATTGACGTTAGTCAGGACACCTGGATTTCTGAGCTTCCTCTCTCTCGGTGGCCCTCGTTTATGAGTATTGATGTCCCATACAGCTTAAGGGTCAAGGATTTGATTTCATCCGATCCCCCTGCTTGGCATATCCCCTCGGTGACCCGCTTTTTTGGTGTAGAGCTTTCTAGGCATATTCTCTCCATGCCTCTTACTCCTGGATGTTTATATGATTTTAGGGTCTGGCAGAGGTCCTGTCTCTCCAGGGCTCCTACCAGGGATTTGATGAAGATTTTCAGGCCTGTGCCCCAGCGATCGAAGGATGCGGGGTGGATTTGGAAGCTTCCCACTCTTCTCAGGATTCAGCTATTTATTTGGAAGCTTCTGTGGGATTGCCTTCCAACTTGTGTCCTCCTTTCTCAGAGGGGTATGGCTATCCAGTCGATTTGTCCCTTGTATGGGCAAGAGGAGGAGTCTACCGAGCATGCTATCTTCATATGCCCTAGAGCTAGACGGATTTGGAATATGGTAGGTTATTCCGTTAGGCTGGCTGTCTTGGACTCCCCTCGCTCTTCTTTCCTGCTTGATCTTCGGAGGGATTCTCAGCAGAAGAGTGGTCTTTGGGCTGCGACGGCTTATCACATTTGGCTATCGAGGAACCAGCTTATTTTCATAGATGATTCCATTTCTGCTCTTAGGATTGTGAGGAAGATTAGATCTATGGTGGCGGACTGTGCCCGTGTTGGTTCTAACGTCTCTGGCCTCTAGGGATCCCCTGTTGCTTCGGCAGCGAACCGACATACGGTTTCATCTCCTGGGAGCCCCCCCTTCAGGGTTCATCAAAATCAACTTTGATGGGAGTGTTCGTGGTAGAACAGCTGGTTCTGCTTTTGTTATCCGTGGTCATTACGGTGACCTATTGGCTGCTGGAGGTTTTGGAACTCTTGACTCCTCCGTCCCTATGTCTGAGCTCTATGTGGCTTGGGCGGATATTTCTTATGCTGCTCGAATTCTTCATGCTAAGAGGCTATTGATTGAGGATGATTCCATGTCGGTCATCTCTTGGCTGCAGAAGGAGAAGTGCCCTCTTGGCCCTGTGAATCCGATTCTTTCGAATATCTGGACTATCCTGCGGGAGAGTGACTGCGTCCAGATCCGCCATATTTATCGTGAAGATAATTCGGCAGCGGACTGGGTGGCTTCTTCAGTGGCACAGCACGCGGGATCGTGGATGTGGAAGCCGGACTACCCCTGTCCTTCTTTATTGATGCAAATTTTGTATTCGAACCTATCAGGGCTGATTCGCACGAGATTAGTGTGATCGCCCGCTTGTACCAAAAAAAAATGGAGTTAAATTGGATGAATAATATTACAAGTCGGCTCCACTGCAGCACAAACCATTGAGAAGGCCATGGCTGGCAAGGATTGGGGGGAGAGTGTCAAGCAAAGGTCAGCAGAGAGGGCTCTGACTCGAGCTACCTCCTCCACCCTGTCACAGTGATCCAAGGCGCTGGCAGCGGTGTCGACAGTAGAGGTGGAGGCTGGTACGTGGTTGGGCATGAACTGCACTGCCTTGGCCAGTGGAGACAGTGAGAAGCTAGCGAGGGTGGCAGAATCAAAGTTGTCAATTTTGTTTCGGATTATGTTTTGTTTTAGCTTGAGAAACAAAATATTTTGGTATCGGACCGTTTTGATGCTTTGCTTCGATATATATATATATATATACAAAAATTATTTATAATTTATATTTTTTTATAAATAATAATAATATAAAAATAAAGAGTTTGAGTTTTTGAAAGGTGCAGTCGTGCGATTGAAAGAAAAGGGGTAGGGTAACTAGGATTTATTTTTTTTTTTGACATTATATATTTATTTTAAATGGTTATGAAAGATTTAATAATTTATAAATTAGTTTTTGAAACATATTTTGCTGAAATGATCGAAATATGTTGAAACGGTCGAAACATATCGAAACACACTGAAATGACTGAAAATTTTTTTGAAACGAAACGTAGGTCTTATCTTTTCGAATAAGCCATTGAAACTAAATGTTCGGTCGAAACGAAACGAAATCGATATCTTTGGGCAGAATCTTAGAATTTTTGTTCACAATATTTTTAGTATGACATATACCTATATATATATATATATATATATATATATATATATATATATATATATATATATATATATTCATCTAGGTTTGAAGCTCAAGTCTCAAGTTTGCTTTTCAAGTTGACTCGACCAATTGAAAGAATAGTGGGGTCAAGCAGTTGGACCTTGAGACCAACACCACCAGCGGCGGCCTAGCCTAGTAGGCTTTAGCTTGTTCTTAACATAATATTAATTTGCCGCTTCCTAAGAATTTCAGAAAAGAAGGTAAGAGAAACAGAGCACCTTAAGCAGAGGGGGCAGTCCTGCTCGCCACCTTTCCCATTTGATTTAGTCCTATGGAACAGTAAAAAGGGAGGAGCTCAAAAGAGAGGTTCCCACCTCCACCACCATCTCTTCATCACCGTATCCACCATTATTATTACCATCATCAGTATCCGGCCCACAGGAGAAGTCTTCACTTCCAAACCATCATCACCTTTTCCCTGCTGCTCCCCCTACTTCTTTCCTCCACCCCCTTCCTTTTCTTCTCTTCTTTTCACCTCCTCTTGCGTGTTCCTCCAGAACTCCCATCCTCCCCTCACAAGTTTCCTCTTATTCCCCTCGCTCCCTTTCCCCCCCTATATATCTCTTTTGCTCAAGAAGGAAGCTCTGATTCCCCCCTGTTATATAAATCAAGAGATGAGGGGAGGAAGTCTCTCCTTTTCAGTGCTCACATAGTCGATCTTCCTTCTCTCCATAAGACAAACTCCACAAGATTCTTACAAACGAAGGAGTAGGTGAGAGGAAACGAGAAGACGAAGAGAAGAATTTGGAGAGATGGATGTGAGGGTCATTCCGTGCCTCATCTTCCTGCTGAGCCTGCTCTTTTGCACTGGTGAGTGCTACCACCTTTGTTTCCATAGTTTTAGCTATCTTGGCGAGCGATGTGAGAGCTCTAATGCCACCCCACTTGGCAACCATCCACCACGGGGTTCGGAGCTTCGATTCAGCAAGAGGAAGCTGGTAAACTCCAATCGTTAGAAGCTTTAAATGGGCGACAGCCGATTCATGGATTGGATTGAGGGTGGTTCGGATGGAGGGCCTTATTTTAGAGCGAGGGCCAGAGGTGGAGGGTGAAAGGTGGCATTAAGCTCACTTGGGAGTGAGCGGAACCCGAGCCCTACCCAATCTTTGATAGGACCAAAACTTCAGAGGTGGATGGATGGCGGCCCTGTGAGAATAGGAAATTTTTGACCATATCAGACTTGGTTTTGTCCGTATCATGGGGAAAACTTGGGTCTAGCGAGTTTCCCACGATTCAGGTTGAGTTTATGTAATGATAGACATAATTAAAACAATAATAATAAAAAAATTAATTTTAAATTAGTTGAAATCGAATAATGATAATCATAATTGCTTCCTAGCAAATATCAAATGAATATTTTTTTTTTAAAAAAAGGAAAACTATTTTCTTTCATATGTTGTCTGAGTGTTTTTTTTTAATCTTTTCCTTTTTTTTTTCCTCTCCGTTTTACCTCCATGTGTTTTCATGCAAAACCCAAACGCTATGACCACCTTGCAGCACCCTCGAATGATCACATAGTCCCACTTTTTGCTTGAACTACAAACACTCAGTTATCATTATTCAATTCAATAATAATGATATGCTCTAAAGTGATATTCATCATGATGCTGTGGTTCCATGTCGGCAACATTAACAAACCATTCCTAATAATACCAGCTTTCTTAAAGGTCTTGGAAACCGTATTGATACAATGTCCAGATCTAAGAATCTCAGATTGTTGACCATATTTCCTTGGTACATAAAATTATTTCGTGCCATTTTGACATGAACGACACATGCATAATATATCGTTCCAAATTTCCATCCCACCTTATTCTAAATCAGGATTTATTGCAAAGGTTTACATGATGATTATTACAGTATAAATCTTAGAATTTCCATTATTACCTTACAATTCTACAGGATTAACGCTTGTTAAAGAATCAGAGGATTGGCTATCTTCGTCTTCTGCATCGCTTCCTCAGACGGTTAAAACAGACTATGGACCCCCATCGCAGAGACCTTTAATTTCCGAGATCGAACGGAAATCCAAAAGAGTACTGCTTGCCAACGCCAAGTTGGAATCATCGTACACGATGCCTCAGATGGACGTCGTAACTCCAGTAACGACGGTTCCGGTGATCAATCCATCAACCCCCACCATGGCAACTCCTATATATAATAATCCAGTCCCAACAACACCGTCGAATCCGACCACTCCGATAATGACACCTGTTACAAATCCATACTCAAGTCCAACAACATCGTCCCCACCGTCGTCAGGTCAAAGCTGGTGCATTGCAAGCCAAACTGCTTCACAGACTGCATTGCAGGTTGCTCTGGACTATGCCTGTGGGTATGGAGGGGCAGATTGTTCTCAAATTCAATCAGGGGCAACCTGTTTCAATCCTGATACTGTTCGCGATCACGCATCCTATGCGTTCAATGACTACTACCAGAAGAACCCAATCCCCACAAGCTGTGATTTTGGAGGGGCTGCTCTCATCACCAACACTGATCCAAGTAAGTTTGATTCACATTCCGTTTTTCTTTTGCTGGATATTGGAGTTTTCCCTTAGTTTAAATGAAATATCATGATCTTTTTTAGTTATGTGTATGTACACACATTATTTATGAGATAAACTCTAATCTAGTCTAGTAGATTACAAGTCAGATCAGGTCAGGTCAGTCCTGATTAGACTATGAGGACTAAACATCAATGATCCAAGCCTTTAAATATAATTCATTATTCATAAAAATTACTTATACATAAAATATCATATAATTTAGAAACCTCTACTATGTACCTAATAGTTAAAAATGAAGTAGTAGATTAATGGCTTGAAATACCATTGCCGAATCCCCATCATCTGGTTAGGACTAATCAAATCTGACTAAAACTATACTTGGAGCAGCATTGCGGAAGTTAATTGTTAAAAATAATTGAAGAACAACATAAAAGGTATCAAAATATTTTGTTTTCATTTGTATAAAAATGAGGCTGTTTAATTTAACCTAAATGTAAACCTGCATGCAAATTTTCTGCAACACCAAATTTTGATTTCTGAACCGTAAACACATGGCTGCACAGTGGTTAGGGAGACAACACAAAAAGTTGCAATCTTGATAAAACTCCTTTCGCCCTTTTGCAGCCCATATGAAAACTCTTTCTTGCCTTAGGGTGCTTGCGTATCAAGAAAATCATATTCTTGCCTTAATGATGGTTCGATGCAAATATAATGATAAAATATTTCAATAAGAATCGAGCTGTAACATAAAATTATATGACTAAGTGTATAACAATGCATATAATCTGATGATCATGTTACTTTGAATATGTGCTCATGTTTCTTTGAATATGTGCTAACACAGCATCTAATCAATGGGCATACTTTTCCTGTTGTTGTTTGCCGCAGGTACTTCCACATGTCACTATCCTTCAACAAGGTAACCTTCCCACATCTAAAATTATGATTTCTTTAAGCACAAACCACTAAATGCAATACGTTAACATTAGCATGATGAGTAACGAATTAAAGATCTGATATCTGCATCAACAGCACAAGTTCATCTGTCCTCAACACAACCAACCCAACTGGATCAGATGTGTTCGGATCTGTTCCTCCATCTCCCTATGGCGCTGCCTCCAAGTCAACAGGCACAGCACTTTTGTTCACCATGGCATGCCTCCTAATGTTGCCAATCACCTTAAATGTGTATAAATAGACATTCAGCCACTTCTCCAGGGAGAACACCTGAAAATTAGTGATGGCTATTGTTTACGACATGAGTTCCTATGAAAGGAGGTAGCAGCGCAGACTGATGAAGAGTACAAAGGGATTCCTGTTGGCATCCCATTTTCACTGTTGAGCCCTTCAGGCTGATAAAGACATTTTTCTAAACAGAGCCATCAGCCAAAGAGAACTATCTCCAGTAGGTTCCACCAGCAGAAAAGTTATAGGATCTCTACTTTCCTTGGTTATACTTTAGGAAGAATGAAACTTTTCCTTTTTTCCACAGATCACCGGTTCCTGTACTTTATTGGTTCATTTATAATTAATAATTTCTGGCAGTAAAAGGATTCCATTTAGCATAATCACCTACTCTTCCTACAGACAAAAGAAACATGTTTCACCAAGCATAAACAATGACAAGGGAGACAGGTGATGGAAAACAGAAAAGAACCTTCTCCACCATGGCTGGGGAAAGAATGGGAGTTTGTATGGAGGTGGGCACGGTTCTCTATTTCCAGTTTTGCCTCTAATTATTTGCATGCAGAAAATCATCATGACAGGGGGAAAAAAAAAATCAAAAGAAAAAAATGAACGAAAAACAAACTCATTCTGTCATAGTAGCTATTCATAAGCGTTCATGGAAGTTCTATGCAGCAACCAACTTAATCTGAAGAATAAATTTCAATCAGAACAGAGGGAGATCAAACGGATTATAAATTCAGGACAGTTCTCTCTCAATTCTTTTATAAAATGCAAGTAATGGTGTCTTTGTCCCAACATTTATCATCATATACTCAGATTCTACAACCATTCGTATAACTCTTGAAGCTTTTGTGAACTACAATAATGTTTATCCAAACATATATTATCACAAATCTTGCTTTTGGAATTTTTGTTCCAAAAGCTACTAGCGGTCAAGTCTTCTTCAACAGCCTTTCCATTTCTTGTAGCTACTCGGTGCAAAAAAGATCGGAACAAAAACAAGATGTGGGCAACTATTGATCCTTGATCAAATGCCCTTCTCAAGCTTCTCATCCTTGAGAAATGTTGGACAGTTGAAAAGCCAGCAATTGCCTAGGACATAATTGGGCCAGCTCGAGTTCCTCTGCTCTTGGGAGGATGCAGGAACATGGCAAAAAGAATCAAAGGCTATTTACTCAGGAGATCCAATAAGGATCTATTTGTACAAGGTTAGACTATTCCACATGCCGAACTAAACAATTACATCAGACCCTGTTCGAGTATCAAGACTTCATGCAGGCAACCATCCTAAATCCATTAACACAGATTCATGCGGAGCTAAGCTGAAATGACTTGATCAAGAACATGACCATGCAAATGCCTCTTACACAACAAGTTGGAACATCTATTTCTCTTGTTGAAAGATAAATCTTCATGCAGAGAAAACAACTTACTTTCGTTCATAGTTTGATAAGGCACGACTATCTCAAGTAGCATTGCTAAGAAGGGTAAAACCAGTTTCTCTACAGAACAGAAAGGTTTTTAGTAGTTTTAATCTCCATATTCCTCGTTGACAATAGGTAACAATGATGAAGCAAGATGGAATTTAGAGGAAAAATAAAAAATATTAATATGATCAGCACAACAAATTTACATGAAAAGAATGCTTATTCGGAATATGACTTGCATTCCGATTTAAATCTAAGCACGCTTTTTCAGCAGCTGGCACTTCAAATGAGACGAGTAACTAGAACACAGGGAGCTTAGCTAGAAAGAAGTAGAATAAATGGATCAGCAGTGCCAAAAAAAAGTCCAAGTACCATATTCCCCCCCTACCAATTAGTGTTGATTTTAAGACATTAAACAAGGGCTTGCTTAGTAGGATATTCAATGACCGGGAAATGATAACATGAGACATGATAGATTCCTTTTGACCCAATAACAGAGCAAAATTAAACATTTAGAGAAAATAGAAAATTGATAGGTTTCTATTGGCCCATTACAGATGATTTGCCACAGCAATATATCCATGTTTTGAAGATGTAATGATGGCAATCAGTTATACAAACTCACTCAATCCATGAGATGACACTTGCAGGAGCTTGCAGTGCAAACAGAGGAACAAGAAATGATTTTTGGATGGTAGTGCCTTCAGCCAGCATTAATACTCTGTGAACGGAATATCTGTTAGAGATGACTCAAAATATACGGAAATTTACATTACAGTTCAAGTCTGAACATTTAAATAAGGAGGTGTTTTTTAGAATCTAACCAAAGAGACTATAAGCTTATCTTGATAGAGATTTGATTTTTTGTAAGCTGTACCTCATACGGGTTGTAACTGTTACAACTTACAAGTTAATCTGTAATTCTAGAAAAGTACAGGCAGCATTTATTGACATGCTGTTAGGTAGTCAAACAGTCATGTTGGAAGTCTAAGAGTCGCATCAAGAAAACCATGAGACACTTTTATACCATATTTTGGTGTGAAATATCTGGACTACAGAAGAAGTGTAAGCTGGTGGAATGGATCTAGAGCTCTCTTGAATTTATAAATAGAGGTGACTAGAGCCTAGGCATGACAAGACATTAGTAACATAATCTAACCAATCTTTTGTACTTCCCTACCAAGCTGTTAGTGTTCGATGAAAAGTTCTCTTCTGTCCTATTGAAAGCGTGTTCCTTTAGCATTTTGCCTTCTTACATTTTCTCTTTGATCCAACAAAATGGTATCAAAGCCGAAACCTCCCTTGCTTGTTATTTTCATTCTAAGCTCCTCAATTCTCTCATTTTCATTACACATTATATTTATAAATATTATATGATCATATAATACTTGCTAAGTTTAAAAAAATATTTTATAAGACAACCATAAGTCTGGCTATTCTTTATAGTATGAAATATTAGACAATATAAATATGTTTAAAATAAGAATATCGAGATAGATGTATGATAATATAAGAAAGATATAATACGGAATGAAGTCATTCATAAAAGATGAAAGTAACGTCAATTGAGAATAAATTAAGAGGACGAGTTAAATGATTTGGATATTTGCAATGTGGACATAGGAATACACTAGTGTGACAAAGTGAATTGATGCATACAAAAAGAAAAAAGATAAAGGTGAACTAAAAAAAAAGAAGTGATAAAGAAAGATCTAATATCTATGCATCTTACAGAAATATGACTTTAAATTGAACAAAGCCGAAATTAAAGATTCATGTAGCCAAGCTTAGCTAATTTGAGATTAAAACTTTGTTGTTATTATATTATCTCTCTCATCCAAGTCCAACTTCTTGATATAACTTCATTAAAGCAATAAGCACTAGCAATACCACTTTCGATTACACTCAAAACTTAACTCTCGTATGTTGAAGAGAGCTAGAATTGCTGGAGCATACAAATGAGAACCCTTTTCATCTTACAATATTTGTAGAACTTAGTTGAAGAAGGCTATGAAGAATTACTGAATTTGGAATAAATCACTATATGAAGTACATCAAAGGAAAAGGAAGGGGGTTTGTGGGGAGGGGCATTGCTACTCAACGAACAAGGGGTAGGTAAAACTATGGGTTCATTTAGTTTTTGAGCACAACCGTATTTTTTTATTTTCAGTTTTATTTTCATAGAAAACAAAAAATACATATAAAATATGTTTCATGATTGAAAATAAAAACAACTTTTTAGAAAACATTTTCCAAAATAGCAGAAAATTAAAAATAATTTAAAAATATTATTATTATCTTTTATCAAAACAAAGAAGAGAATAGAAAATAAAAACTAGAAAACTCAAACATGGGTGCCAACGGTATTGTTTATAACAAAAATAAAAAATAGAAAATTTTTTGTTCTCACCTACTAAATGAATTTTTTAGAGGTCAAAATAGAAAATAAAAATTATTTTCAGAAAATGAAATTTAGAAGTAAAAAAGAAAAAGTTCTTGAAAACCAAATACAGCCTATATTTCCTATAATTTTGAGTGCAACTAAATCAAAGATCCTTGGGAAATTTGAAAAAAGGGATTTCACGGCTCCAATAAGGTAATCTTGGTCAAGCTTTAGCTGTTATGGAAAGAATTTGACCATTTGACAATCAAAGAAAATGAAACCACTAAAAAATTCTTCTCTAGACTTGCAAGAACTATTAATCAAATTAGAAGCTATGGAGGCACCATTCAAGACAAGAAGACTGCCAAGAAGATTTTAAGAACCTTTCCCATTGAATTTGATCATATATATGCTGCAATTGAAGAATCAAAGAATTTATCCATATCCACACTGCATGAACTAATAGAGTCTCTTGAAGCACACGGGCAAAGAATGGAAAGGCTTTTAGTTAAATCTTTGGAGCAACCATTCTGGTCCAAACTCAATATTCAAGAAAAGAATCCATCAAAATGCAGCAAGAAGGTAAAGAAAGGGCCCGTCTCAAAGAATAGATTAACAAGGAAAAGGAAAACAAAGGCAAAATTTTTCTGAAGCCCAGATCAAAGAAAAAGGAAGAAAGGGACAGTTTAGCTTTTTTCAAACAAATTCCGATTCCCAATGCTTTATTTGCAAAAATCTTAACATAAATAAAAAAAATTATGGTTATAGATGCACTAGATGCAAAATTCCAAATCATTCTATAAGAGATTGCTGGCACAAAAATAACAAAGAGAAGAAAGAATGAATCAATCTTTTCAAAAAAATATGGTGAACTGCTATTCTATTCATGCATGAATACACAACAAGAATAAAAAGATACTTGGTATTTAGATAGTAGTTGCAGCAATCATTTGACAGGAAATCATAAATTCTTTGTCAAGTTAAATGAAGTCTTCTTCTCAAGTCAAGCATGGCAATGGAAAGCTACAACAAGTTGAAAAAAAAAAGAGTTGTTGTGTCACTAGCAAGGGATGTATGTGACATTTTACACATTCCCGGGCTAACTCAAAACTTATTTACTGTTGTACAAATATTAGAAAATGGATATTTGGTGAATTTTGATGAAGTGAATGAAAAATTCTAGTAAAAAAAAGAAGAAGAGAATACAATCATGGCAAACGAACAAAATCTTCCCTCTCAACATGTCACTAGAACAAAATCTTGCTTTCAAAAGTGAAAAGATTATGAATCATTTCTATGGCATTTGAGATACAACCATTTGATATATTGGTCTAAAATTATTAAGAGAAAAAGATATGATGGTTGGGCTGCCATCAATCAATAAAAAAGAGCAAATACATAAATTTTTGTCTATGAAAAGATACACCAGCTTCCAATTCCGAAGATGGCATAGAAAGCATGGGCTCCACTAGAGTTGGTCCAGGTGACATAAGTGGTCGTAAAAGAACCCCTACTTTAATCAAAAAGAGATATTTTCTTCTCTTTGTAGATGACTATGGTAAAATGATGTGAATATATTTTTTAAATAAAAGTCAGAGGCTTTCTCTATTTTTCTTCAATTTAAGGCATTTGCTGAAAGACTGTGTGGCCCAGCAAATAAAGGTTCTACTAACAGACCAAAGAGGCAAATTTATCTCTACACCATTCATGAACCATTGCATGGAAAAAAGTATTGAAAGGTCAGTCATGGTCATTAAGGGAGGTGTTAAAAGTTAATTTGTTATTTTAGAAAAGTAAAAGCACTCAATGAAATGTTGTGGGTGGTCAAAGAGTCATGTTGGAAGTCTAAGAGTGATGTAGCAGAGAGCATAACTAGCAAGATCATGTCAAACATTGTAGGAACTAGCAAATTCATGGGCAAAGATTTTGACAAGCAAATATTTGATCCAAAGTTTTTTGTCAAATTCTTCAATAATTTTTTTATTTGTGATGGTATTGAATCTTAGCCAAATTCGTATATTCGCACTTGAATAATTCTAGCATAATTCCTTTAATGTGAAGTCTTGTTTTTAGTATGATTCAATGTTGGGTTTAATAACTATTAGGGTCAGGGGTCATGGTTTACATATGCCTCTACTGCACTGTATGAAGGTGACTTTTGACATTAATAAAATAATTTTTGAAGAAAACTTTCTTCATCTATCAGTGTTCTTCAATCCAATTTGTTTTCAAATTGTATTTGATCTCCAATCTCAATTCGCAATAATTGAATTGCTATTCACTCTTCAGTCTTCACACTATGTCAAAGAGTCAGATTGGGAAGATTATGAGATATTTTCATCTTAGCTTTTTATGTGAAACATCTAGACTATGGGAGAAGTGTAAGCTAGTGGAGGGGATCTAGATTTCCCTCTTGTATCTATAAATAGACAGAGTAGAGCCAGTGACAAAATATTAAGAGCATCATCTAACTAGTCTCTTTTACCTCACTACCACGCACTTCAAAGTTGTTAGCATTCAATGAAAAATTTTATTCCTTCTTATTGAAAGCTTATTCCTTTTGCACTTTTCCCAGCATATTCTGTCTTGCATCCAACAATAATATCCCTATGATGAAGGTTCACAAACCATGAAAGAGTGGGCTGTTTCCTACATGTACATAAATCACTAAATGAAGGAAAATACTTATAAAGCAAGACTGATTAGATGGCAACAGAATTCTAGGTGTTGAGAGTCTCCTGTTATGCACTCCACCTATCAATTCTTCAAACCATTCCACATGGCTGCAAAGATGCACCGATCTACATCTTTACTTTTGAAGGATAACATAATTTGTCTCAATTCTTGTTCACAACATTCTTTAAAATAAGTCGTTATGCTCATGCATCTTCTTCAAACAGTTTGAAGGCATCTTAAGACCAGTAGATGGTTTAGAACATCATATGCCTTTACCATTCAAGTGCAACACCCTTAATTAATTGCAAAGGTGAAGAATCACAAATCCATAAATGAGAGGCTGTACCCTTCATCAGGTTAAATGGAAGTTCTGGTGTCAGTGATCTGCATCACCACCACTTGACCATGAAGAGGGTAGAAGATATTTATTTAGAAGAATTAAGTTTTCCATCGTAGGCAATGAGATTCGACACTTCAGTTAGGAAGCTCAAATCAGTGACATCAGGTCATATTTAACAGCTATCCCCTTGTCCATTCAGGGTAAAGGGCATGGTTTTCATATAATCCTTGGATTCTTAAATACAGCAATTTTAGAACATTAACACATTGTGCATATTGTTTTGCATAATATTGGCCTCTTCATAAAATTATATACATTGTACAGTAGCTCAATATATAAGGATGGATAAACTACCCTGGATCACTTAACCAAAAAGATGTGTTTCTCATTAGAAATTGCAATTAAGTGTGATTTAGTGAAATTACAGGAAAAAGGTAATCCACATCTTGTAACCATAATAAAAACTCTACACAGAAGACTTGAATTTTTGTTCCCAACAACACGGTGCTCTATGTTCATGCTCCATGCAATTTCCATACTGCTCTCTCCATTAATAAAGTTAGGTTTTATTCAGCATTGGTGCTTAGGGTTCATTTCTATTGCTCTTTCACAGATGCTAGAAACTGTTGATTTAGAAATAAGGCATCTGCCATCTTGTCACTAACACAATTTTCTGATCGTGAAACAGAAGTTATTACTATATTATCTAGCACTATTCCTGTATTATGTATTCTATTTGACAAGATCCTAAAAATGTTCAGATGCCCTAGCATGCTATGCACAGATAACATGCTAGGCTAATAAATAAGTGGCAACATTTTTTGTAATATTGAAAAAACAAAATGGCAAATGCTGGGGAGAAAGTTGAGTTTGAGATTCTAGGGTCCTTGAATAAGATAATTTAGCCCACTTGCAAAATTATGATGCCTCAGCATTTTTATGCTTGCATAGCATGCCAAGGCATTCAAATAACCCTATAACATAGAAAAACTACTAGTCTTCTAGCCATTTTATGGTTATATTTACATGCTTCTTCAATGTGACCTAGCTTTGCATCAACCTAACCGTAATTTCCAATTGAGCTTTTGAAGCCACATTTGTAACCATATTTTAGACCTTATTTGTAAGGCAAAGGCTACCAAGTAATTCTTAACTATGAGCACACTAATCCAATGATCTCCATAAGGAGAAAGAAACTAATTAATCATAATCATAACTTATTCCATCTTTTAGAGTCAGCTACAAAGCAACAAAATGGCTAAATTGAAGTCCAGAATCAATATGACCAAAATTATAAACGGTTCCAGCTAAGCCATTAGAAGTTGTCCCGAGCCCAACCTAATCAAATTATCTTATAGCCAAATTGACCCAGCCAACCTTGGTTGGTTGGTCTTATTTATAATCAAGCAAAACACAAACAAACACTATTCAATAATATATAAATTTCTGTGATGATAGTGCTTTAAGTCCTGATAATCAGCCCTGTGCTAGTATTGCACCTATATGGTATGCCCACATATCAACACATGATCTATCATTGGCGTCAGCACCATCAATAGTATCATGAGTTGGTGCAGGGACATACCTAGTCCCTGTAATAGTATTGCTACCCTATTGAATCAATAGGGTTACAATTCAGCAATTAAAATGCATACTGACATTGATCAACCAATCCTTAGGAGGTTGTGTTCTTTGGACCTATTTGTAAATTAATGATGAATGCTAGTACCCAGATCAAAGATTACCAGTTTTGTTGCACTCTGACCGAGAATTTCATGCCAATTTCAAAGGAGTTGATGTCAGGTTGATAACTTGAACTGGTTATAAATTTTCTTAATCCTTGCATGATGTCTTCTCAACATAGAGTTCTACTCCATAACCAACCCCACATTTGATAGGAAAAGATTTGTGATGATGGAGACAGATTGTATGGTTGCATCATATTTATATAGATAATGTATTTAACATATACAAGAGCCATACTAAAATTGAGTGATGTTGGAATCCAAATAGGTCCAGACTCAGCAAACTGAGCTAGTCATTTTGTCAACAGGATGAACTATTTTTCATTGATCACTAGTACTCTCTCTCCTCCATTTTTTGGGGGTCACCATAAGCTAATCTAAATCGCCTGTTGGAACCAAATTCACACAATCTCACATCAACCTCTCATTTTGCATGGCCCTTTGTCGCAATCCAAGCCCTTCTCCTCATCCAAATCTCTTCGAATGTTTATTGCAAACGGTCATATTATTTGTACAATTTAAATCTGCTCCAAAAACACCTTAATTCTGATTAATCCACGTATCTTGTAATGTATACTGCTTCCAGCATTCTCAATACTCGTTCTATCTTTCTTGATCTACCAAACCCTCACATATAAAAAACAAGTAAAACACGAAAGAATCAAGGGAAAAAAAATAATCAAACGCGCCAACTCCAGAGTAAATTCTGATCAGAGAAGTGATAACCACATAGACTTTTCTCGAACTTTCTATAAAAGACAGCCATATAACATATTAAAAAAATGGACCAGTTGCGGGGACTCACACGGCGGAGACGGCCGAAACCCACGGCAGCAGCAGACGTCCCCGCGGCATTGTCTCCGCTGCCTCCTCGAAGTCCTCGCCGGCAAGACCACCCTACGAGATTAAAAGAACCATCCATTTTAGACAAGGCCCAACTCCAAACACCACACTAATCTCCTTAAATTTCAAACCCTAACGGAACTGCGAAAGAAATGAAAAAAGATGCGATGAATTCGCGGGCTTTTGATCGCTGGATCCATCTAGCCTGTCGATCACCTTGACCTCTTGATTTGGGGCTGGTACCATTTGGGTTTGAGTAGGGGAGGGGAGATGGGGGATGGCAATGGCGAAGGAGGGCGAGGGGGAGGCGAAATGGAGGAGAGTTTATTGTGGGATTCTTCTCTTTTGGGATGAAGTTATAGAATCAAGAATCAAGAATCGAAGCGAGCGGATGAATGATGATGGTCCACAGTCCAGAAGCGCGAGGAGACATCAGACACGTGTACGGTGCACACTCGTCTCTTTTTGTGCGAACAGTTATATAAAAAAAGTAAACTGGAAAGTAAAGCCTTAACCACTCATCTTAATAATATATTTACATAATTTTGCAAGTTTAAATAATTTATATACAATGTGATTATTATTTATTTATCTATCTATTTTTTTGGGTTAATTGATCAGGTGAGATTAAATTTGGATTGGATTAAGAATAGATTTGAGTTCAACCATAAAATAACCCAAGAATTTTGAATGTAAATCCCTTCCAAATTAATTTCCAACCAGGGGATTGATCGGTTGGATTTGATTGAGTCAAATCTAAATTACATCCTAATTGAAGGATATGTCAAATAATAATTTTTATATGATAAAATATAGCTAACAGCCTCCATCTACAAGAATTTTTTAAAAAATTTTTCCTATACAAACTTATCGGGTATTGTTCAATTTTTTTTTTTTAAACAAGAGATGCATTTGAATTATATTATGGAGTATTTATTGAGTGGAGTATTATACATTGTTTATTTTCATTATTTTGGCTGATTTAAAATTGATACACTTCAATACATAAGTTAGTGCTAGATCGAAATATAGATATGATTTTAATACTTTACTTGTAGTAATATATGGTTTTTATGCTAATTGTTGCCGTCGGAATCTGTCCTCCGACTCGGGCGCGATCGGTTTCCTGATCAGGCTTCCTCTTGGGCGGACCTGCAAAGAAGTCCTCACGCGAGAGGCGTTGGAGGTGACCCTCCACGGAAGACCCTCCGACGCTCAAGTCAGTGGGGATCAGTGATTAACAGAAATAAGGAGAAGGCTCTCTCTGGGGAGTCCCTCCAGGGGTGGCCTATCGGAAGCTCGTGCAGAGCGCCAATGGCGGAAAGGAGAAGGGGGAGCAGTGAAAGAGAGAGAGTGTGTGAGTGATACTGAGACTGAGCCAGGAGTTGTGTACGGGAGCTTGCGCGTACCTGAGAGAATCTGGGAGTGTCTTATTTATAAGCAATCACCTGAATCTTGAGCGTCTTCTAGAAGGTTCGAAGGTTGTTGGGATACAGAGATGATTCGAATCAAGCTGTTGTGAGGCCGGTGAGATCCGTATCTTGTCCGTTGAAGGATCAACGGCTGGGAGAGCTCTCTGATGGCCCGAGATCCGATGACTGCGTAGGTCCTAGGCTGTTATTGCAGATCCTAGGCCATGCCTCGATATGATTCATCGTTTGGAATTCTGTTACACTAGACTTGGGCTCTCCCGCGCCAGGTTCTGCGGGGGCGCGGAAAGGCTTGGTTCAGACGGTCGAGGGACGACCTGGCCTTGATGGCCGAAATGCACAGATAGTTCGCACTGCTGAGGCATAAGCACGGCTCGAGCAGCAGAGGCACGAGGGCGGCTGAGATATGACAAAAGAAATAAGCCGGTCGTGAAAACAGTTTCGTTCCGCGGAGGTGCATGTCGAGCTATGGATTGCTCGGGGAAGCCGAGCTACGGATTGCTCAGGGGAGCCGAGCTACGGATCGCTCAGGGAGGCCGAGCTACGGATCGCTCGGGGGAGCCGAGCTATGGGTCGCGGAAGCTGAGCTATGGATCGCTCGGGGAAGTCGAGCTATGGATCGCTCGGGGGAGCCGAGCTATGAGTCGCTCGGGGGAGCCGAGCTATGGATTGCTCGGGGGAGCAGAGCTATGGGTTGCTCGGGGAAACCGAGCTATGGATTGCTCGGGGGCACCGAGCTACAGATTGCTCGGGGAGGCCGAGCTATGGGTTGCTTGATCCGCCGAATCATACTAGTTAGCTCGTTCTTTATGGGCGCAGTGTAGCAAGTATGGGCCAGGGCTGATCTTAGCCCCTTCGCACGGTTATCAACGCAATGGTGATTTTACCCCTCAACATATGCCCCCCACTCCCTAATTTGAAGCGTAGGTTCGGGCATAGGGAGTATAAACCTAGGTGGCGCGATCCGAACGGGGGGATGTGGATTTGACAGCCCATGCAATGATGCCCTAATTAATGCTGTGTGGTCGTCTTGCCTTCTCAAGGTGGATCCATCGTTTCTTAGGAGCAAAGGCGACGGTTGGGGAAGTGCCACGTAGGAAATCTCGATCTTCACGGCGCCTGCAGCGGCAGTTCCGGACGTCTTGGTTGAGACGCCTTATCTTCTTCCTAAGGCGGTTTCTTTTGGAGAAAATGGAGTTGAAGCTGTGCCCTCCCCATTCGTAGAGCTCTTTCTTTTTTTTTCTTGAAAGATTTCATTCTTTTATTTCCTTTGCGACCTTGTTCAGCGCCTCCTTTGATCGAAAGCATGGTGAGTCCCAGTGATCAGGCTTCGGAGGTGACCCTGGCGGATCTGGAACGGATACGCCGCCTATACAAGATTCTTAGGATGTTACCATGTTGCTCCCGACGGCTGACGACAGGGTGACATTCGAATTAGGGGACGGAGCATTCTGTTATGAGGAAAGTTTGAGGGCAGGCCTCAGGTTTCCTTTTCATCCGCTGGTGCGGGAGGTGATGAGGTTCTACAACATATGCTTCACCATGGTGGCTCCCAATAGCTGGCGCAACCTTATTGGATTCATCTCGCTGTGCAGCCGCATTGGGGTAACCGCGACTCTCCCAATGTTCAGGGTGTGTTATAATTTGGTTTCTGGGAGGGCTTCCGAGTGGCCCTACATTGGTCCTCGAAGGTCTTTCAAGATGATTTCAAACAATCCGTCGTTGATAAAAGAGTGAAAATCGTGATTCTTTATAGTCGAAGGGAATATTGGCTCGGATTTTCTCTGGGTGTGGAAGCGATATGTAAAGGATCCAAAGGCGCATCCGGAGTTATCCGAGCAGGAGAAGAGGGATTTGATCATATTACGCAATAGTCGAGTGCTTCCAGCCAGCGCCCTTCTATCAGAGGACGCTCTTTTCGTGGCTGGATTGAGTCCCGTGGATCCTTGCGGTAAGCATTATTTTGTAGCCAATAGGTTAATGTGATTTTAGCTTCGATTTTTGTGCTAGCTAACGGGCGAGTCGCATTGCTCCTACAGTCGAAAGGTCGGCATTCGTAAATCAGGTGAGAGAGGAATTGGGCAAGCGTCGCAGGAGGTCCGGCTCCAGTAGTAAGTATAGGGCTGAGAAAAGGCCTCGCCCTTTCGGTCCCCGCCTTGGGGGGACCAGGATAGATGGTGATGACCGCTGTTCCTTGTCGCTGCGGGATGGAAGTATCACGGTTCTGGTGGTGCACGGTCCTTTGGTGGCGGAGGAAGGTCTGTCAGCGGGGAGAGATCAGGACACCGCAGGGGTTTCGGAGGAGGCTGCCAAAATTTCCTCCCCACCTGTTGGCATTTTGTCAGATGATGGTGAGGGAGCAACGTCAGTTCACTTGGAGACCCCCGTGGCCGGGGTTGCCCGATCCCCCTCATTGGAGGCCGGTGGTCCGGAGAAGTTGCAGGCGGAGGCAGGAATGGTCTCCGTTTCAATCGAGATGGGAGAAACGGTCGTAGTTGCCAAAGTTCAGCCCAGGTTGCCCGTGGGAGAGGTGGCGGAGGATGAAGGGGCAACCGAACCAGTCGAACCAACGACCGAACCTCGCGGGGCGTCTTCCGGCGAAAGGCTTTCTGCTGAGGCACCGGAGGCCCCGAGAGAAACTGAAGTCCAAGAGGAGTCTGCCGGGGGCAGAGAAATGTTTGAAGAAGCAGAAGAAGAAGAAGAAGGAGAAGGAGGGGAGCCGCTGAGCAAAGGGGACGTCCGGGCTGGCGCTCCCCTTGCCGGAGCTGAGATGCCTAAGGCCTCTCAAATGAGGGCTTTGGTGGAGGAGGTTGGCCGGACGAGGTCCTCAGGGGCCGTGGGTTCCCAAGTTGGCTCCCTGAGTGTAGATTTCCACTCACGCGATCCGAAGGTGAGTGTCATGTTCTCTGCTTTGATGCGGTCTGTGTTCCAAGAGGGAGAGAGTTCCTCGGTGGAAGGGAACAATCCGAAGGATCTTGTCGAGGTGGCCTTTAGGCACACTAGAGTGCCGAACGTAGCTTTCCTTCTCGCCGAGATTGATGACCTTGCCCTCACGAGGATTGCCTCAGATTATGCGTCTCGGGTAAGTCATCACACCGAAGCAGGGCTTTCGGTCAGTTAGTTCGACTGTGTTCTCATATGTATGATCCTTTTCGCAGAATGCCTTGATCATGAGGGCGTTGAAATGGCATTTGCATCTGGCTGTCGAAGCTTGGGCTCGGGCCCATAAAGAAGTCAATCACCTCAAGGAGAGGGTGGATTCAACAGCCAGTCTTTCTCGAGCCTTGGCGGTCTCCCAAAGGGAGCTTGAGGAGACTCGTAAGGTCCTTACAGCTGAGAGAGAAAGAGCCTCTCAACTCGCAATGCAGGTCAATGAGCTTCAAGGCTTTTATGAGCAATCCGACAAGGCTAGTTTGGAATTATCCCAGACTAGAGCGGAGCACAAGGATAAGGTCAAGGCCATGCAGCGGTTTTTCAATAAGAGATGGGACCAGCTGAAAGCCAACCACGCCGAAGACAAAAGCAACTGGGATAAGAGGCTCGAGGAAGAGGAGCTCAAGTGCCGGCGGCAGCAGGACCAGCTCACCTGTTTGGATAAAGAACTTGCCGAAATGAATGATCGGCTAAAATGGTCGGACGAGCGAGCTGCTCGGCTCTCCGACGAGCTCGACTACGCTCACCAGGAGATTGGGGACAGACAGTCCCGGGTTGATGAACTCAAAGAGAGTCTTCGTCAAAATCAATCGGCTAAATCGAAGGCTCTCAATAGGGTTCAAGTGCTGGGCAATGAACTAGCTCTGCGGGACGAGCAGGTAGGATGTTTCCTGTCTCGTCTGTTTTGGCCTTTCGACCTTTGTCTTACTCGGCTTTTTGTCTGCAGGTAAACAAGATGAGTCTGGAGTTCCAGGAGCGGTTGAAGGCCTTCAGAGAGGAGGCGACTTCGAGGCACCGAAGGATTTCCGAGTTGGAGAAACAACTGGCCGAGGCAAACACGCGGGCCTCTTCAGTGGTGGAGGAGTATAAGAGATCCACCTAGTTTGCCAAGGAACGCAGGGCGGCTTATGCCGATGCATTCCAATTCGGCAAAGAGGAGGCGCGAGCTAAGATCACCCAAACTTATCCCGACCTGGACTTGTCCTGTTTGGAAGCCGAATATTATAAGACCCGCACCCCAGGGGCCGAGGAGGATGAGTATGAGGAGATCTCAGACGTCGATCTCGAAGCTGTTCTGGGCGTCGATGCTACCGCCGAGGTATCTCGGTGGGACACCATCGAAAAGGGGGAGCCAAGCGACGCCCCTACCGACGCCGCTGCAGGAGGCGCAGGGTCTGATCCCAAGCCTTGATCCCTTGAGGGCCTCCACATGTATTTTCTGTTTCTTTTCTTTTGTAGTTCGACCGAAAATTAGTAAACGGATCAGTTGTTTTCGTTTGTTTGCCTTTCTTGGATGATTTCTCGTCTTAAGTTTTATCCCAACCGCGAGCAACCTATGGCTTATTTGTGCCGCTTGGTTTTTTGGCTCGAATTTGAGGGAACATCTTGGTCGAGGCCAAGGCATAGGGATAGCCCCGACGAAGGAGCCGAGAGACAACACAGCTCGGTAAAAAAGGAGGTTGAGAGACGATTCAGTTCGGCTTAGGCCGAATGACGCAATGGTTCGGCTAGGGCCAAAGGATGAAATAGCTCGGCTAGGACCGAGGGACGAAATAGCTCGGCTGGGGCCGAGGGATGAAATAGCTCGGCTAGGGCCGAGAAATGAAATAGCTCGGGTAGGGCCGAGAAATGCGGTAGGTCGACTGGATGGGACCAGGAATCACAGAAGCATCCTGGCTAGGACCGGGGTAGTCCGTCTTATCAGTGGCGAAATCGTGGACGTGCCTTCGATGAAAAAGAGGGGAGTTTGGTCCCGAGAATGGGGGGGTTTGTTGAATCCCCGTTGTCATCCATTTATCCTTTTCAGTAAAGAAAGGGTGACTCCTCGCTTCCCGCAGGCGGTCACTGAGGTGATGACGCGTAGCAAGATTTTATGTCAGTGGCACTGGGGCCGATGGCTAGGGCGATTAGGGCTCTCGCTTGGAGCGGTTTAAATATCGATAGGTGATAGGCCATCGTTAACCATTTCCTTCGCCGATCTTCGCTGGTCTATCCGAGCTTGCGATAGTAGGATGGCTTCCAAAGATGGAGGGGGTCAGCCAAAGCACCAATCGACGGTGTCAACGCTCATTGGGGGGCCCATAGGGGCTGTACCAAGGTGGTGATCGACGGGGACGTCCTGGCCTCATTGTTTGTAAGTCATGAGCGACTCCAACAGGCGATCGAGCAATACATGATCGCCTCTACTAGGGAGATCATGCACCTCCATGCGGTCAACGATCGGTTGGAAAAGCGTGTGGCATCCCTATCGAGGAATATTTGGCCCTCGCGTCTCTTTATTACCCCTGTTAGTGCTTTGTCTTTTTCAAGACAGGTCAATCTTCATTTTGCCAAAGTAAATAGTATGGCTCTGCAGCCGGCAAAAGGTCGCCCCAGCACTTTTCGAGGGACCTTTACTGTATCGATCTTTCCCAATGCAGGTCGCTTTGGCGTACGATGTAAGCGCTTATTTGCTATTGGAGGACGTCATTTTTGCAGGACGATCTCCCAGGTCTGCCAGTATCTCTAAGATCGGCGGACAATTTTCTGCATTTAAAGCTCGTGATCCGGGATCAGAGAAAATCTTTTGGCATGCGTTATGGTTCGGGCGACGCGCTTGGCGCACAACGAAGGGCGCCACTCTTATCCCGGGAGGCCACGTGGTCGCGTGGGTTGGATGTTTTGAATCTCGGGGCTTTTGGCTCTAATAGCTGCTCCCGGTTCATCTTTGCCTATAAAAAGGGGAAAGAGGGCTGTGTTGGGCCATCCCAGAGTTTTCTTCTCCATGAATTATGAAGGTTTACATGATGCCTGTCTCTCTGGGGCTTAGAACGGGAGGACCGAGCTTTCCTTCTGCAAGTCGTCGTCCTTCGGACAGCTAGGGTGATGAAGGAGCCGCTGGAGAGTGGCTCGTCCTCAAGAGAGGAGTTCCGGAGATCGTATGGAGAGCGCACAGAAGGTTCGCAGAGATCGCATGGAGAGCGCACATATGCGCTTCCTGTGTATCCTTTGCGATTCACCTTGAGGGACGCAAGGCAGGAAGTGTACGCGTGCTCCCCATGACTTACATGAACTTCGTCTCCTCCCCTGATCCGGATTCCTGGGCTCATCCGCCCGGAGAATCTTTTGCCACGTGAGGAGGGGGTGATGGTGTGTTATCCGCTAGTATGTTGCCTTTTGACTTGGGCAGTGACTAGCAGTACACACTCGATTTGGGGGAGTACCCCATCATCAGGGTCCACGGGCTTTCTTCCCACTCGTCGGAGGGCTCCGCGGATGGGTGGCTTGGGACAAAGCTCGTCCACCCTTTCTGATTTCTCTGATATCTCGGGCCAGATGCCGAGATATCATCGTAACTGAAGCTGGTCGCAACATTCAGGCCGAGTCATTTGCTCGTTATCAGGGTGAGCTGACTGGTTCATGGTTTGTCAGATTTGTTGGATCAGATGCCGAAGTATCATTGTTAACCGAAGCTGTCTTGGAGCAGTTCGGCCGAGCTATGTACTCGTCTTCATTTCCTGTGCTTCGACGCACTTGTAATGCCTCTTAGGTGGTTGTAATTCATTTCGCGGGTAATGAAATAAAGAAAGTTTTGCCCTTTCTCCTAGCTCCTATTTCTTTTTGTGCCGGGAGTTGTTGCTCCCGTGTCATAGTATACTTTGGCAGCGTTCTCGCCGCTTTGTTTTTTTCCAAAATCGCAGCTCGGTCCTCAGTAGGGGAGACCATTTGTTCTTGTTCGAGTTGAAGGGAGACCTGGGCGGTCCTGCGGATTCACGCGGTAAACATGGATTTGTTTGTAGAACGAAACAGGTGTTTCTTTAAAAAGAGAGCTCGTATGTCGCTTTTGAGTAGAGGGAGGTCCTTCACCTCTATCGAAGTACCGCGAGGCGCTAACATCGTCTTGGGATGTTTAAGAAGTTTCTCGGCTCATCCGAGTTTTCAGATAGTATCTTACTTGGCGTAGGCTAAGGCGCGGAGATATCGCTCAGTCTTGGCCAAGGATTTTGCGCTACCTGACCCGGTCGGGTCTTATAAGCTACCCGAATCCGGATGGAACTTTGGAGATTGCTTGGTTTGGTCGGGATTTGTGATAACGAGACATGCGTTTCGGCTTTAAGCTGGGGCTTTGATAGTGGGAAAAGCTCCTCGGCTTTGGCCGGGATTCTTAATAGTAGAACATATTCCTTGACTTTGGCCAAGGTTTATGCACTCTGGTCTTGGCCGGGGCTTCAGAGATCATTGCTCAGCCCAGCTGAGGTTCGGAGGTTTGTTGCTCGGCCCAGCCGAAGTTCGAAGATTTATTGCTCGGAGGGATAACTCGGTCGTTGCCGAGACTTCTGATGTTCAGTTCCTGTGAGATTTAGCGGAGACCGCCAAAGAGAAATGGGCGGCGCATGGGGGCGCCCGATATTTATGATTTGGTGATTTCCGAGGAAAGTGAGCCAGCATCAGCTGCTGACGCACCTTTTCGTTTCTTCGCGCCTCTCCAAGGGCGGCTGATTCGAGGAAATTCGGCGGAGTTTCGAGAATATTTACTACGTGAGGGCTCGACAGACCGAAAGGAACCTAGTTCCTAGAGAAGGAGGGGGTTCCCGAGCAGTTCGTCGATGCTTACCGATTTTCCTTGGGAGGGGGTGCGACTCTTCGCTTTCTACGGGCACCAACCGAAGTGACGACGCGTGGCAAATTCTCCTGAGTCGGGATTAATGACTCGACTGATCGAAATACTCGCCAGGGTGATATAAATATGGACGAGAGGGATGCCAGTGTTTGTCATCCTCTCAGCTAGTCTTTCGATAGCTCCTGAGAGCATGTATGGCCTCTCATGGTGAAGGGCAATCGACTGAAGAGCCGAGCGTCGACAACAACGACCGCGGGGACTTCCTGGGGAGTTACTCTTCCGTGACTGTTGATGGGATGGCCTTAGCGTCAGCTCTAGCGGGCCATGAGCAGCTCAAAAAGACAGTCGAGGAATTTCTTGCCGTCTCTACGAGGGAGGCTGAGGCTCTTTGCCGGGTCATTGACTGGCAGGAGGGGGTGATAGCGTCCCTTCGTCAGCAAGTCACTGAGCTGACTCGGCGTAGGGAGGACCCGGCAGCTCCTGGGGGAGACAGTAAGCCTCTGTGAAGGCTATTTTTACTTTTACTTTTTCTTCTTGTATTTTTCTTTATAATGAACAAAGAGGGAGGTTCTTTTTGGCAACTTTTGTTTCTTGCTAAGATCGACGTTTGGTCCTCATAAGAAAAAAGGGGGGGCCATTTGTCCCTGTTCGAGCCAAAGGGAGACCTGGGCGGTCCCGTGGACTCATGCGGTAAAACATGGTCTCATTTGCGGAACGAGACAGGTGCTTCTTCAGAAAGAGACGGCTCGTACGTCTTTATCATTGGGTAGAGGGAGGTCTTTCACCTCTGCTGAAGTACCGGGAGATGTTCCCGTTATCTTGGAGTATGTAAGAAGTTGCTCGGTTTGATCGAGGCTTTAGGTCATGGTTAAAGCATGGAGACTTTGCTCGCTTGGCCGAGGATTCGAACATTAGGTGCGACTAAGGCGCAGGAATACTGCTCAGTTGGCTCGAGGATTTAGTAGTAGGAGACGTTCCCCGACTTTGTCCAGGGTCCTTAGGCGGTTGTGTAGGGCCTGTCGAGGCCTTTAAAGATTACTAAAGGCACGGAATATGTACCCGCTGACGATATTGCGCGACGTATATTTTTCGAACCGGCTGAAGCTTTGGGGATTGTTCAGAAATCCTTCAGTTTCGGTCGGGGTTTGCGCGCTTTAGTTTTTGCCGAGGCTTATGCACTCTGGTTTTGGCCGGGGCTTCAGAATTCATCGCTCGGCCCAGCCGAGGTTCGGAGATTTGTTGCTCAGCCCAGCCGAGGTTCGAAGATTTGTCGCTCGGCCCAGCCGAGGTTCGGAGATTTGTCGCTCGGCCCAGCCGAGGTTCGGAGATTTTGGTTCGGCCCAGCCGAGGTTCGAAGATTTGTTGCTCGGCCCAGCCGAGGTTCGGAAATTTTTGCTCGGCCCAGCCGAGGTTCGGAGATTTTTTCTTGGCCCAGCCGAGGTTCGGAGATTTTTGCTCGGCCCAGCCGAGGTTCGGAGATTTTTTTTTTGCTCGGCCCAGCTGAGGTTCGAAGATTATTTGCTCGGCCCAGCCGAGGTTCGGAGATTTGTTGCTCGGCCTAGCCGAGGTTCGAAGATTCATTTGCTCGGCCCAGCTGAGGTTCGGAGATTTGTTGCTCGGCCCAGCCGAGGTTCGGAGATTTCCTGCTTAAACAGACAACTCGGTCGTGCCGAGGATTGGTAAGCAGCATCTGTTTTCTTCACGATTTTTGGTGATATAATTTGTGGTGATCATGCCATGAATTATGAAACAATATGCCAACAAAAATTTAAGAAGGCGAGCCTATAGAGGGTGTACCCTACTGATGATACTTGCGGAGGTTGTCTGAATTCCACGTCCGAGGGATGGATCTTCCGCTTAGATCTTGCAGCTTGTAGGTACCAGGTTCGACGACCTCTGCTACTTGGTAGGGGCCTTCCCAATTTGGAGCTAGCTTTCCTTGCTCCAGCAGTTTGGAGATAGATGTTTTCTGGAGAACGAGGTTGCCAGGCAAGAAAGCTTTCCCTTTGACCCTGGAGGCATGGTAACGGGCCACTCTTTGCTGGTAGGCAGCTATTCTGATCCGAGCTTTTTCTCTGGTCTCCTCTACCAGGTCGAGGTTGGCGCGGAGCTGCTCGTCACTGGCTTCCTCCGAGTAGCTTTCCACCCGCATGGAAGGGAGTCCTATCTCCACGGGGATGACGGCCTCTGTGCCGAAGGCCATTCGAAATGGGATCTCGCCCGTGGGCACTCTCGGGATGGTGCGGTAGGCCCATAGGACAGGGTGCAATTCGTCTGCCCATCTGCCTCGGGCTCTGGAGAGCCGAGCTTTGATCCCTTGAAGCAAGGTTCGGTTGGTTACCTCGGCTGCTCTGTTAGCCTGTGGATGCCCGACCGAGGTAAGGCGGTGATGGATCCCATGCTCCTCGCAGAACTGACGGAACTTCGGATTGTCGAACTATTTGCCATTGTCAGTAATGATGGTGTATGGGAGGCCGAAGTGGCAGATGATGGATCTCCACACGAAGTCCTTGGCTCGAGCCTCAGTTATTTAAGCAATTGCTTCCGCCTCGACCTATTTGGTGAAGTAATCGATGGCGACGAATAAAAACTTTCGCTGCCCGTGGCGAGTGAAAACGGGCCGAGAATGTTCATTCCCCACTTGGCAAAGGGCCAAGCGGAGGAAATGGGGACCTGGCTGGCGGAGGGGAGCCTCTGAATACTGGAGTATCTTTGGCATGGGTCACAAGCTCGGACGAGTTCGTCAGCATCCTTTTGCATGGTTGGCCAATAGTAACCTTGATGCAGCACCTTGTGGCATAAAGACCGGCTCCCGAGGTGGTTGCCGCAAATCCCTTCGTGTACCTCCCGAAGGGCATAATCGGCTTCAGATGGGTGAAGGCATCTGAGCAGCGGCATAGAGAAGGACCGCTTGTAGAGCTGGTCGTCAATCAGCACATAGTGGGTGGTTTGCAGCTTTAGCTTTCTGGCTTCCCTTCGATCGGCTAGGAGCGACCCTTCTTTAAGATACTTCTAGATGGGGTCGAACCATGATGGTTCGGCCTCAACTTGCATTACTCGGTCAGCTTCCGCGATACTGGGTCTCTCCAAAATCTCCAGATGAAATTTTTGCTCGGCATCCATTGATTCCGCAGTCACCAGCCGAGATAATAGGTCGGCACGGACATTTTCGGATCTAGGAATCTGAATGATTTCAAATTTAGGGAAATGAGAGAGTAGGCTTCGAACCTCTTGGTGATATCGAACCATGTTCGACTCCCGAGCCTCAAACTCGCCTCGCACATGACCAGCCACCAGCTGAGAGTCGGTGAAGGCATTCAGTTTCTCCACCTTAAGGTCGCGGGCGATTCGGAGCCCAGCGAGCAGAGCTTCATATTCGGCCTTGTTATTGGAGGCTGCGAAGGAGAAGCGGACACCATATTCGAAAGTTGCCCCCTCCAGGCTGGTGAGGATTAGGCCGGCGCCAGAGCAATGGGCGTTGACGACCTGTCGACATGGAGGAGCCACTGGGCATCAGATTTTGGGTGCTCGGGGGAGTTGGGAGTGGAGCCGTCCTCTGGGATAGTGCATTCGAGCAGAAAATCAGCTAGCACCTGAGCTTTGATGGCCGGACGAGGTTGAAACCGAATGTCATGTTCACTTAGCTCAACGACCCATTTGGTCATCCTTCCCGATATCTCCGGACGATGGACTACCGCCTTGATGGGCTGATCGGTCAGGACCGTCACAGAATGTGCTTGGAAGTATGGTCGTAACTTTCGAACTGAGGTTATCAAAGCCAAGACCATCTTCTCAATCCGGGTATATCTCGTTTCCGCATCTCGGAGCAGTTTGCTGACATAATAAATTGGCTTCTGGGTCTTATTTTCTTCTCTGACCAACACCGAGCCAACGGCACCTTCCGAGACAGCCAGATACAGGAACAATGTTTCCCCAGGATTTGGACTGCTAAGGAGAGGGGGAGAGCCGAGGTACTTCTTGAGATATTCGAATGATTTTTGACACTCGGAAGACCATTGGAAATTCTTAGCCGACCGGAGAGTTTTGAAGAAAGGGAGGCATCTTTCGGCAGACCGAGCCATGAAGCGGTTAAGGGCTGCTATTCTCCCAGTTAGGCGCTGGACTTCTTTAATAGATGCCGGGGGCGCCATCTGCCGAAGAGCCTAGATCTTCTGGGGGTTAGCTTCGATACCCCGTTGGGAAACCATGAAGCTGAGGAACTTCCCAGAGTTAACGCCGAAGGCGCACTTAGTTGGGTTGAGCTTCATCCGATATTTGCGGAGTGTCGCGAAGCTTTCCGAGAGATCCTCGACGTGCTGTGACGCTTCTTTGCCCTTGACCAGCATGTCGTCGACATATACCTCCATGTTCCGGTCGATTTGCTCTTTGAAAACTTTGTTGACCAGCCTTTGGTAGGTGGCACCTGCATTTTTAAGACCGAAGGGCATAACACAGTAATAGTAAGTACCTCGGTCGGTTATGAAGGCGGTCTTCTCTTCATCTTCGGGGGCCATCCGGATCTGGTTGTAGCCTGAGTAGGCGTCCATGAATGTTAGCATCTGGTGACCCGAAGTGGCATCTACAAGTTGATCAAGGTACAGAACATTTACGGAGCTTCCACTATCAACAAGGATCCGACTTACATCGTAGTTATTTAAATTGAGAGATACAACTAATGTGTTGTCATGCAGGAATTGTATCCCTTGGAGATCGTCATCGGAGGAGAGCTCACACGTTCGTGCTTTCTTTGGCGCTGAGCCTTCACCGTCATTCTTGGAGCTCGACGAACTACCGGCCTCTTCAATCACATTGATATGGCCGATCACGGGTGGATTTGGAGGAGGAGGAGGCTGCTGAAGCTCGGGCTGGTGATCACCCCCTTGTTCTGGCTCGGGCGCCCTCCTGAACTAGTTCAGTCGGCCCCATTGGATTAGCCTCTCAATTTTGTTCTTCAACTACCAGCACTCCTCAGTATCGTGGCCATGCTCCCAGTGATAGCGGCAGTACTTGGTGGGGTCTCTCCGGGTTGGGTTCCCTCGGAGAGGAGCTGGTCGAGGGAGCTGGCACTCTATCTTCATGAGGATTTGCGCCCTAGGAACAGTGAGTGGGGTGTACCGGTCGAATCGCCTGGGCGGGCTCCGGGAGCGATTTCTTGGTGGCGGTGGGGGAGCTCTTTGGCGACGAGGCGGGCTTGGCTGACAGATAGGTCGATGCTTGTCCATACCCTTGGGTTCTTTCTTCTTTGCCATCTCGGCGTGGGCAGCCCTCCGTGATTCTTCGACCCTGGCGTATTTGTCTGCCAGGGCCATCATATCGGAGAGGTTCGGGGGGTAACTGACCTCCATCGCTAGGTAGAAGTCGCTCTCCTTCAAAAGTCCTCCCGCTAGGGCAGACATAGCCACCTCATGATTTAGGTGGTCCACCTCTAGCATGGCCTTGTTGAAACGGCCAAGGTAATTTCTCAAGGACTCCCCCTCTCTCTGCTTAACTTCAGAGAGGGAGTCGGATCTTCGTCGGTGACGGCGGCTACTGACGAACTGGCTAATAAAAAGACGGCTCAGCTCGTTAAACGAATCAACGGAACCCAGTTTCAAGGCGTTGAACCAGGTTCGGGCAGATCCTCTGAGGGTGGAAGGGAAAGTGCGGCAGAGGACCGCGTCTGATGCTCCGTGGAACTTCATTATTGACCGGAAACTACTGAGGTGATCATCCGGATCAGAGGAGCCATGGTAGGGCTCGATGGCGGGTAGCTTAACATAGGAGGGAATCACTTCCTCCATGATCCCCTTGGAGAAGGGGATGCCCTGCTCTATCTTAGGCTAAGGCGGATGAGCATGCTTGGTGGCGTCCAGCTCCTGATGCATCTCCCGGAGCTGTCGGCAGATCTCCTCTTCAGATATAAGAGGAGGGGCCGGGCGAGGAGAGCACGGGATGACGTCGAATCATGGCGGGAGGACTCTGGAGAGAGGGACCGGGCCCGCCAAGATTTGGGAAGATCCCTGTCGTAGCCCCCTTGCGGGACTGGTCTGGCCTTTTTGGGTCGGTGTGGGGGTCTGCGGCTCTATAAGGACCAGAAGAAGAGGTGGTCGGAGAAAAAGGGGCTGCGGCCTCCTCAGGGAGGCGTGGAGCAGGGGCAGCTGCAAGGCGTTTCTGAACCAGATGGGTCAGGGCTTGGACCTACTGCACCAGTGTGGCGAACTGGTCCTGGGTCACTAGGATAGCTGGCGGCGACGGGGTCTCAACTAGTGGTGGCTGCGGCGCCACGCTACTCATCGGATCAGGTCTCTAGGAGGCGACCTGGTCCTGGGCTTCAGAAGTTGCCCTTCTCCGATTAGCCATTTGAGAGGTTCTCTTCCAAATCGAGATCCTTATCTCCTTTCTTCAAGTTTTAATGGGACTTGAGGCCCTTCCTCTAGCGCCAATCTGTTGCCATCGGAATCTGTCCTCCGACTCGGGCGCGATCGGTCTCCTGATCGGGCTTCCTCCTGGGCGGACCTGCAAAGAAGTCCTCACGCGAGAGGCGTTGGGGGTGGCCCTCCGCGGAAGACCCTCCGACGCTCAAGTCAGTGGGGATCAGCGATCAACAGAAATGAGGAGAAGGCTCTCTCTGGAGAGTCCCTCCAAGGGTGGCCTATCGGGAGCTCGTGCAGAGCGCCAATGGCGGAAAGGAGAAGGGGGAGCAGTGAAAGAGAGAGAGTAATGCTGAGACTGAGCTAGAAGTTGTGTACGGGAGCTTGCGCGTACCTGAGAAAATCTGGGAGTGTCTTATTTATAAGCAATCACCTGAATCTTGAGCGCCTTCTAGAAGGTTCGAAGGTTGTTGGGATACGGAGATGATTCGAATCAAGCTGTTGTGAGGCCGATGAGATCCGTATCTTGTCCGTTGAAGGATCGACGGCTGGGAGAGCTCTTTGATGGCCCAAGATCTGATGACTGCGTAGGTCCTAGGCTGTTATTGCAGATCCTAGGCCACGCCTCGATATGATTCATCGTTTGGAATTCTGTTACATTAGACTTGGGCTCTCCCGCGCCAGGTTCCGCGGGGGCGCGGAAAGGCTTGGTTCAGACGGTTGAGGGCCACCTGGCCTTGATGGCCGAAATGCACAGATAGTTTACGCTGTTGGGGCGTAAGCACGGCTCGAGCAGCAAAGGCACGAGGGCGGCTAAGATATGACAAAAGAAATAAGTCGGTCGTGAAAACAGTTTCGTTCCACGGAGGTGCATGTCGAGCTATGCATTGCTCGGGGAAGCCGAGCTATGGATCGCTCGGGGAGGCCGAGCTACAGATTGCTCGGGGGAGCCGAGCTAGGGGTCGCTCGGGGAAGCCGAGCTATGGATCGCTCAGGAGAGCCGAGCTATGGATCGCTTCCCCCTCCCGAGCTATGGATCGCTCGGGGGAGCCGAGCTATAAATCGCTCGGGGGAGCCGAGCTATAAATCGCTCGGGAAACCGAGCTATGGATTGCTCGGGGCCGCCGAGCTACAGATTGCTCGGGGAGGACGAGCTACGGGTTGCTCGATCCGCCGAATCATACTAGTTAGCTCGTTCTTTGTTGGTGCAGTGTAGCAAGTGGGGGCCAGGGCTGATCTTAGCCCCTTCGCATGATTATCAATGCAATGATGATTTTACTCCTCAATACTAATTATATTTAAATTTAAATGTTGCTAAAATATATTTACCAAAAAGAAAAAAGAAAGAGACTTGTGACATGGTTGCTTGGTGGTTTTTCATAAAATCTACGTTAAAAAATTGATATATCCTAGAATCTAGAAAATGAGATTATATTTTGGGAAAAAAAATTGTTTTCTAAATATTTATTCTATGAAAAATTAGAAACAACCCAATATATGAGAATATATTAACCCATATGAGAATACTTTGTTTTTTTTAATATAGACGAATGATCATATTATTTTAGTAAAAGTTAAATTTAAAATATTAAAAAAATTAAATTTATTTAATATAGTAGGATAGAAATTTTTTTGCTTTCAACTTAAGAAGCCAGGGTGACAATCAACAAAGATGAATACTTCGAGCTCTTTTGAACCTTCTCAGCATTCCATTAATACCAATAGGGCTGTAATCGAGCTGAGCTTTTCGGTGCTTAAGCTCAGCTCATTAATAAATACTCGAGCTCATTTAAATTTAAAAAATTCTTTTTAAGCTCAGTTTGAGCTCGATTACAAAAAGTTTAGGCTCGACTTGAGCTCAGCTCAAGCTCGCTTATTTAGTATGATTAGAAAGTTTGACAAGCTCAACTCAGAAAAAGCTTGTTTCAAGCTCAATTTAAATTAAACTTGTTTAAAGCTCAGCTTGAGAATAAAAAAAAAATTGATTCTTAACCTAAAGAAAAAAGATAAAAAAGATAAAAGAACATCTTTTTTATAAATTTTTAATCAAGTCAGTTCGCAAACTCTTAATTGAGCCATTTCATAAGTTTTTAATTAAACTGTCTTGCAAGCTTTTAATCGAATTTATTTTATATTTAAATTTAATTTTTTATTAAATAAATTTTAAAATAAAACTTAAGCTTAACTCGTTTACATATCAATCCAATATGAACAAGTTTTTACCGAGCGAAGTCTCGAATAGTTTGCGAGCAACTCAATTAATTACCGTACTAAACACCTATGTTCCGCCGGCTGAAGGCCTTTGATAAATTATTTTAATAATTCTTCCATCCTTCCGATGGTCGAAAGCCGTTCCCTTTCGTAACATAGTCCAAATTTAAGAGCACGAGTCCCAACCTCTGAGCATCTACTAATAAAATGGGCTGGGCCCGATGTAACGCCAAGCCTCCCATCTTCCCGAGATATCATATCTCGGCTCTCACTTTGATGCGGAGCCTTTTCAAATATAATAATTCTTTTCGTTTTCAGAGCAAAGTCTTCTTTTCTATGGATTTTGATAATTAAGACTTCACGGAAGACTTGCTAGGATATATTAAATATACTTTAAAAATACGAAAAATATATATTCAAAATATACTTAATATATTTAGATTTTTGAAACTTGTTGGAATGGATTGTAATGAATCCATACAATTGACGCATTCTTTTCATTATAGTTACAAAGATATTCTTACATTTTAATATGCATTATCTTCAAAAAAAAATTCTTAACTTTGATTAAAATATAACATTAATTATATTATAATGATGATGATATAGCATAGTTCCATTCTATTCAGATCTCTCGCATGAGATATGCAAAAGTGGAATTTTATGTATATTATAAAATATAACTTAAAATATTTTTTAATAAAAAAATTAATGTAATATAATAGAAGTATTCGGGTAACTTATGAAGATAATAATTGTTACTATTTGAAATAATAGGTAAAAATTTAAGTTTCAACAATACTTTTAATGATATATGATCCATATTGTTAGAGCATAAAAAGTATTATAGGGCATAAGACTTTTTTTACTATTTAATTCTTTGCTACATGATTTTTAGAAGAATTTCAGGCATTAGATGTCGAGTTACATGCGATTTGTTAGTTTTTGTACCAATTTTGAGTCACTATAATTATACTTCAATCTTGCTTTGATTGCCTTTCCTTCAGCATTAATTGATCTTTAACTATGTTCTAACTATCTTTATTTCGGCATCAAATAGCTTTTATTTACCTAAAATTAATTTTCTTTTAAATTTTTAATATTTTTTATACATAATATTTTAATTCTTACCTCCTTGACTACAACAAGCATGAAATCTGGCTATATAAATATTCTTATTAGCTTGATGATATAAAACAATATGAAACTCAGTTTATAGGTTTTAGTCACATCGTATGTCTAGGTGAGATGTAAGTATGATTTTAATAAAATTTATATAAATAAATAAAAAAACATTAGAAAAATGATTTGAGTTACAACTTACAAGATATGTCAATTAAAAAGATAAATACCAAGAAATAAAATGGCAAAAGTAAGAGAGAGAAATTTAAATTGATCATAATTTTTACAACTGTATTAGAAAGACTTGAGAGGGACTATTGAGATCTTATTTTCATAATAATAATAATAATAATAATAATAATAATAATATATGTTAAAATTATCATCTAATGATTATAATAATTAAATTCAGTCACATAAACCCATCAATATCTTGAATCCTAATTTAATGGTATTTGTTCAGATCTTAAGATAGTTATTTTTAATTCTAGATATATATTATTCTTAGTGCTCTTATAGATCAACTAGAGGAATCATTCTCCTCTTGTAATAGTTAAAAGGTCTAATATTTCAATTCTAATATGTCTAAATTTATGTTATCTCTAATTAAAATAATTATAATTTATCAATTTTTTTAGAAGTAAAGAAAACTAAATATCATATTATTTAAACCACTAATAACTACATATAATATTTACACACTTAGTTAGGAGTGGACCTATATAGGATTGAGGATGAGGAATTCCTGTGCATCAAAATATAAAATACTATTAAAATTTAAATTTGATATAAAAATATTTTTAATAAAAAATTTAAAAATAAATATAAAATTAAGTGACTAACTTCAAGCCTAATAGTTCTGATTTATCACTGCATTTAGCTTAGGATAGGCCCAAAATAAAATAAAATAAATATTCATTTTTTTTCTCTCACTAAAAGCTGATGGCTAAATTTACTAACCTAGTAAAAATATCGAAGAACAACGGCTATTATTTTTATATATGATGCTAGAGGAGGCTACAAAACTTTTATAATACGGCGAGCAAACTAATTTAAAAATTAAATTTTTTGATATAAAAAATATAAAAATATTTTTATGCATCAAAATATAAAAATATTATTAAAATTTAAATTTGATATAAAAAATATTTTTAATAAAAAATTTAAAAATAAATATAAAATTAAGCGGCTAACTTCAAGCCTAATAATTCTTGTTTTATCTCTGCATTTAGCTTAGGATACGCCCAAAATAAAATAAAATAAAATATTTATTTTATTTTATTTTTACAGTAAAAGCTGATGGCTAAATTTACTAATCTAGTAAAAAAAAATCAAACAACGGCTATTATTTATATATATATATATATATATATATATGATGCCAGAGGAGGCTACAAAACTTTTATAATACGGCGAGCAAACTAATTTAAAAATTAAATTTCTTTGATATAAAAATATAAAAATATTCTTATACATCAAAATATAAAATATTATTAAAATTTAAATTAGATATAAAAAATATTTTTAATAAAAAATTTAAAAATAAATATAAAATTAAGTGACTAACTTCAAGCCTAATAGTTCTGATTTTATCACTGCATTTAGCTTAGGATAGGCCCAAAATAAAATAAAATAAATATTCATTTTTATTTTTTTTTTGCACTAAAAGCTGATGGCTAAATTTACTAACCTAGTAAAAATATCGAACAACGGCTATTATTTTTTATATATGATGAGCAACTAATTTAAAAATTGAATTTCTTTGATATAAAAAATATAAAAATATTTTTATGCATCAAAATATAAAAATATTATTAAAATTTAAATTTGATATAAAAAATATTTTTAATAAAAAATTTAAAAATAATATAAAATTAAGCGGCTAACTTCAAGCCTAATAATTCTTGTTTTATCTCTGCATTTAGCTTAGGATACGCCCAAAATAAAATAAAATAAAATATTTATTTTATTTTATTTTATAATAAAAGCTGATGGCTAAATTTACTAATCCAGTAAAAAAAAATCAAACAACGGCTATTATATATATATATATATATATATATATATATATATATGATGCCAGAGGAGGCTACAAAACTTTTATAATACGTCGAGCAAACTAATTTAAAAATTAAATTTCTTTGATATAAAAAATATAAAAATATTTTATACATCAAAATATAAAAATATTATTAAAATTTAAATTAGATATAAAAATATTTTTAATAAAATATTTAAAAATAAATATGAAATTAAGTGACTAACTTCAAGCCTAATAGTTCTGATTTTATCACTGCATTTAGCTTAGGATAGGCCCAAAAAAATAAAATAAATATTCATTTTTTTTTTTTGCACTAAAAGCTGATGGCTAAATTTACTAACCTAGTAAAAATATCGAACAACGGCTATTATTTTTTATATATGATGAGCAAACTAATTTAAAAATTGAATTTCTTTGATATAAAAAATATAAAATATTTTTATGCATCAAAATATAAAAATATTATTAAAATTTAAATTTGATATAAAATATTTTTAATAAAAAATTTAAAAATAAATATAAAATTAAGCGGCTAACTTCAAGCCTAATAATTCTTGTTTTATCTCTGCATTTAGCTTAGGATACGCCCAAAATAAAATAAAATAAAATATTTATTTTATTTTATTTTTATAATAAAAGCTGATGGCTAAATTTACTAATCCAGTAAAAAAAAATCAAACAACGGCTATATATATATATATATATATATATATATATATATATATGATGCCAGAGGAGGCTACAAAACTTTTATAATACGTCGAGCAAACTAATTTAAAAATTAAATTTCTTTGATATAAAAAATATAAAAATATTTTTATACATCAAAATATAAAATATTATTAAAATTTAAATTAGATATAAAAAATATTTTTAATAAAATATTTAAAAATAAATATGAAATTAAGTGACTAACTTCAAGCCTAATAGTTCTGATTTTATCACTGCATTTAGCTTAGGATAGGCCCAAAATAAAATAAAATAAATATTCATTTTTTTTTTTTGCACTAAAAGCTGATGGCTAAATTTACTAACCTAGTAAAAATATCGAACAACGGCTATTATTTTTTATATATGATGAGCAAACTAATTTAAAAATTGAATTTCTTTGATATAAAAAATATAAAAATATTCCTATGCATCAAAATATAAAAATATATTAAAATTTAAATTTGATATAAAAAATATTTTTAATAAAAAATTAAAAATAAATATAAAATTAAGCGACTAACTTCAAGCCTAATAGTTCTTGTTTTATCTCTGCATTTAGCTTAGGATACGCCCAAAACAAAACAAAATAAAATAAAATATTTATTTTATTTTATTTTTACAGTAAAAGCTGATGGCTAAATTTACTAATCTAGTAAAAAAAAAAAATCAAACAACGGCTCTTATTTTTTTATATATATGATGCCAGAGGAGGCTACAAAACTTTTATAATATGGCGAGCAGACTAATTTAAAAATTGAATTCCTCTGACAAGGGGGGGCAGGGGGGGGGGAAAAGGAACAGAGCTTGGAGGCCTCTCCTTGGCATCCGAACAAAAGAATCCATCAGCATGAAAGTTGGTGCTCGTAACGTAACGCCCTCCCACCGTACATCGCATCAATCTCTCGAGCGGCGACGATCCTCTTGGCATCGGATCGGATGGATGGCAAGCAATTTTTTCTCTTGTTTTTCAGCAGCAGCAAAGCTCCCAGCGTTGCTCGGAAGCGAAGCAACCGAGAGAGAATGAGTGCGCCCCACAAAAGTCGTAATGCGGCGGAAAAAAAAGGACGATGCTGCAACGTTTCGGCGTCCTTCGGGGGTACCCGATGACAGCGGTGAGGTGTTGTCGCGATGCCCGCAAAAAGCCGCGAGATCGGCGCCATGGGATAGAATTCTTTGGTCACGGAAACCATGTTTGTTGCCTACCGGCAAAAATCGATGTGGTCCTGAAATTTTCATTCCAAATATACGTTGAGGTCCTTAAATTTTTTTATATTTAAAAGTAATATATACTTTTAAATATTGTATTTACGATGGTAGTCTAATTAATTATTAATCGAAACCATTACTAGATCGAATGTAATCCAAGTTCAGTATAAAAAATCATCAATTTAAATTTAATTTATTTATTAAATTGATTAGGATTTTAAATTCAAGCTTGATTTATTTAATAAATAAATAATTCCTTTTAACCAATAATAAAAAAGATTATAATTTTTTATTTTAATTTATTTAACTTATTAATTAATAATATAACATTGAATAAATAAGTCAACTCGAATCATTCGATGCAACTAGTTATTTAAATAGATTAAGAATATAGAATATGAATTCAATCCACCTAATAATATATAGATTAAGATGGATCAATCTATTTATAACCTAAAGTGTTTGATAGAAAAAATATTATCCATGATAAGTGTACGGGATAGAGTTTGTCCCCTAGCTATCTCTAGGGATATCCCTTGACTATCCCATTGATCATATCAAATGCAAAAAGGAAAATTCATAGGATAACTTTTTTTTTACTCTTATTTGGAGGGATAACCAGCTATTCCTGCATTCTCTAGGAAATAAATTGAGGGGATATCCCTTGGTTAACCATGGATTATCCCTTTGGTTAACTTTTTCCCAGCTATCTTATAGTTATGACTTTTGGGGATAAGAGGGGATATCATGGTCTCCCTTCTTATTCCCTATTTCAAACACTATCTAAATTCTTTTAATCTTAACTGAAATCTGTTTATTACATATTAGATATAGATTAAATAAATAGATCATATCTAATATTATTATATGCGAGATTGGTTAAAATTAATAAAATAGCTAACCTATCATTCTGATAATATATTTATATTAAAATATTACAGTAGGATTTATATATAGAACGTTAGAAGTATGATAATTTATGATATAAGAAATTAAACAGTATTGGAAGAGGTTTGGGACCAAAGATATATAGTAGTCTAAAGTTAATTAAGACCTTGGTTAGCGTGCACCAGTACTCGCGAGCATGTCAGCAATATGATTGGACGTGTAGGAGGATAACCAGGCATGGCGGGCACCGGCCGACGGGTAGCCTCCAAGCTCGGGTGAGAACGTAGCTCCCAATTCGAATGGCCTACGCGTCAATTAATTGCAAAGTGACTTAAGGTTAAATTTGAATTTTCAAATCCTTATATTTGAAAATTATAAAGGTTTGGGGGACTTCAAACCATATATATATAGTAGTCTAGTTAAATAAGACCTTGGTCCCACTTAAATTCAGGTGCAGGACAAAGAGCAGCGTGCACCATCGGTTTGGCCGTGCACTCGCGAGCATGACAGCAATATGATTGGACGTGTAGGAGGAATAACCAGGCATGGCGGGCACCGGCCGACGGGTAGCCTCCAAGCTCGGGTGAGAACGTGAGAGCTCCCAATTCGAATGGCCTACGCGTCAATTAATTGCAAAGCCCCACCATGACTCGCTAAGGTTAATTGTTGGGATTTGAATTTTTGATTTCTCATCATATATTTGAAGTTCTTTTTATTTTTATTATTTTATTTTTAAGGATATGTTTGGCATTATTGTTGGTTTTGTAGTTTTATTTTTGTACAAATTGGTGAACAAATGCATTGATTTTCAACTTGAGGCTTTACAATTTTAAGTCAGGTTTTTTGTTTAAAAATTCTGTCCCGATTACAAGTAGCAATCGATTGACATTAATCTTCCATCAAGCTGGAACTTAACCCAAACACAATCTTAACTCAATCTAATTGGTCTGATCTAATATGTAACATTGTAAATATTTCATATTTATGTTTCCTATAAATTTGTTATATATTATATAATTATTTTTAGCCTTGTTAAATTATAAGTAAGTGTATATTAAAATTAATGAGCAGTTGTTATCCTATCCGAAAAGATATATTAGTTTGATAAATGTTCAAAATCTTTATCTATCTCAAATTTTCAATCCAATTTGAATTTAATTTAAGACATGGTTGGGTTAGTCTGAATTGGATTAGATAAATTCCAATATGAGATTAGGTTCAGTTTATTTAGGGTTTACCTTTCCTTCGTTGCCTGCATTGCATCTTTACTAATTATGAAGGGTGCATTTTGCAGCAGTCAAATCAAATGTCATGAAAATTATAAAACCTTAATCAAGCTTTGATTGAAATTGCAATTTGAAATAAACCATCTAATCATTCTTGTACTTTTTATCAAAAAAAATTTTAATTTTGAAGAAAAATTCAAGATTCACTATTTTCCAAACATCGATGCACGTTTTACAGTAAGACCATCCTTACATCAAACCATCTTGTTTGTTTTGAGGAATGAAAAAATATTATCTTGGCAAGCCCTGGCACAATAGATTGATGGTTGCATAGTTTTAGATCCAATATATCAGCATAATCTATATGCATCCAATGTAGTGGCATTATGTCATTACACTCACATCAATCAATCTCATGTAGACTAGTTTAGGCCTTCATGTGTCACATACGGGTTTATGGTATAGGTGTAATCTACTCAGGATCAATGGTGATTCACCTAAAATTATTGGTGATTTGAGAGAAAATGTTAAGAATACTATTTGGTTGCATTCAGATGATCTTACGTGTTGGTGATTCTAATTATCTCTATTTTTAAAACCATCATTTAATCCAGTGACCTCAGACCCATTCTTAAGGATGAATATCTAAGATTACTCTGAAAAATAATGATTCTGGGCTAAGATTTAAAAACAAAAATGCTCATTGTTCATCGAGAAAAAAAGATACTTTATATTATTTTTTCACATTAATATAGTATAATTTAATATTACAAATTTTTTTATAATAATATAATAATATAATTTAATAACTATAATGTCATGTTATTATAAAATAATATTGTATAATATTATAAATGTTATCATTTAATTTTAATATTATGATACTAAAAATGATATGAAATATCGATAAATTATCATGATAGTAGCAAAATATATTGAGAATAGTTTTGGTATTATATAATTAATGATTTTGAATTTTCATCACATACCAAATAGCTTAACGGTAAATATATGATGATCACCAATCATGGGTATATAGCATACTGTGCATCATTAAGAGTAAGATAATTTAGAAATAAGGATCATTAGTGATTTAAAACCATTACAATAATCCTATTTCTTTGAGGTGCCAAATACCCTCTACAGTGGAATGCAAGTTAGCTGCCAATACAAGTCTTTATTTCTTTGAGCTGCACCAAACTTGTGTGCAACTTTTTTTTCCTTTTTTTCTTTTTAAAGAAAAATGGTTCGAATGCCAT
Organism: Calamus simplicifolius; assembly: GCA_900491605.1. NCBI lineage: Eukaryota > Viridiplantae > Streptophyta > Magnoliopsida > Arecales > Arecaceae > Calamus > Calamus simplicifolius. The sequence goes on along the minus strand of UESW01003931.1, from coordinate 1,410,205 downwards.
CCTTTAATACTTGAATCAAAGGCGGCAAAAGTTCAGTACCTACTTGCTTACCATCTCTTTAATGTGCGATATCCGTTCTATTCTTCTGGAAGCTCTTAACATCCATATTCGGCACATCTATGGTGAAGCCAATACTATTGCTGATTGGATTGCTGTCATGATGGCCTTTCACTTTAATTTTTGGAGCTAAAAGTAGGCGTTCTTGCCCTATTATCCTTTCTCAGTTATTTTACTATGGTATATCAGGTCTGACTCATCCTAAAGTGGTATAATCATCTATCAAAAAAAAAAAAAAAACCCCAAGGGAGGCACCAATCCAAGCTTAGTCCAATAATAGGCACGCATATATTTGAACCAAGGGAGGTGCCTCGGTGTGGTAGCATATATATATATATATATATATATATATATATATAAGACGTCATCTTCTTCCCTCTTGTGTTGCAGCGGATACGCATCCTTCGGCTTTGATGCGTGCAGCACTGATTCAGGTAAGATAGCAACATGAATGATGGGCATCAATGGCAAGTAATCCACTCCCCGGACATATCTTCTACGGCCGTCACGGTCCTGTCGGTCGACTCAATAAAAAGGTCCCTCGGAAAACATCAGATCAGTATGGCCGAGTCCCTCAAAGACAGCTCCAGCATAGCTGTAATCAATGAAGCCAAGGCCATGAAGACAAAGCAATAGGAGATCCAAAGGCATGGCTTTCCCACAAGCAAACAAACTCCGGTCAGCCCACAAAGGTTGTATGTAGTCTGCCGTGTGTCTCGTCTCACACAAATCAAACGATCCCAGGAGCCTTTCCGAGGACTCCTCTTCTCACTGCTCAAACTCCCCCAAAGGCTTTGCGCAGCTTGAGGTCGGTCCATAGGCTTAGTCCGGGCCGGCAGTCACGGGAATTTCGGCTCGAGTGCTGTGGACGTGGGTGGCATGTGACCACAATCCCCTCTCTCTCCTTTCATGGAGATGGTGGGCCAAATAGAAGAAATTAACTACATTACCACAAAGCTTTATTAGAAAATTATAATGGCCATCTCTCATATGATGATAGAGGAAGGAGAAATTGACTAAAGAAATTAGTAGGAAAGAGAGGAGTGGGGGAAAGTGGGGAGCTTTCTTCTTCTCTCGTGCAAGGCATCGCTTCACCATTCATCCTTCCAAGAGAAGTGAGAGGAGAAGAGAGCTGGGAGCATCTGACTGAGGTGAAGCTTTTAAAAGCACTGAGAGAAAGCAACAAATAAATTCCTAGAGTATGAAAGCATGGTATATATCAACTTGGTATAACATTTAAGCTAAGATGAACAGAAAGTTAAATACTTCTCAACCAAACTCTCTCTCTCTTTTCCAACCCAACATCCCCAATCTCCTCTCATAGAGTAAATAATAAATATCTAATCTGACAGATGGCTTGTGTTTTAAGTAAAAGAGGGGAAAACAATACATTGACTTTGATCCAATGTAATGCTGAAATAAAATAAACCATGTTTCCAGTTATCCAAACGGGCATGGCTGGAATTAAATATGCCAGCTCCCATCTCTAAAACAAGAATTATGCTGCCAGAATGAAACTAAACATAATGTGTTATTTTAAAATGAAGCAAACTCCCATGACTTTGTAAATAGAATATATATACACACGTAATACATAGTCCTTGTTCTGCAAGCCCTCTTCTTAGAACATGATTCGTTTCATTGCTTCTCTTATAAATAGACTTTAGTTATAAAGAACGACTTGGGAGCGTTTGGGTCATAACGCCAACCATAGATAGGTATTGCAGGTTTACTGGAGATTGCTTACATGGTTATTATTGCCGCCACTCCAATCACACCAGGCGTAGTTTGCGTGCTTAAATAATAAAAGCCTTAACATAATCCATATGATTTATAGCCATCCAGTAGTAACAAATGCTTATGGGATATCCACTTATCATCATTTCAGCATTTCAATCAGTATGTTCTAAACACCTCTAATCTCAACATTGGAACGTTTCATTTGGTAAACCAATCATCTAGTCCGAGATTTAAAAGCGTCGAGTATTTTGATTGAATGATAACATCGTTTAATTTTGCAGGCGATATAATGTATCTTGGCTGTAGGAATGGGTAGCTGTGGAAACTATTACTCCAGGCCCCCACTGTGTTGTTATTTCTTTAACTGTCTGATCTTCACCCGCAAGTTGGGACGTAATTTCTTGCTTTGCCACCATGGGCCTCATAAATTTATGTTGCTGAAGTAGCCGTTGGAAGGGTAGGTCGGTCTTTTGATCACGTTTGGAGCAGTGCAACATCTGAAAGATTTAGACTGGCAGCAGAAGGATACAATAGTAAATGGACATGTGCCAGCCGGCAAGCATGATTTGGAGTTTTGTCTTCTGGGTTGACCTCATCCCTTTCACTCCCATCATTCCTCCCGTCTCTTTTTTTCCTCCTCCCATTAATCCCATTGTTAATGATTCGGTCTATTTTCTAACCCATCTTTAAATGCTAACCCTGTACCTCTTTCTCCTGCAACCTTTTTTTACATCTCTCTCTCTCTCTCAGGTTTCATGGTTTCTCTCCCTCTCCCATCAACCCAAAGGGGATAGGAGGAGTCGCCATCTCACCAAACCATCCCTTTCTCTCCCTCCAAACTCTCATTGACTGGAAAAAAGAAAGCTTTTTTTTGTTTTTGTTTTTGTTTTCCGTTCTTCCTTCTGTCCATCTTGCTGCTGAGCTAGTGCTTTCTTGCCTCTCTTTCCTTTCGGTTTTCTCTTCCATTGCTTTCTTTGGTTCCACATCTGGGCGTTTCTCTGCTTTAAAACTACTCTATCTGTGTTTCCTTGGTTGGGGTCGTGTTTTGTTGAGCTTGTTCTATTTGAGGCCCCATGCGTTCAGGCTCTGTTTGTGGAAAGAAGCCATTTTCTTGGTGGAAGCAAGATCACCAGGATTAAATCTCCAAAAGAGTATATTTCCTTCCAAAATTTGTTCTTTTTCCCCTGTGGTAATGTTAATGTCTCGAATTCTATGTTTCCTTTTGTGGTTTATTTCACATGATGTGATGCAATGCTTCTTCTTTTTTTTTTTTTTTTTCATCCCTGGCAATGTTGAAAGATAGGTGGAAGATGCGCCTCCCCCCCCCCCCCGGTTTCCCTGTTTACTATGCTCTCATCAATTTGGGATTTTTAGAAAATAATGCCACATAATGCCAGAGATGTTATTAAATATTTCACTATCAATGAAATAGTTGGTAATCAGTGCCTTCCTATTGTACATCAAAGATGCATGCGAAGTTTCCTGTTTTTGAATTATTGTCAATTACAATGTTTCTGTTATTTTTGAAGTGCAAATTGGTAAGTTCAGTATGCATCCAAGTCCATGGCAACATATATTTGGGTTTACAAAAGGAATTTTATTTTATTTTATTTTAAATTCAGAGAAGCATTGACTTACTACTTTCACAAATAAGATTTCCAGGGCACTACTGAGGCCTAAATAGGTTACTTTAACATTCATGTCACAATCTAGCTGTTTATTGATCCATTGATGTCAACATTTGCAAAGATATGCACAAATCTGATATTTAGAAGCCAACGCCTCATACCATTCTCTTTTTCAAGCAGAGAAGAAAATGTCGACCAGTGATTCCCTGAATACTGATTTGTTGAAGAAGACCCCAGTTTTTGGCCTGAGAGTGTGGGTTCTGATCGGCCTTGGCGTAGGTCTATTTATATGCTGATTCTCCTTATTCTATCCATATGGATGTCATCTCAGAAGAAGGCGAGGAGGAACCTTGATAAGTTACCACTCTCACAAATTCCTAATATCTCCAAGGAAATCACAGTAGACAAAGTTGCTGGTAATAGTCTTGCTCAGAGTTTCCATGACCGCGAAGGACCTATATATTCATTACATGACAAGTTTAGTGATCAAGATTCAGGAAAGATATTGGCACACTTAACTATGAGCAAATCAAGTGATGCCGATAACATGAGCCAGTGCAGTTCAGTTTACTATAATGACAGGGCTGGGAGTTCATACTCTGGAGATGAAGGCAACTCCGGACCCGCGAGGAAACAATGTTCTTCATATGGGCTTGTATCGGCATCTCCTTTAGTTGGGCTGCCTGAGTTCTCTCATCTGGGATGGGGTCACTGGTTTACTCTAAGGGATCTTGAGTATGCAACAAGTCAGTTTTCAAAGGAGAATGTCCTCGGGGAGGGCGGATATGGAGTAGTTTACAGGGGCCGTCTGATAAATGGGACTGAGGTTGCAGTCAAGAAACTTCTCAACAATCTGTAAGTATTGTTCTTGCTAGTGCATGGAAAATTCTAACCCATCGAGCTTCAAAATTGAGGTAGCATTATTATTATTTTGCGGCAGTCATCACTTAATGACAAAATTTTTGTTTGGGTCTTGCAGGGGGCAGGCAGAGAAGGAATTTAGAGTGGAAGTGGAAGCTATTGGCCATGTTCGACATAAGAACCTGGTGCGACTTTTGGGATATTGTGTAGAAGGAATCCATAGGTGAAGAACTGCTTTGACTAATTCATTTGTTTTGTTTTGTTGAAATTTGATTTTTCTGTTCCAGAGCATGTTAGAATTCATTAGCAATTTAGATCCTAGTTTGTGGGGAATTCTCATGCAATATAAGGTGCCAAAGAACCAAGCCTGAAGCCTATCATCACTGCATATTTTAACTATGTAAATTTAGAAAAATCTCTGACCAATAATTCAGTGGTATCAGTAGAAATTCTGTCAAATGGTACCTGTGATCCTAATGCTGAGATACCACAGATCAGTAAATCCTTCTGACGAAATTAGCTGAAACAATAATATAAACCCAACTTCCAATGCAATACTAAGGGAACTGGTGAAGATACTCATTTTGACTCCCCATAGCACTGCACTCTGACCATTTGGGCACATAGAGACTTGATTAATTTTATAGATTAGATGCATTTTATGAATTTAACCAAAATCATCTACCAAGAGAACCCTTGTGATAAAATCACCTGTACTTAGTGCCATTAAGTTTCTTATTTTAGCAAAAGATGCTTCAATGACATAGTATGGTAGACCTAATCCCTAAAACTGCACTCCTCTAAACCTCTAGACAAGGTGAAAAATTTTAGTGAATATGCTAATTACAAAAAGAAATAAAAAAAAATAAGAGTCTGCTAGAATCACATTCTTCTTTGCTATGGTGCACTAAGATGAATTACATCAAAGATTCAAGATGATTTACATTGAAGATATCATTATATCTATTCGAGTACTGAGGGAAATTCCTGACTAGTAAGTGAAGCTCTGCTCTGGCGTTTCTGTCTCCAGAACACAAGCATTGCATGTGCCAAACTCTAGTTAGTAAAAATTTAGACAGGTCAAAAATGCCATCCTTTGTATTGAAAGCAGTTCCCATTGCCAGAAAAGGAAAAAAGATAAAAAAGTAAAGCAAAAGCTTCACTGCAAGAACATCAAAATGTTGTTTGTGTGGCAGCTCCGAGACCCAAAGGACAAAAGAAAACCTTCCAAAGTAGTGAGGGTATATAAAAGTTCAGTGAATTGATGTTTTTCGAAATTTTGAAGCATGAAAGCCATTAAGGAAATCAGATGATTTATTGCTTGTAAAAGTTTGAAAAGTTGAAACATGATAGTATGTATGTATGACACAACTTAGAACCTCATCCAAAAAAAGCTAGCCAGAAAGTAATGCTTCTAAAGTTTTGAAAATGTGAAACATGATAGTACATGTGTAACAAGCAAGACGTTTATCATAAAGGCTAGCTGAAAAACACACTATTTTGGCTAGATCTTTTGTGTGAGGTCCTGGGTTGTTACAGTATGACACCAATGCCAAGTTAGAGAATGCCATTTGTCCGAAACTATATCACCATCACAGAGCCTTATATCATAATTCAAATCAGGAACCTCTGACATAACAATTTTGCAAACCCAATCTTTTTGAAAGCATGTTTTTTACCCTTAATAGTTCAGAAAACAATATAAAAACAATAAAGATATATTTGCAATAGCTTATACCTCATCTTTTGCATTAAAATGAACTGCCTGCAACGTATGAAAAAGATCAGTGTTTAGAGTTGCTCTAGGACTGCTAGAACACCAAAATAGTAGGAAAGCATTTAAATTAGAAGAAATCTAATGTATGTAATGGCAGCATTGAAAATTATCAAATGATGGTGAATTCCTCTGCAAAGTTTTTACCATGCACATTATATCGTTGGCACCTAGTTTCTCATTAACTTGGGAAGCAGCAAGTGAGAGCCATAATGGAATGGCCAACCCCTTCTGATATTATGGTTTAAGCCTTAGAATGCTGTCAAAAAGATTTGCTATGTCTCTAACGTAGAGAAACAGGGCACAGACATCTGATGTAGATTCCCCATTTAGGACATTCTATGAGCACAGAAAACCATTTTCGAAGAACTGTTATTTTACTCCTGCAGCCATGCCTGGTGATATCAAAAGTAGGTTTAAAGAGGTTGGATCAAGCAGGAAAAAAATGAATATTTGATCAAGATTTGTTTATTCCAAAGAAAATTCCAGATGATCCTTTTAACTCGATTGGCCGGAACTTCTTGGGATCTCTAGTCTTCCAAATTAAACGTTATTCTTCAACCTAATTTGCAGAAGATATATAGAAGAGTAATAACAAAACCTGATGGTAATAGACTTTCCCCTTAATGACCATTGCTTAAGCAACTCACATGCTAGGGAGACCCAATTAGACTTGAATATATGGTCGTTCTCACATAGAATCTTTTATTTCTAACACCTTTGTTCAAATACTTGGGTACATTAATGGTGCATTTTAACTCTACTAAATTAATTGTTTCATTTGGTTGCTACTTAATTGAATCTATTGTGTGATTAATGACCCAGCTTTGGTTGTCGACGATCAGGAGAAGGATGAATGCTTGCTTCTATGAACTGATTTTTAACACCATCCTCACAGATATCTTTGTGCAAATTGCATAATATACTGCAGGATGCTTGTTTATGAGTATGTGAACAATGGAAACTTGGAGCAGTGGCTTCATGGAGCTATGTGTCAAAGTGGTGTTCTTAGTTGGGAGAATCGCATGAAGGTCATCCTAGGCACCGCAAAGGCGTAAGTTTTGATATGCTAATCCAGTTCATGCATTTTACCTTTTCTGGTTTTCTCATTCATTATGACGAATTTTAAGTTCAACTTTCTTTTTAGTATGAATAGTTTTCAATCGGTATTGACTAAATTGAATAACAAAATGGCCTTCAGACTTGCATATCTGCATGAAGCAATAGAACCGAAAGTTGTGCATCGAGATATAAAATCAAGCAATATTTTAATTGATGATGAATTCAATAGCAAAGTTTCTGATTTTGGGTTGGCCAAGCTCTTGGGTTCAGGCAAGAGCCACATCACAACTAGAGTAATGGGAACATTCGGGTATGCCTACATTTTTATCTCAGCTATGCTTCAAGTCCTGTTAATAGAATCTGAGGGAATTTATTTGAGGATGTGCCTGTTATTTGCTTTTTTTCCTTTTTCAGGTATGTGGCTCCAGAATATGCAAATACTGGATTACTAATGAGAAGAGCGATGTTTATAGTTTTGGAGTACTTCTTTTGGAAGCTGTGACAGGCAGGGATCCTGTGGATTATGGCCGGCCTGCAAACGAGGTAGGTACAATTTGCTGATTCAATATACATCCCACAACTGGCATTCTGATTGAGTACTCTGTTCCATCTTATCATCTATTTCTTTGTTTGCAAAAATATGTTGAATTTCAATTGTTTATACTATTCAGCAATCAGCTGTAAATCTACTAGTAAAATGATGCCTAAGTTGTAAGATCAAATGATGACTCAGAATCTGTGATCATTTCATTATGATTTTGGCTATAGCTAGTTATGTTTACATGTGCCTTAGATGTTTTAAGTAGTAACAATAACATCTCTCTGGCCAGGTCAGTCTTGTGGAGTGGCTTAAAATTATGGTAGGAAATAGGAGAGCTGAGGAAGTAGTGGATCCCACCCTAGAGGTGAAACCAACGACACGGGCTCTTAAACGAGCTCTTCTAGTTGCACTGAGATGTGTTGATCCTAACGCCGATAAAAGACCAAAGATGGGCCAGGTTGCTCGAATGCTCGAAGCCGAGGAATTCCCACACCGCGAGGTTGTACTCACCGTTATGAGCCCCTTTTCCTTCTATTGTTCCTCCAGTTATTCATACTGTGAATGGAAGGAACTATCTGAGACTTGTTTTATTTTTCACAACAGGATCGGAGACACCGCAGGAGTCACATGGGTAGCATGGAGATTGAGTCCCTAAAGGAGCATGCAGATTCTTCTGATATTGAAAACAATGGAGGAACATCCCAGAGTGGGAGGTTTCAAGCATAAATTTGACTGACATGTTGCAGGATATTGGACCCCATCATTCTCTGTTTGCTAAAAAGATTTAAAAGCCTTCATTCACTGCTATCCAGAGGCCATGGCTGCTAGAAGAATAGTTTGGGGTTTTGGGTTATAATGCTGCTTCTCTTAACCAGCATCAAGGAGAGAGGCATCCTTTGGAAGTTTCTGGAGTACCGGGTCTTTCCAGCTTTTGTTGTACAGATGCCTGTGTTCAATTGAGAACCCTCAGTTCTTTTATATACAATTTATCACTTATTTTTATTCCCTCTTCCCTCTGTTGTGTCCTTGATGTCTGCTGGAAGAATGATCTTTTATTATTATTCCCACACTTTGCCTTTTCTGCAGTCATGAGGCTTCTTTATTGGGATGGAATGATGCCTTGCTGCGTGGTGTCTCTTTCTCTTTTCATCTGTCTCTTGTTCCATGTTTTTTAGTTGTAAGGTTTCTTCTCCTTTTTAAGATAAGATACAGAATTTGGCCTGTGTCAACTAGCTAGCTTTGAGTGTTTGTAGCCAAGTGCTGCTTGCCCTGCCATTTGAAGCTCGCCTATTCTGGACCAGATGGTATCAGTGCCTCTTGTCTGGTTGAATGTTGGGTTTTCAATCTTGAAACTTCCAACATCCTTTTTAAGTTGTTTTGCAAAAGCTTACTTGTTGGTGAAATATATTTGAGTTTAGATTGGTCCAAGATTTGAAAAGCATTCATTCTTTCGCTCATTCATTCATGCATCATTTATTTGTTTCTTTATAAATTGTTTGGAGTTCTAACACGCTTCCAGCATCTCCCTAGCAAATTCAAATGAGATGTACTTTCATGAGCAAAATGGGATGAAATAATTCTTGGAAGGGATTGGATTTTCATTCCCCAAAGTTTGTTGTCATAACATTTTAATTGACAAGATATAAGCCCAATTAATGAGGTCTTTTGATGTGGTGTTTGTCAGGTTTTTGTGAATGTTGATTTTATAAATTTTTTACTTCAAAAATATATCATGTAACATGAAAATTTTGTTTGTAATTTATAGTAAATTTGATATTTAAAAAAAACAAGTTGATAAAGGTCTAATTAATTTCAATTATACTTGAATATTTATTTGACTATAATTGAATGTTAATAGATGAAATAGGTAGACTATTAAAATTAATTAAAACGAGATAAAAATGTTCTTACATAGTCCCTTTGATAAAAATAGAAAAAATAAATATACTTTATTTTATTTATAATATTTCAAAAATTTATTATTTAAAATAATTTAAAATATCAATAGCATCTACATATTTCAAAATCTATTCATATTTTTCTAAAAGCTTTCTAAGCACTTGATAATCTATGCTTATCTTGATTTATGCTGAAATTAAAAAGCAAGGATGGTAGTTAATATACAAAATTTGTCAATATCTTTATGTTATATATCTTTATTTTAAATAATTTTAAACTTTTAATTCAAATTCAATCAAATCAGCTTCTCACTCTTAGTCTTGGGTTGGTGCAAGTTTAATATCTATGCTGTACAATCTAACCTAATCATTCATGCATTGCTTGTGATGTCGATTTGAATAATGAAGTTTGCTTTCATCTTTTATAATCATATTTAATATTTACTATTGGATTCTGCTTAAACTCTGGTTTATATTTTTGAATACTATTCTACTAATATTTATATTTACACTGTTATTTAATTAATCCATTCTTATCCATTTGTAGTGGGACATCTCTTCGTATGCTTGTCTTTGTTTCACTGTTTCACTACAGTAGTTGCTTCTTCCATTCTCTAGTGCTTGCCACTGTTTTACTACCATTATTGGATGATGGTTGCTTGCCCCATTCCCTAAAGGTGTTGGAATTTTTCTCTTTGTGGGGAAACAAAAAAAAAAAAAAAAAAAAGATGGATAAAGGTATTTGACATTAGATTGATAACAAGTGATGCACATCTAGATGGGGGCATAAGCCAATGTCCCAAGCCTAATTAAGATTGTTGCTTGATTGTTACACTTAACCTGCTTTCATCATGAAAGGAGTCATAGATGCTTTGAACATAATATTTTATTTTTGCAATTATTAAGCATTCTTCCACCATGATCATATCAAAGCATCTAAGGATGGCTTCTTTATCTTAACGTCTAAGTGATCTCATGATGTTTGCAAGTAACAAATGATTTAGTATAAAGAGACCTCATAAGGCAGGAAAGGGTCTGACCATCTTAGCTTAAATATGATCAATGAGTGATGATCTCGATCTCATCTTCCAAGGGGATTATCATCTTGTAGGGAAAGTTGGTTGATCATCTTGCTAATCCTTTTTCTAAAGTTCTTTTGGGGGTCTGGGGAATAAAGTGTACTGTGTGAGACGTAACAGTCACCTCCTCATTCGGAGGACTGAGCTTTGTCGTGTATTTAGCCATCAAGAACGCCTTGGTAGTAGGCCACTCAAATGGCAATCCAGAAGGGCAATCTTCGCTGTCTGGCACGACTGGTTAAGTTGGCACTCTTCTCCTTTTCCTTTATCAATAAAAGCATTCTTAGAACTTTTTCTGAAAAAAAAAAATAAAGGAAGGGAAGTAAAAGTCATTTAATCATGATATTTTACTTTTTTGGTCAAATACCTTGCGGAACTATTTAGATTCAACTACTTTTGAATTTCAAAAGGATAAAAATGGATATATCTGAAATATTGATGCATAACCTTTTATCATCCAAATTTATTCAATTTACTTAATTTAAAAATAAATGCTTCATTAATAATGATGAAATAATTTAGATGGAAATATAGTTTGCTCTTCAAACTTCTACTCAAAATTTGTTTTCGTTCATAAATCTTTAATTATTCCTATTTAATTTTCTTTGTGTCTTTAGGCTATTATTGCTTTTCTAGCAATCCATAAAATAATAAAATAGCTAATATATCGTTAAAAGGTTTTTATATATTTATGGTCGGATGATAAATTAATTATTTCATTAGTTTTTATTATCCTATAAAAGGGGATGGTAAGAATATAATATTTTTTAAATATAAAGCCTAAATTATAACAATTGAAAATATAAGGATCAAAATAAATTTTGATGAAAAGTTTGAACATCAAGGCTGTGTTTGAAATAGGGATAAGAAGGGATATCCCCTTTATTCTCAATTATAACTACAAAGGATAAGTCTAAAAAAGGTTAATTAGAGGGGATAACCCATGTTTAACCATAGGTTAACCCTTGAACTTATCCTCTAGAAAATCTAAGAATAGTTGGAGCTATCCTTTGAGGGCAAAATAGTTATTTAAAAAAGATGATTATTCCTTTAGTTATCCCCTGAATTAATTCTATTATGTACACTTATTCAGAAATAGCATTTTGGGAATCAAACATTATTTAAGCCAGTGTTTGATATGGGGATAAGGGAGGATATCCCCTAGATATCTTCCTTTATTCCCAAATGCTATAGCTAGAGGGGATATGTCTGAAAAAGTTTAACCAGATGGATTATCCCATAAACTTATTCCCTAGGGAATCTAGGAATAACTAAAGTTATCCCTTGATGACAGACTTGTAATTTTAAAAAGATGCTTATTCCCTTAGCTATTCCCTAGATAAATACTATCCTGTACATTTATCTAGGTATAAATTTAGAAAGTATATTTTAGCTAATAATTTATTCAATAGAAAAAAAGTAGAAGTTAATGAGCCTATTTACTTCGGATTAATTATTTTGCATTCAAATAGTCTAAACAACTTTATTAGACAAGATGAAGTACACACTTTTGAGCAGCAGCAGGATATATCTTATTTGTTGAAAGGGCATTGTACAAGTTGGTGTAACGCATGTGAAAAAAAGTAGATGGCTACCTTCCCTCAGCATCAAAACAAAAATCAAACGAAGCCTTTCCTAACCACAGATGGCATGAAAACAGAGGGAATGGCAACGCTCAAAGACCTTGTTTTATGCCGGCAGATCGAAGCAAGCCCAGCTACCAGCCGAAAAGCGGGCAGGAGACGAACTCTGTACACTATACCATCCCATGTGGCGATGGGAGGGCAAACGCTTGGCGTTATCGCGACGGCAATGCCGATGCCTGCAAAGTCTTCTTCGCCATCATATATAAGACTTTGTTGTTATATTTTCTTTTGTTTTTGAGCTGAAACGGCCCTCGCTTTACGCTCTGAGCCATCGACCTTTCCACCCTGGCTCGCACGTCTTGGCCTTCCGAGGCCATCAATGTTGTGCTTTGGGCGAGAGCGAGAGAGATTAATTAAAAAAAAAAAAAAAATCAACCGAAACGCCTTCTGCTGGAAATGGCTGGGGTTTCCCTCTGGCTTGCTTGCAGCATTCCATGTGAACATGCATTCCCTCTGGCTTGCTTGCAGCATTCCATGTGAACATGCATTCCTTTTTCTTGGCGTGATCCTTCGCAACAAAGCCTTTTCGTCGTTCAATGAGCTAGGAAAAGATTCAATGCACCTTGAGAGGAATTTGGGGTTGTTGCTCAAAACAAAGTCCATGAGCTTGCTAGTCGGCAGTTGGCACCCATTTTAATATATTTTTGGAACGCATGATAGCTTAACACAAGACTACACCAACTTGGGTCATCAAAAGGGATCCAATTATATTTATCCATTTTAATTAGTTATAAATCATACAACAAACTTCTAATTTCTAGATATGAAACTATTGGAAGGGCATCACAAATCATTTATGAATATTTTGCCTTGTGTGGCACTTAGTTCCTACACTTTCGACTGGTGCGTGGCTCGAATACCATATTATATTTTAGAGGTGATTCTCACAGGTTTAAGAAGTGGTTCCTATCCCATGGATACTTTATCATGTGTGGTACGTGGCTCTGATACCATATTGTAACGATCCATACCTGCAAACCTACGAATCTATTTATTACAAGAAGTAAGACGGACAAGATTCATGCCAACTGGATCATCACAGTTCAAAAAAGAATTTAATTGCTACTTGTTCTATTTTTTTAATTAGTTATAAATCATACGACCAACTTTCAATTTTTGATATGAAACTAGGGCATCAGACTATAATCTTGTGTTTATTTGGTGACTATGACAAGCAGTTGGTCAAGGATGTTGCAAACTTTAGTGCTTGCAAATTAGCCCGCTATATGCAGATATCTTTTTTCCTCAAGAAAATAAATAGACAAATTCTTTTCTTTTCTTTCTTCTTTATTTATGTTTCTCTGCTTTATAAATAATATTTTGTAGGAAGCAATAAGCAAATTGACATCGTGCTGCTTCTCTGAGCTAGATACTTGAGCATAATCATATGTGCAGAAGAAAATAAAGCCACTGCTTCGCTGACTCTTATTGTCCCATTAAATTAAAATATTTTTTTATAGTTTTAAAAATATTTTTTTATATTTTAATATTATATAATTTTTTTGAACAGATATATAAGTTTTAAAGTTATTTTTTCTATAGTTTATATTATTTTATTATTTTTATTATTAAATTAAAAAATAATTATATATTATTCGGTTTAATCAAACTGGTTTATACGATCGAATTGATTGACCCATGATCTAAATATCAAGCTGATTTGATGTTCGATCTAATTTTAAAACATTGTTTAGTATAATATATTTTATGTATTTAAAGGCTTGAAGATTTAGGAAAGAAGAACTTGCTTGTATTGGCCGCAACTAAACCGAGTCCCCCCCCCCCCCCCCCCCCCCCCCCCCCACACACACACACAAAAAAAAATAAAAAAATAAAAAGTAGTTTGAGAGGATGAAGCTTTAAAGTTATAGAACCATTAAATATTTTTAAAATATATATTTTTAAAACTTATAGAACCATCGTGTAAGCTCAGGTGTGGCACATCCAAAGTCAAAGGAAGTTACATAGGTTCTCAGGTTCCTAAGTCATTTGGATCAGTTTGTGACCCAAGGGTAGAGAGCATGTGAGTCATGGATGTACATAGGCTCGGATTTGAGCGCTTTCTTATATGGTTTACAAGGGAGTTTTTTAAGAGATTGTCTAAAACCTAATTGTAGGTTATGGGACTCATTGGTATTGGGTCAGGCTGCCTAAGAGGTGAAATCAAATCATCACCGGATTGGCCTAAGATTCCAACGTGGGCTGGGTGCCCGATTTTCTTGAAAGTTGCTGGGCGTCCGACTGGTTAGGATTGAGGCATGCGCTGGGCTTCCATATTTGTAGGAAGTGATTGCTGGCTGGTGCGAAGAAGTTTTATCATCCAAGATGGATGATTATTGAAGGCATCTCGAATGATTATCCAATGTAACCCAATATACAGAAATAAAAGAAAAACATTCTCTTTTTCTTCCATAATCTATCTTGTGTGCTTAATTTTTCTTCATCTTCCCTCATGTGCTTGATTTCTTGGGGCTTCTGCTGAGGACACGCTGCTCAACAAGAGGTATCAGAGCATCAAAAAGGCGCTTGGGAAGAGGAAGAAGATTTGTAAGGGAGAAATCGGATCCCAGATTCGTCTCAAAAAAAAAAAAAAATTGCAGTATCTTGCAGCGGGTTTCAACCAGGATTTCACCTTCTAGGTATTTTTTTTCTTAATTCATCTCTGTGGTTGCTGTTTGTTGCCTGATCAACCATGAGTAGTGGAAGCAAAGTTGAGTTTAAAAAATTTAATGAAAAAGAAAGTTTTTCTATGTGGAAGGTAAGGGTTGAGGATTTACTAGTGTAGAATTTTTTGATGTTGCTTTAAAAACAAAGCCTGAGGATATATCAGAATGAAATTTGTTGTCTCTTGAGAAGAGAGAATCTGCAGCAATCAGAGGGTTTCTTATTTATTCGGCTTTGTATAGTGTCCTAGATGAGAAGAAACCGAAGAATCTTTGGGCCAAGTTGCATTCCTTGTACATGTGTAAAAATATGTGCAATAAATTTATGTAGAAGAAACAACTATATAGTCTTCGAATGCAGGAAGGCAGGGATATTGTTCTTCATATTCAGAAGTATGTAAGGTATGCAATGATTTAATGACTCTTGATATTAAGATAGAGGAAGAAGATAAATCTCTTCTCTTATTATGTTCATTGCCTATATCTTGTGATCCTCTTGTTATTGCTTTATGGAAAAGAAACACTGCTATATGAAGATAGTGTATCTGTGTTGAAATCCAATGAGCAGCGGAAAAAGATGACAGGGAAAGGTATACCTCAGGAAGGCCTCAAGGTGAGAGAGAGAACCGGCCTCATGGTGAGAGAGAGAACTGGCAGAGGCATTGGGGTCAACAAGCACAGGGGCCGATCCAGGTCCAAGTCAAAGAAAGGCAACAACAATTTCAGGTGTTACAAATGCAATGGGGTTGGACACATAAAGAGAAATTGTCTTCTTTGGAAGAAACCTCAAGAAGAGAAGAAGGAGAAGAAATCTATCAATACTATTGAAGATGTAGCGGTCGAGGAGGACCTCTTGATGGTTTCAGATGCACACAGAAGAACAACAGATAATTAATTACTTGATTCAGCCTGCTCACATCATTATACATCGCATCGGTCCTGGTTTGCAAAGTATACTAAAATCGATATGTGGAATGTGATATTAGGGGATGACCATTCTTGTAGGGTGGCAAGAGTTGGCATAGTTAGGATCAGGATATTTGATGGGGTTGTGAGAAGTCTTACTCATGTGAAGCATGTTCCTGACTTGAAGAACCTAGTGTCTTTGGGGTACCTGGAGAGGAATGGATTTGGATTCAGTTGTCGCTCTGAGAGTGGTGTACTCAACATCATGAAAGGTGCTATAGTTGTGATGAGGTAGAAGAGGCTAAAAAATATTTGTATCAGCTGGTTGGGTCTATGATGTGTGGAGGGTCTGAGATAGCAGCAGCAGTGTACAGTCAGCAGGATATATACAACATGTGGCACTACTGTCTTGGTCACTTGGGAGAGCGGGGCATGTGGATGCTGATGAAGACTAGAAGGATTCTAGCTTTGGATGAGGGTGTTGCAGAGGTCTGTGAGCCATGTCAGATGGGCAAGCAACACAAGGTAAATTTTTTACAATTTCAGCATACAGTACAGGTCCCTTGGAGCTAGTGCACAGTGATGTTTGGGGTCTAGCTCCAGTTTCGGGCATAAATGAGGCCAGATATTTCATGACTCTGATTGATGAATTTTCAAAGAAGGTCTAGGTATATTTCTTGAAGGAAAAGTCAGAGGTCTTCTTTAAATTTCAAACATGGCAGACTGAGGTGGAGAAGGAGACATGGAGGTATGTAAAGGTGGTGCAATCTAATAACGGTGGAGAATTTACAAGTAAGGAGTTTCTAAAATTTTGCATAGATGGAGGCATCAGAAGGCAATTTTTAGTGGTTAGAACTCCTCAACAAAATCGAATGGCTGAGAGAATGAACTTAACTCTCATGGAGAAAGTTAGATGTATGAGACTGCGAGTAGGATTACCTAAAATGTTTGGATGGACACAGTTGATACAACAACATACTTGGTGAATAGGTCTTCTTATGCCAAGCTTGATGGGAGGTTACCAGAGGATGTATGGTCTGGTAGACAGGTGAAGCTCAGCCATATCAGAGTTTTTGGATGTATATCATTTGTACATGTCGATGCCAATCAGCGGACCAAGTTGGACACCAAAGACCAAAAAATGGTGTTCATTGGATATCTGTGAGGAGTCAAGGGATATAAGCTGTGGGATCCCTTTGAGTAGAAGGCCACAATCAGAAGGGATGCGGTGTTTGATGAGAACTCAATCATGAAGAGGTAGGAGGTGGTGGAGGTTCAGCCGAAGGCCCAATCGGATGTGGTTGGGCAGCAGGAGGCTCAGCAAGGCGCAGTTGAGCAACTAACCTCTTATGATATTTTACTTTTTGTAGGACTGTCAGGAGGACATGAGATTCGGTGGAGCACACTTCAGATATGTCTTCATATGTGGGGACCAGCCAGATGCATGCTCACGACAGAGATGAGCAGAGGAAGGAGTCACATCTTGGGACAAACATCAACATTGCATTGCATAAGCCAAAGAGGATCATTCGGCAGCCAGAGCGATATAGGTTTGGCGAGACCATGTTATATGCATTGATGGCTGCCAGTGGAGGACCAGTTACCTACCAGGAGGCAGTGACAAGCCATGATAGAGATACGTGGGTTCAGGCTATAGCATAAGAGATGCAGTCCCTGTAGAAGAATCAGACTTGACTGGTGGTGTCAATGCCAAGTGGAAAGAAGCCCATTGGTTGCAAATGTATATTTCAGTGCAAAGAAGGAGCCACAGAGAAGGAGGGGATCAGGTATAAGGCTAGGTTAGTGGCCAAAGGATTTCTCAGAAAGAAGGCATTGACTACAATGAGGTATTCTCACCAGTGGTACGACATACATCTATCAGGATGTTGCTGAGCATTGTAGTAGTGCAGAATTTGGAACTAAAGCAGATGGATGTTGGGATGGCCTTCCTTCATTGGGATTTGAAGGAGGAGATTTATATGGAGTAGCTAGAGGGGATTATAGAATCAAGGTCAGAAAGAAAGGTATGTCATTTGCAGAGATCCTTGTATGGTTTGAAGCAGTCGCCGCATTAGTGGTATCTACGGTTTGATACCCTTATGAGGAGCATCGATATGTCTAGATGTGAGTATGATCCATGTGTTTATTTTGGATTTTAGAAGATAATTCCAAATTGTACTTGCTTCTGTATATGGATGATATGTTAATTGCATGCAAGAGTAAAGCTGTTACAGAGGATCTAAAGGCAGCATGTCAGCTGAGTTTGAATGAAGGATTTAGGTCCTGCTACATGGATTTTGGGGATGAAAATTTTCAGGAACAGAGATAGAAGGTTGCTTCACTTATCTCAGAGGACTTATATCAGGAGGGTCTTAGAGAGGTACAACATGAATGGTGCAAAGCCAGCCATATTATCAGTAGCCGGTCACATTAAGCTCTCCAAGACTGTCACCTAGTTCTGAGACAGAGGCGTAGAATTAAGATGTCCAGAGTACCTTATGCTTCAAGAGTTGGCAGCCTTATGTATGCTATGGTGTGTTGTAGGCCTGACCTTGTATATATTGTTAGTCAGGTTAGCAGATTCATGGCTCATCTAGATAGAATACATTGGAGAGCTCTAAAAAGGATCTTCAAATATCTTGTTGGCACAATTAGTGTTGGTGTATACTATGGGTATAGTGGCATGGAGGTGTTGAGAATTGTATCCTAAAGCCAATCATTTGATGATTGTGTTAATGTAAATTGTATATAAATTGATATTTTAGTAAAAGTTATTTGGCAGTTTATTATTACAAGAACATCTTCTTAATACTCCTGATTGTAATGAAGCCCTTAGGATCTTCCTTCACGATAAAGAAGGATTTATCTTTGAAGGTCCTCAAAAAGGTTCGTGACCATATGATATACTATGACAGGGCCATAGTACTATCAATTATAGGACATTGTATATTATATTTGTTGGTTGTCCTCTTAACCAAGGAGTGTAGAGACACTGGTATGACATATAGGTGAAAGTGTAGGAGTACATTTCACCGAACGTGACTTATTTTCGGATACTCTACTGTCAAGAGTTAATCCGAGAAGATATAGGTATAAGTATCCTTCAGACCTGAAGATCACAACCAATGGCTTACAAGCAACTCATTGTACTTAGGTGCCGGACCACTTGGATTTCTAATCCAGCTACGAAAGGTTACTGGGTGCAGTCAAGTACTTGTGGTAGTCAGTTGTGGATCAAGATGGAATTTGACCTATCCCGTTAAAAGGATAAATGCTTGTGTTTCAATTTAGCAAGACCTTGGCCAAGGCACTTCATATGAAAGTCACATGATCACTAAAATTAAAATCACTTTATGGATTTGCTATTTAGAGTCGACAGGCTCTTAAGCCATCCTTAGCATTTGTGGTCAAGAGGATGAATTATACGGTAACTGTTTCTTAGGGTTCTTGGAGTTTGCTCGGCAACTCTTCGACCTATCCGGACGTCAGGTTCCATTGCTAGATGGGCACATCGATTAGTATAGAAAGTTGTTTCTATGCTACCCGCTTAGGTTCGAACCTAGAGAGTCACACGCATAGAAGTTTCCTAGGATGATCTGTTTACTGATCAACGATTGAGAATCGTATATGATTTAATTAATCAATTTGATTGATTGAATTATCTCAATTGGGTTAAGTACAATTGAATAAGATTCAATTTGGTTTAAGTCTATTATAAGGACTAGTCAATTTCAAATATTGATTTAAAATTAGACTTGATTTTGATTTAAATAGATTCAAGACTAGCCAAATTTGATTTGGGCTAGGACCATGATCTATGTGGGTTCAGTCCAATAAATTCAGATTAGCTTAAACCAAAAACTAAACCCAAACCTCTCGCATAAGTCTGAGAGATTAAATTCACATATAGAATTTAATCTCTTGCATTAATCTTCTTCAAACTATTCCGTCGGAATTCTAAAGTGTTAGAATTTATATGGAATAAATGCACCTCTTTGTATTAACCAAGCGCTACGGTTCGACGACTCTTTGGTTTTTACCGAACGTCGGAATTAACCAAGCGCTACAGTTCGATGACTCTTTGGTTCTTTACCAAACGTCGGAATTAACCAAGCGCTATGGTTCGGCGTCTCTTTGGTTTTTGCCAAGCGGCGGAATTCTAAATGTTAGAATTTAATGGGCTGGCTAAAAAGAGACTATAAATAGAGGATATCCCTCACCAGATTACACAGAAGAGAAAAACAACATACGATATATCGTGAATTGATTTTCTAAAGAATTAGAATAGAAAATCCTGGTGATTCTGGTGCTAACGGAAGTGTGGAGGATCCTAGAAGAAGAATTCAAGTGGGAGGATTCAAGATCAGCAAAGTCGTTTTCCGCGAGCTAGCACTCCGGGAATCCGATCATTCGGGCTTCGCATGGACGATGCTAGAGGCCGGACGATTGAACGGCTGCAGAGCATAAAAGGATTTACCAATTGCCTTTAAGGTATGTGATATGTTCCCTAGATCTTAAGGCATGCTTCAAGATAAGAAGTATGACTTCTTGCCTTGAAGATCAAGACATGATCTTGATAGTTTTATTTATATGCATATTTTGGATCAATCGATCCTATATACAAGGCAAAGATATGATCTTGATGCATGTTAGATAGATTAGTATGTAATCTTTAAATTTCCGCATTGATAATTGTTATCAATTTTTTAAATCATGCATACCTCGGAGATTGTTTCTCCCTTCAAATGGTATCAGAGCGATGGTTTCATATTGATTTAATTAATTGCATGTAAATTAATGCTCCTATTAATTGTGTAATCAAGGCTAAAACAAATCACAGATCTATTCGGTCACAGATGGATTGAAAATCCAAATTACCCATTCAACCAGGTATTCTGTGACATATTGCTATGATAATTTAAATTGATCTTTGGCTTCAAAACACTGACACACACTTTAAAATATGTTTTATATTTGATACATATTGATGTTGTATAAAAACATGATATTTGCATGTTTAGTATAAAACATAGATATGATATATGATGGTATGATTTCTATGTTATGAAATATACAAATATTTATGAGAGTCTAATTTGAATGTCAAATGTTAATTCATAATCTCTTTAGATATGATCTAAATATAGGAATTATGAGTAGTAACATAATACATGTGATGCTTAATTAAAATATATGACATGTAAACATGAAATATATTTAATCCTTTGGGTTAGCTAAATCGGGTTCATAAAGGGTTAGACCCTAAGGTTTAAATCAACTGGACTATAAGAGTATTTGATCAAATCTAATTAGATTAGGTTAAGAATGCTCTAAATCAAATAATAGTTGTAGTTGATCATGTCCTTCTCTTTGATTAAACCAAATGGAAGTAGATTAGGCTTCGTGGTTGAGCATGAATCTCTTAGATGGTCAAATCAGAATTGGTTAACCATATGATGTCAAGGTGAGTTGGCAAGTTGCTCTAGGATCAATGATCGAATGGTTTTAATTGGGAGCTACTCGTATTAATGCATCTTTAACGAGTTAATGGCATATCCCTCCCATCGATCTCACTCACATGGTCAATGTGGTGAACCATTTATGATTCATATCATTTACCTGATTCGGGTTGACCCATGGCTGTAAGAAAATCAGTCTGACTGATTTAGGTGCCACTTAACCTGACTTAATCTTGTTTCATTCTACCGATTTCATAGATTCAGTGGAAGAACTTGATTAGTCAATTTATCTACATATTATTAAATCCTCTAAAATTATTAGGTTCTTAAAATGAAATAGTTATATGATAACTAAATCATAGCCTTCCATTAAGGTGGGTGATAATGAGTCCGATGTCTTGATAATCATTGGAGGCACTCCATGCCTGGTGCTTGTCAACCATCGAAATTATCATTCATTATATGATAAGTTAGCGTAACTATTACATAGACAGTCAGGTGAGCCGAGCTTCACTCGGACTTGGTTGTCTATTGATAGGTTACACTGATTATATTATTTAATGGTTGGACATAATCAGAACTTTCAATGGAGGCACTTCATGCCTGCTGAAGAGGTATATGGGGCAAAACTGAACACTAAGAATTGTTTGGGAAAACAATTAGTTTTGAACATACTCTTAGATGCATATGGGTTAGCCAAGCTTCACTTGGACCTGTATGTAGTTTATGTAGATCTTAGTGCCCGCTAAAGAATTAAGAATAATTCTTCGAATTGGGGTGTAGAGGCTGCCAATTTGAACAAAATAGTGAAAGAATCTTTAGACTAAAGTCCAAGTCTTTAGACTGAATCAATTTATATACTAATAAACTTTAGTTTTTCCTTATACAAAACATGGACACTTATTTATCATTAAGGTCCATATTGGATAGTGACAAGTTGAATGGTTCCAATTTCAATAGCTGGCTCAGAAAACTTAAGATCGTCCTTGAGCATGAGAGGATTCTATATATTCTGAATAATCCTGCACCAAAGATACATGATGCAAACACCCAAAGTTCTGAGAAAGACACTTATCAGAAGTGGCTCAATGATAGAACTAGCATGCGTTATATCATGCTACCAGCAATGAACGATGAATTCGGTCGCCGGTTCGAGAATGCTCAGCCAGAAGAAATCATTCAAGCGTTGAATGAATCTTTCGGCACACCCGACGATGTTGAAAGGCACAAGACTAGTTGTGCTATTTTCAATGCTCGAATGAGGGATGGATCTCCTGTCACTGATCATGTATTGTACATGATCGAGAAGATAGAACTCCTAAGCAAGCTCGGCTTTCCCTTATATGAGCAGTTGGAAAAAGATGCGATCCTGAATTTCTTGCCTCCATCCTTCCCACCTTTCCTTACTCATTTTCGAATGACAAAGCCTGCAGTCAACTACCACGGTTTGTTGGGGTTGTTACAGAACTTTGAGAAGGATAACCAGCTATCTAAGGGTTTGGTTAATATGGTTGAAGGATCTAAGGTAGGGCGTAAACCCTTTGGGAAAGGGAAGAAGAAAAAGAATAATAAAAGGTGCAACATGCTAGGACATCTATAAGGGGTCAGATGCAAAAGAAGAAAGTTGATAAAAGTCAAGCTAAATGCTTTCACTGCAAGATGCAAGGGCACTGGAAGAGGAACTGTCCTCTTTACATTGCCACACTTGATCAAAACAGGCCAAAGAAGAAAAAGGAGCAAGATGTTGCTCAACAAGGTATTTATATGATAACACCTTGTAATTTTTCTGTATATGATAATCAGACCTGGGTATTGGATACTGGGAGTCCTTTTAACATTTGTAATTCATTGCAGGGACTACAGGTCACCAGAAGATTTGAGGACAATGAAAGATTTCTTAATGTCGGCGATGGAAGACTAGTTCCAGTTCTGGCATTAGGAGTTCTTGAAATAGTTTTCAATAGAAATGTCATTATACTAAATGATTGTCATTTTTGCCCAACGTTCTTGTTGAACGTAATTTCTGTAGGCCTTCTGGCCAAAAGTCATTATGAAATTTTAATAAAGATGTTACTTTGAATATCATTATGAATGGAGTCACTGTAATGACTGGGCATTTATCTAATGGCATTATATATTATCACAGCCTGTGAATGTAGTATACAATTCAAGTAAGCGCCTAGAACAACTGATGTCACAGACATTTATCTTTGGCACCATCGGCTGGGTCATATCAATAAGAACAGATTAAACAGGTTAACTCAGGAGGGCATCCTTCGAGTTGATGATTGTGAATCATTAACTACCTGTGAATCCTGTCTTCTTGGTAAAATGACCAAGTCATTTTTTACTGAAAAGGTGAAAGAGCCAAAGAGCTATTGAGTCTAGTACATACTGATGTATGTGGACCAATGAGCACTTATGCCAAAGGTGGATATTACTACTTCATTACTTTTACAGACGACCTTTCTAGTTTGGTTATGTCTATCTTATGAGACATAAATCTGAGTCGTTTGAAATGTTCAAACTATATCATAAAGAAGTAGAAAAACAAACAGAAAATGTATTAAGACCCTTCGATCAGATCGAGGAGGCGAATACCTTTCCAATGAATTTGTGACATATTTAAGAGAGAATGGATTCTCTCCCAATGGACTCCTCCTGGAACACTGCAGCATAACGGTGTGTTAGAAAGAAGGAATCGAACTCTGTTAGACATGGTTCGGTCCATGATGGGTTTTGCGAGCTTGCCAATATCATTTTGGGATACGCATTAGAATCAGCTTGTCATATTCTTAATAAGGTTCCAAGTAAGTCTGTTTCTAAAACTCCACATGAGATGTGGTATGGACATAAACCGGTTATTACCTATCTGAGAGTCTGGGGGTGTCCGGCTTATGTGAAACGTGCAAAATCAGACAAACTTGAACCCAAATCTGACAAATATTTTTTATCGGCTATCCGAAAGAGACCAAAGGATATTACTTCTACAATACTGAAGAACAAAAGTTGTTCATTAGTAATAGAGCAGTTTTTCTTGAAAAGGAGTTCCTTAGTGAAGGAACAAATAGCTCTAATGTTGAACTTGAGGAAGTTCATCAAGTAGAAGGAACAACACAAACCAGTGAACCCTTAGAATCTGAGTTGATTAGATCAAACTCAAAACCCATTTTAGATGCACCATTAAGGCGATCTGGTAGAGTACCACATCAACCGGACAGATACTTAGGTTTCTTGGTCCAGAATGATGATCCTGTTGAACTCGATGAGAACAACGAGGATCCGATCACCTATATGGATGCTATGCAAAGGACTGACTCTAATAAATGGCTTGAGGCCATGAAATCCGAACTTGATTCCATGAAGGACAATAATGTATGGACATTAGTTGACCCACCCGAAGGGATAAAACCCATAGGGTGTAAGTGGGTTTTCAAGAGGAAAAGAGGCGCAGACGGAAAGGTTGAGACCTATAAAGCACGTCTGGTTGCTAAGGGGTATCGTCAACGTTATGGTATTGACTATGACGAACGTTTTCTCCTGTGGCAATGCTGAAATCCATTCGGATTATGCTAGCTATAGCAGCACACTTCGATTATGAGATTTGGCAGATGGATGTTAAAACCGCTTTTCTAAATGGTGATTTAGAAGAACAGGTGTATATGATACAGCCTGAAGGTTTTATATCTGAAGATGAGTCTAAAGTGTGCAGGCTACAGAAGTCTATTTATGGACTTAAGCAAGCATCTAGGAGTTGGAACATACGATTTGATAAAGTGATCAAATCTTATGGCTTTATTAAGAATAAAGAAGAACCTTGCATTTATAAATGGGCTAACGATTCCGTTATTGTATTTCTTGTATTATATGTGGATGATATTCTCTTAATCGGGAATGATATCCCTGCATTACAAGGAATAAAGACATGGTTATCATCACAATTCTCCATGAAAGATCTGGGAGAAGCATCATACATCCTAGGGATGAAGATCTATAGAGATAGATCTAAGAGGATGCTTGGTTTATCCCAATCTACGTACATTGACACAGTGCTAAAGAGGTTTAGCATGGAGAATTCCAAGAAAGGCTATCTTCCGATAGGCCATGGAATTCATCTTTCTAAGAAGGATTGTCCGACAACTCCTAATGAAAGAGAACGTATGAGTCGAATTCCATATGCTTCGGCAGTGGGATCGATTATGTACACCATGACATGTACAAGACCAGATGTGGCATACTCACTAGGAGTAGTGAGTAGATACCAATCTGATCCAGGAGAAAAACACTGGCAAGTTGTTAAGACAATCCTTAAGTATTTGAGAAATACTAAGGACCAGTGGTTAGTCTATGGAGAGTCTGATTTGAAACTTGTTGGATATACTGATTCCAGTTTCCAATCAGATCATGATGATAGCAAAAGTGTATCGGGTTTCGTGTTTATCCTAAATGGTGGAGCTGTTTGCTGGAAAAGTTCCAAGCAACATACAGTGGCAGATTCGGTGTGCGAGGCAGAGTACATCGCTGCATCAGATGCGAAAGAAGCTGTGTGGCTGCGAAAGTTCATCTCCGAGCTTGGAGTGACACCTTCCATAGATGGACCAGTCCTGTTGTACAGTGACAGCACTGGTGCCATAGCTCAAGCAAAGGAACCACGAGCACATCAGCGCACCAAGCACATACTGCGCCGGTTTCATCTTATTCGAGAGATTGTAGACCGAGGTGACATAAATCTTCAGAAGATTGATGGAAAGGAAAACCTAGGTGACCCATTTACTAAAGCACTCAGCATCAAGGAGTTTGACAACTATAAGTTGAAGATGGGTATTAGATACTGTAATGAGTGGCTTTAGGCTAAGTGGGAGTTTGTTGGGAATTGTATCCTAAAGCCAATCATTTGATGATTGTGCTAATGTAAATTGTATATAAATTGATATATTAATAAAAGTTATTTGGCAGTTTATTCATTACAAGAACATCTTCTTAATACTCCTGATTGTAATGAAGCCCTTAGGATCTTCCTTCACGATAAAGGAGGATTTATCTTTGAAGGTCCTAAAAGAGTTCGCGACCAAATGATATACTATGACAGGGCCATAGTACTATCAATTATAGGACGTTGTATATCATATTTGTTGGTTGTCCTCTTAACCAAGGAGTGTAGAGACACTGGTATGACATACAGGTGAAAGTGTAGGAGTACATTTCACCGAACGTGACTCATTTCCGGATACTCTACTGTCAAGAGTTAATCCGAGAAGATATAGGTATAAGTATCCTTCAGACCTGAAGATCACAACCAGTGGCTTACAAGCAACTCATTGTACTTAGGTGCCGGACCACCTGGATTTCTAATCCAGCTACGAAAGGTTACTGGGTGCAGTCAAGTACTTGTGGTAGTCAGTTGTGGATCAAGATGGAATTTGACCTATCCCGTTAAAAGGAGAAATGCTTGTGTTTCAATTTAGCAAGACCTTGGCCAAGGCACTTCATGTGAAAGTCACATGATCACTAAAATTGAAATCACTTTATGGATTTGCTATTTAGAGTTGACAGGCTCTTAAGCCATCCTTAGCATTTGTGGTCAAGAGGATGAATTATACGGTAACTGTTTCTTAGGGTTCTTGGAGTTTGCTCGGCAACTCTTCGACCTATCCGGACGTCGGGTTCCATTGCTAGATGGGCACATCGATTAGTATAGAAAGTTGTTTCTATGCTACCGGCTTAGGTTCGAACCTAGAGAGTCACACGCATAGAAGTTTCCTAGGATGATCTGTTTGCTGATCAACGATTGAGAATCGTATATGATTTAATTAATCAATTTGATTGATTGAATTATCTCAATTGGGTTAAGTACAATTGAATAAGATTCAATTTGGTTTAAGTCTATTAGAAGGACTAGTCAATTTCAAATATTGATTTAAAATTAGACTTGATTTGGATTTAAATAGATTCAGGACTAGCCAAATTTGATTTGGGCTAGGACCATGATCTATGTGGGTTCAGTCCAATAAATTCAGATTAGCTTAAACCAAAAACTAAACCCAAACCTCTCGCATAAGTCTGAGAGATTAAATTCACATATAGAATTTAATGTCTTGCATTAATCTTCTCCAAACTATTCCGTCGAATTCTAAAGTGTTAGAATTTTATGAATAAATGCGCCTCTTTGTATTAACCAAGCGCTACGGTTCGACGACTCTTTGGTTTTTACCGAACATTGGAATTAACCAAGCTCTACAGTTCGATGACTCTTTGGTTCTTTACCAAACGTCAGAATTAACCAAGCGCTACGGTTCGACGTCTCTTTGGTTTTCGCAAGCGGCGGAATTCTAAATGTTAGAATTTAATGGGCTGGCTAAAAAGAGACTATAAATAGAGGACATCCCTCACCAGATTACACAGAAGAAAAAACAACATACGATATGTCGTGAATTGATTTTCTAAAAAATTAGAATAGAAAATCCTGGTGATTCTGGTGTTAACGGAAGTGTGGTGGATCTTAGAAGAAGATTCAAGTGGGAGGATTCAAGATCAGCAAAGTCATTTTTCCGCGAGCTAGCACTCCGGGAATTCGATCATTCGGGGCTTCGCGTGGACGATACTAGAGGCCGGACGATTGAACGGCTGCAGAGCATAAAAGGATTTACCAATTGCCTTTAAGGTAAGTGATATGATCCCTAGATCTTAAGGCATGCTTCAAGATAAGAAGTATGACTTCTTGCCTTGAAGATCAAGACATGATCTTGATAGTTTTATTTATATGCATATTTTGGATCAATCGATCCTATATACAAGGCAAAGATATGATCTTGATGCATGTTAGATAGATTAGTATGTAATCTTTAAATTTTCGCATTAATAATTATTATCAATTTTTTAAAACATGCATGCCTCGAAGATTGTTTCTCCCTTCAGGAGGATGCACTAGACTGACCATGAAGGCTCAGAATCGGGTAGCAGGTTTTGTTGATGCTGACTATGGAGGTGATCTGGACACCAGAAGGTTGACGACAGGGTATATCTTTATATTGAATGGTGGTCCAATATCATGGAGGTCAAGTTTGCAGCCAGTGATGGCTTTGTCTAGTACATAGTCAGTGTATATTGGTATATCAGAGGCTGCAAAGAAGGCTATGTGGTTGAAAGGTCTTGCACTGAAGATAGGGATAGCACATGGGGTGATTAGTGTGCTTTCTGATAGTCAAAGTGCTTTATGTTTAGTCCAGAACCCGGTCTATCATGCTAGGACCAAACATATTGACATAAGATACCACAAGATTAGGAAGCTTGTGGAGGATGGTGAGTTGGAGCTTGTGAAAGTGTACACCAAAGATAACGTAACGGATACACTCAATAATTACTACCTTAGGATAGTTTCTTCAGATGTGGAGCACTGATGTGATTGATGGACCGGGTGGAGCTTACTGTAACTTTGATGCACCAAGATGGAGATTGTAAGCTCAGGTGTGGTATATCCCAAGTCCAAGGGAGTCACATAGGTTTAAGAGCTTAGGCTACATAAGTTCTCAGATTTCTAAGTCATTTGGGTTGGCTTTTGACCCAAGGGTAGAGAGCATGTGAGTCATAGGTGTACATAGGCTCAGATTTGAGTACTTTTTGTGTAGCTTAGAAGAGAGTTTTTTGAGAAAATGCTTAATAACCTAATTGTAGGTTATGAGACTCATTTGGTATTTGGGTCAGGCTGCCCAAGAGGTGAAATCAAATCATTGCTGGATTAGCCTAAGATCCCAATGTGCGTTGGACGCCCGATTTTCTTGAAAGTTGCTGGGTGTCTGGCTGGTTAGGATTGAGGCGTGCACTGGGGTTCCATATTTGTAGGGAGTTGATTGCTGGCTGGGGCGGAGAAGTTTTATCATCTAAGATGGATGATTATTGAAGACATCCTGGATGATTATCCAATGTAACCAAATATACAGAAATAAAAGAAAAACATTCTCTTTTTTCTTCATAATATATCTTGTGTGCTTAATTTTTCTTCATCTTCCTTCATGTCCATCGATCGTCAGAGACACTTGGACGTCTAACTAGAGGGGATCCGAACTCCTATCATCCACATCTTTTATTATTACAGGGCAAGACGGCTTCTCTATCTCTCGTTAATGGAACGCCGGACCTTCCCTTAGTGAGGCTGGCCTGAGCTAGGCCAGGGCCGTATTAAGGCCTATAGGCCCAGGCTTGGGGCCTCAAATGTGAGTCTTATGTTCTGGATCTGGCCAGGCCTTAGCCTGGGCCGCAGCCTACTTGAGTAATGGAGAGCTCGGAATCCGTTTTGAGTCCTTGATCGCTTTTATTTTGCTATGTTCGCTTCTCTTCACGGTCCTCACCACCAGTCGGTAGCGAGCACAGTTGAAAGGAGGTGGTGGGTGGTGAAGAGGTGATTGGGAGCAAATGGCAAGCTGCAAACAGTAGAGAAGCCAAGGAATCTCATTTTCCCCCTTTTTTTAAAAATAAATTCAGTAAGAAAAGATTTTTTTTTCTTTTTTTAAATTATTCATGGGTCGACATTGGACAACTAATTTATTTCCAAGGCTAAACTGGGCCAAGCCTAAACTTATGATGGGCTAGCCTAGGCCTAGCATATTACGGTTGTTTGGTTTAATGCAGCATATTTTATTATTTTCCACTACATTTGCAGTGAGTGTCACCAGTTCATCATCGAATTGTATTTCATATTGTTATGAAACGTATCCTTAATTTCTTCCGCTGAACGAGATGGATAGCCTTGGCTGCCCAAATCTTTCATAATTACCGTGCGTACTTGCCAAGCCTATCATATATATATTGTTGACTCATTCTTCATCAACGCAAGGCTGTTTCGGATCAACCATGTGAAATAGTTACGTTGTTAGCCAAAATCTAATATCAAATAGGATTTAAAAGCCTATTTAAATTAGTTGTTGACTAATAATTAATTAAAGGTGCCCTAAAAGTCAATCTGAACAAAGTCTAAATCTTTTGAGATGACCTCATATTTAATCAAAATGAACTCCATCATGCCATTCTCTCCATTCACTTTCAGTCCTCCATCAGGCCCAGTTGACATAGCATAAGGCAATAAAAGCCTGGTGAACTTAGACCACACATCTCTCTGATAGTGAACTATGTTGAAGCTCTCCGTCG
The DNA here is from genome assembly GCA_900491605.1 of Calamus simplicifolius. NCBI lineage: Eukaryota > Viridiplantae > Streptophyta > Magnoliopsida > Arecales > Arecaceae > Calamus > Calamus simplicifolius. Next base: position 1,379,750 of record UESW01003931.1, on the reverse strand, counting down.
ATTAATTGAACTACGTCATGGACTCCGACCTGCGTCAGTAAAAGCCTAGTTCACTTTTCAGTTCAGCGCTTAGTTTGACTCATAAGCTGCTTTTAATTTGCTGAGAAAGTCTTTGTGCGTTGGACTTATGCGCGTTAGATTTGATGATTAACGTTTACTATATACATGTATATGCTAAAAATAATATATATAGGAGCATGTGAGTGGGGGTGCAATTTGGGCTCATAAAATTCGAATTTCTTTCGATCCTAATCCTAACCCTATTTATAAAATGTTAATCCTATTCTAATCCTAACCCTATTTGTAAAATATCAATTCTAATTCTATTTTTAAAAATCGAATTCGGATTGTGTTTCGAATTGAAATTCTGATTGATGAAAAAATAAAATAAAATATTTTTTTCAAAGTAAATAAAAACTAAATTATGGATCATAGAAACGAAAAAATAAAATTTTTATCGGACGCATAAGCTGGATTCGGGGCTTTAACATTGCATTAAAAAAAAAAAGTCTTATCTGAAACAAAGAAAAAAAGAAGAAGCCATAAACAAAGAAGAAGAGGAGATGAAAAGTGAAACGAAATGTACGGATGATCCGTTTTATATTTGTCCTTCTCTTTCTCGCAAGCGACCGACGGTCTTGCCCTTTCGTTCTTAAGTTGGTCATCTCGTTCGATTCCATCGGTGTTCTCAATACCTCTAAAATTTTGATGCCGATAAGCTACCTTTCGTTCGGATAATCCTTAAGTTCGAATTATCTTAAATTTAGATTACAATCAATTTAAATTTAAATTAATTATAAATTAAATTGAATTAAACTTAAATTTTTAGATTCAGATTGAATAAATATAAGTTTAAATATTATTATAAATTAAATTTAATAAATTGGATTCAGATTAAAGTCGGCCTGCATCCCAACCTGTAAGCAGTGCAGCAAGACTTTCTCTATCGAAATCAACTGCCCAATAAACGTGAAACCCGGTCCACGGGACATCGCGTCTGACGTTCTAACAAGACGCTCGTTGGAGGCCACTTCGAGTGGTTGGCGTTGAAGGCGCTGATGACGAGGCAATCCATCATCCAATCCGCTCCCCTTCCTCAATCCGGCGTCCTTTCTGATTCCTTGTCAGCCCCGGGCCACGTTGACTCGGCCACGGCCTCGCACCTTCCCGGCGCTTTCCCCCGCACTAACCGCATGATGGCCATTCCAAGACGCAGGACCGGTCGGGCAAATTCACAAACGCGTGGATCCCCACCAACGTGTTGTATTTAGACCTGCTTTCATTTCCGTGCTCTTCATCCTTTCGGCACCAGGACCAAACCGCGTGGGTGAACTTTTGTTACAGTATTTTTATTTTTATTTTTATTTTTTGGGAACCGAAAACAGAGGAGTTAACTCCCCATTTTGTTAATTAAGATAAAATATTTATAAAGAGCAGCGAATGCACTGAAGCCCAGTTAATTTGGATTGGGGTTTAGCGTAGTTTTCAGTTAATTAATATCATCAGCTTTGCCAATAGACATGCAATTCCAAGAGTCTTTTTCTTTATATAAAAAATAATAATCTTTTGATTAAGTACTAGCAAGGATGAGAATTTAGGAAGAACAACTGCATTAATTGGAGCAGGTTTGAGTGACATGGATTCCTCCGGTCAGTTTTGCACTATTTAGCGCATCGACGCATCTTTGACTAAATTGATAAGAAAAATCAAAAGTATTTTAAATGTTTTGTATGTAGGTAGCCTGGGTCTATGATACAATCATAGAACCCATGATGTTGAAATAAAATTTGACAACATATCATTTATTTAAATACCAAAGACCCTATCTTCAGGTCTGCTTTGGGTTTGAACCAATCTAGGAAGCATTTGCCCACAGTTAGGATGTCGGTTTGACTAATTGAGTGGCTATGACAAAAAAATTCTAATTTTGATATGAGAACTTGTCCTACATAACTTAATTAATGGTGAAGAAATTCTTGTACCATAATATTCCTTGTAACCCCCTATTTTCATCATAGATGATATTATTGAAATTTGAATTTATCTTTAAATATCCCTTTGGTAGAGTGACCCCAAGTATGTTATAGTGGTGCAATTATAGTAACAATCTTTGTATGACCAAAGGGTCTTTTATTTTAGTATGATTTTGAAAGACTGTAAGTGCAATCTTTGTCATATTGATGGATACAAGAGAAGCCCATAAAGAAGACTAGCATTATCTTGATTCGATGATATTTAATTTGATTTTTTAATTCTAGTTATGTTAGATTAGGTTTTCTTAGCATTATTTTATTTATTTTCTTACTCTTATAATTATTTTAAATTTTAAAAATGAAAAAAAGGGCGTAAGATAAATTTTTGCATTATTAAAAAAAAATTATTTCTATCAATGTTAAGAGAGGTTTTGTCAATTTTGTTAAATTCTCACTATTATCAACTATTACGAGACATCTTTTACTTGTGGGCAGATTTAGTCTTATCAATTCTATGACCCAATTAAAATATTCCTTATATTTATTATAATATTAGTTATAGAGTTGGATTCTCAATCCTTTTATACCTTAGCTGCATCATATGTTATTTAAACAACAAATATTTATTTTAAACCTTTTTTGTTTTAAGGGTAAACGCTGGAGAAGGATCCTTTCTCATGATAACTATTAAAATAAAAAAGATTTACATTGAAAGAGGAAATATAATGAATCAGAGATAATTATAAAAGATTTATGAGCTTTTAATCTCTTGTTAGAGCAAAGGTTGCTCCACCAATGAAAGCGATAAATGATCTTATATAGGATTGAATTAGTGGATGAGTTCTTGGAGTAGGACATTTTTGAATTTCTTTATTGTGTCATCCATGTTACATAAAAGATGTTATCAGTAGGCGTTAGTTTTTCATGTTTGGCACTTTCTTCTTTCGGCACACCGATCATAAATTTGTGACATTGTTAGAAAGTCTAGCAGATCGAATGCAATTGGATAGGAACTCCTACATTGATCTAAAGAAAAGATATTTGATCAATAAATGATCTATTGGCCTCCGCATGGCTTTGTATAATATGCATTCTGTGCTTATTGGCCATATAGTTTATCGATCAAATTATTTTTTGAATGAAGTACGCTTTTGGAAGGTCAACTAGATTTTTCCCCCCCCCCTACGGAATAAAAAAAAAATCTCTCCAAATTGATATCTGTAGAAGGGGTAAGAAAAGCGAGGCAAAATGAAGCTTTCCCAAGTTGCCCGAAATCGGAGGGAGAGACGTACTTTTTCCGCGTGGACTGACGTGTGAATGCCAATTAAGGGAGGCGCACTTTTTCCGGAGGACCCAAGCGTGAATGTCAATTAAAGGTTGAGTTGTTTTTCTAAGCGATGCCTTTTGACATAGATTTTAAAGAAAAATGATGAAATTTAAAATTGTTATGAAATGACATTTTTTTCTAGCCACTTCATCCTCAAGGTTCAGCTCCGTCAACTAAGATGCTGACAGAGATCAAGCAGAAATCGCCACACCATATGACGATTTTAACAGCACTCTCTTTCGACCGAGAGGCTACGATCGGAGGAATTCTTTTAAGGGCCTGTGTAACCTTTTTCTCCTCCTTTCGCCACCTGTTGCAGGGATAAGCAGAAATCGCCATACCATATGACGATTTCAACAGTGCCCTCTCCCGACCGAGAGGCTGCGATCGGAGGGATTCTTTTTAAGGGCTGTGTAACCTTTTTTTCCTCCTTTCGCCACACCATCGCTCGCCGACTCCTCCGCTCGCATGTTTGGCATATATCGGATTGGCCACGAGTGCAGTACTACCTAGATCATGTCGGCATGTTTGGCATATATCGGATTGGCCAGATTCGACTGGATGTCGGCCTTATTTCTACACTGGTTGAGAGATGGCGGCAAGAGACCCACACATTTCATCTACCTTTTGGTGAGGCGACCATTACACTACAAGATGTCAGTATTTTGAGTGGCCTCCGGATTGATGGTTTCACTGTTACTGGGTTAGATCCATGCCATACAATTTCGGAGTGGCTGGCTATATTTGGGAGGTTATTTGGTGTTGTACCTCCCGTTGAAGCATTTCTGAAAGGTCGTTTTCATTTAGCATTCTTCGATCAATTCTATCGTGACCTTCACTTGGACGAAGATGTGGATGATGAGGTTGTCCAGCAGTTCGTGAGGGGACAACTTCTTCGAATCATTGGTGGAGTGATTCTTCCGGATACCTCTGGTAATTTAGTTAAGTTGATGTACGTGCCATTTCTGGAAGACTTGAAGGCATTTTCCGCTCTTAGTTGGGGATCAGCTACGCTGGCTGGTTTATATAGAGCACTATATTGTGCAATGAGCCCTACCCAGTCTGACATCGGAGGATACCTCCCATTGCTACAGATAAACACTTTATTCTTATCTCTGAGATCGAGGTAATTTTTATTGTTAATTAACATTTTGAATTATCCGAACATGCAGATTTGGGCATGGAAACGATTTCCTATTTTCCATCCCATGAGACTCGAGATTCCTGAGGCTAGACCTTCGGATGTCGATGATGATTGGCACTTAGGTGCATCGTGGGGATGTAGATGGCACGTAAGATACAATATGAAAAATATTCCAACCCATACACTACGTGCGTATAGGGACCAGTTGGATGTGTTGGATGATAGTGAACAACGGGTATGTCATGTTGTATATGGAATTCAATTAGATCGATTCATTATGTTGATTAATGATTAATTAAATTTTTTCTATGCAGTTCTTATGGTGTCCTTACTCACCGGAAATTATCTCTATTTTACCTTTAAGCTGCTTGGTAAGTTCGGATATTTGGATGGCATGGATCCCGCTGATATGTTTTGATGTAGTTGAGTGGCATTTGCCGGACCGGGTGCTTCGTCAATTTGGATATCGCCAGTGCATACCATGTCCATGCGATACGTCGTTACATCTTCATCAGATTGATCAACGGGGGAGGTCAAATGCTTCATGGGACGCTGTGCACGGGACTTATGTTGCAACATGGAATGCACGGCGTCAGCATCTGATTATGGGAGAGCCTATAGTAGTAGGATTCCCTTTTACACCCGATTATATGACCTGGTTTAGGAGCATCACTCGAATATGTGTAGGCCGCTCTGAGTATAGTACAAGGGGTTACGAAGGGAAAAGCACTTCATATGAGTTTCTGGTACTATTTTTAAATTTTTTTGGGGTATCTTTTTCTTTCAACTTCATAAGCTTTCATATGAAATTTTGTTGTCATATTATATGCAGCATGAGAGGTTTCAACAGTTGACTATGGAGCTCGACCGGGCTTTAGCCGCCCCAGTGGAAGATGACCGGCTACAGATTTTGAGAAGCACGGCGTCGATGGCACATGGTACATTGTTTGTCGTCGGGCATTAGCACGTTCGAAGCACAACTCCTTCAGCACTCTATCCAGAGGTGCCAGAGTCCACACGAGCCGATGTTGATCCGATGATGGAGACATTTCATTATACCCCAACGCCTTCTTGCTTGCGGTCCCCATTAGCACATGAGTATTCACAGAGGAGGGATGCCGGGAAGGGTATATCTGTCTGTCGAGATCACAATGCATATCACATTGATGACATTGCCGATGCAGACATCGCCGAGATAAGTGAGGATGCTTATGCCTCCCGGTCACATTTGGACGCTGCTATGCATGATGCTAGCTCGATCCCCATGCAGGAGATCGCCCCATGAATGAGGCTGTTCAGCATTTGGGTGGCCGGATGCCTGAGGAAATCGATTTCAGGGTTGAAATCGATATCATGGTTGGGAAGATGAAATCGCCACATGAAATATCATCTGCACGTCTCGTGTTGAAGTATTTAACGAGACGATGAAATGTCATCTGCACACACGCAGTAATTGAAACATTTCTAGCTCCCCTCAACACGCAATTAAAAACCTCCGAGAGATTGGTTGTTAATGTACCATAGCGAAAGCCCCCGTCATGTACCAATGTCCACTTCTCCGGCTCTAACTCCGACAGCCAAGTCCAAGCTTCTGCATTGACTGTTTTAATCCTTTCCATTAGAAAGTTAAACTTCCAAAGCTGATGTTCGCTCCCTGCTTTCCATACTGCTCTTTTCAACTGAACATTTGAGAATCTCGAGTTAAAATTACTGCAAACATATCTCAAACAATATCGATGATAAGCTCTTGGTGGAGCCCATCCAATTTTATTATCAGCTATGGCACTTAGTATACCAGGATGTCGGTCTGATATAAGACAAATGCCATTTGTATCTTTCACAACATGCCTCCTAAGCCTCAGCAAAAACCAGCTCCAGCTAGCTGGACACTCTTCATCCACAATTGCATAGGCCAGTGGAAATATCCTATTATCAGCATCAGTGCCTGTCGCGATCAGCATCTTCCCCTGGTACTTTCCATAAAGATGTGTTCCATCAATAGAAATCATCGGGCGACAATACCGAAACCCCTCAACAGATGGTTGAAATGCCCAAAATACATAATTCAGGACTCGTTCAGAAGAACTTGCTTCACTGTAAAAATCCCAACATACAACTGTTCTAGGGTTAGCATTCTGCAGTACAACCATGTATCTAGGAAGCTTTGCATATGACTGTTCCCATTCACCAAATATATCAATCAATGCCCTCTTCTTTCCATGCCATGCTTTGGCATATGACACTGTATAGTGAAATTGTTCTGCAATGGTTGCTATAATAGCTTCAATATTTACACTTGGATCTTTCTCCACAATGTGTCGAACAGTATGGCTAATAACTCGAGATGTAATATGTTTGTTATCCCAAGTTAAATTACTGAATAAACAAGAGTGCGGCCCTTCATACCTTGTGATCTCAAAAAATCTATGCTTCTTGAACTTGGTAGCACGCAACCTCCACGGACACCATTGGACAGTACTTGAGGAGGCACATCTCACAGACCAGAATAGTTTCTTCGACTCCACCACATTATATGTGCGATGCTTCTTGATGTGATACATTTCACATGCTCTCTTCAGTTCATCTTTAGTATTAAACAATAATCCTTTAGCAAACTCAGTCATTGATGGATCCCAAAATTGAGATTTGAAGGGCAACTCTCTTGGAGTACTGACACATCCACCATCATGCAAATTTAACTCATTATAAAATTCCAGTACTTGTTCATATGCAAAGGCTTGATGATCATGTACCTGAGTTGGAATAGGTTCTGGATGAGTGTATGCAGGAATGAAACTAAAGCCAGTGTCATGAACTACCACGTCTCCATATGACTCTTCATCTTATTTGACTCTTCATCTGAGTCATCATGTTCAGGCCAATAGTCATCATCTGCACTTTCGTCTGACTTCATTCCCGACTATCAATATTACACTGATTGTTTACTACATCATCACTTTGCACTGCTGGCATAAATTCCTCAATCATTGGGAAATCCACTGGAGTCCTATCATGTTCCTGCTGCTGGGCTACAGGAGAATTGTCTCGAATATTCTCTATATGACCAACACTATATGGCTCTGGAACATCATCCTTTAAAACATAGAGTTCAATACACCGATATTCTAAACACTTCAAGGGAAATGTCAACATGTGCTCCACATCGTCGTCGTCCTCAATTGGAAGAAGCACATATTTTTTATGCAATGTTGGAGATCTCCACATCAATCTGATGATATGTCTTGTACTGGAATTGTTAGAACTGTATGTATCTGATCAACCAACTCAGCAAAGCGTGTTCCCGTGCTCAATTTCAAACATTTACGTGGAGGTTGATTATAATGTATTCCTTCTTGGCCGCCATGTTCAATTGATCCATCATAATATAGCAGAACACGTACAGTTTCCATCTGAAAAAAGGTAATCAAAATTTATCTCCGATCAGCTACAAAAAAATTTAAATATGCATATATTTTAGTAGCATTTAGCACATATTGGTTCACAAGATCCATATGGAACATATTAAGATCAGACATTTAATCTTACATGATGATATCATAGCTAAAATAAAACATCAATATTGCTTTCTTCTTTCTCAAAAAAATCTATTAATATCAGTTATGAGGGAATGTATAAACACACATCACATGCATATAAAAAATCAGTTTAAGAATGAAATGTGAATCTACCTTGATGGGAACTAAGTGTGGAGTACACACGATCCGACAAAAAAGGCAGAGACGGTGCCGTTTAAGAGGTGGCAATTATCTGGGCGGAGCAAGGGCGATTTAGGGGGCCGTTTAACCCGTAGGCACAGTCCTCCTCTTTAAAAAGGAAGTCCGCCGATCGGCTCTCGGGAGGATTCCAGGACTGTAGAAATCGCCACATGGTGTGGCGATTTCAGGGTAGAAATCGCCACATGTGTGGCGATTTCAATTTGAGAGATATCGCCACATGGTGTGGTGATTTCACATGGTATGGTGATTTCTTTTTGTTCTTGTAAGCACCCAGTTGACGGGGCGTCACTGACCGAGGAGAGAGAGGATGTGATAATGAAAAAATACATTTTAAATAACATTTTTTTTTTAATATTTTTTCATAATACGATTGATTCCATCACTTTTTTTGAAACCGGTCCAAGGCACCGGTTTGAAAAACGAGTCATTAAAGGTTGGCACTTGGCAAGGATTGATTCAACGAAAGCTGCGGAAATTTCGGTGACCACGTGCGCGGTCCGTTGACCCCTAATGGTCTTTACCGTAGGTTATTATGACTCCTCGTCGCGATACCCTCACTGAAACTTCCTAACTCCTTCCTATCTTAACAACGTTATAATCTCCTTGCAAGGAATATTTGGCGGCGTCCACATCGATCGGAAAATCAAACCGCGTGGAAGGATGGAAGAGCTATATATATATATATAGACGTCTCAGAGCTGCGATCGAAGAAGAACATAGAAAGAAGGCTAGGGACTCTCCTTGTTGCCCACCTTTGCTCTTGCTACCAAAGAGGGGATCCAGCATTAATCTAGTCTTTCTATCAGAAACTAAATCTTCCTAGCTAGCGATAGTTTGGGTGAGAGGGCCGGGAGATGGCCGGCAGGAGGAAACGAGAATGGTTGGGAAGAAAGATGAAGGTTATGATGATGGCGAATTCGGATCAGCGACGGGGATATAGAGTCCGTGTTCTATCGTCAATGTGGAGAAGTTGGAGGCAGCACCGGCACCCAGACCCCGACCTGATAGTCCTCCTTGACGCCATATCCTACTACTTGTTATGGGTAGTCGAGGCCATTGCCATTGTCGCCTCCTTTTGCTTCTTCTTTCTGCGCTTTGGTTTTCGGGTATGAAAGCCGGAGGGAATTGAATAAACCAGCCAGCTTGGGAGGTGGTGCATGGAGGTGGTGGAAAGGGCGTCAAGTGGCATCTGCCATTGAAGATCAGAACCATTTTGTGATGTCTTATATATTCTTCTTCCTCCTAGGGGAGATCGATTTGTTGGCATTTTGTTTTATTATTTGTCAAATAAAATTTCATCATTTGTTAAATTTCTCATCATTTTGTTTTCCCTCGCATTTGCTAAATTTAGGATCAGATCAATTTATGCTCAACAAAAAGCAACATAAGTAATGCGTAGCCATATTAAATGATGAGTTGATTTCTTCATTCCCGAGAAGTGCAGTAGAACAGTTACATCAAGAGCAGATTATTGCTTTTGGGTCGGATTTCCGTCACCACAAAACTGCCCGGCAGAAACGGGAGTTACCGGAAATCTTTCTCTTGTGCGAGTCTTTTGGATCGAATTCTTGTCCACCATATCTATCCCTGGATGGTTAGATGAGCTGGCTGATGCTCATTGGTTGGTGCTAGCATCAGTACCCAATCGACATTATCGATGGATAATCGCTTTGTTGGAAAGAAAAGTGATATCAGCGCAGGCGGTTTGCCAATTGGACGGAAGAGTCGAGCACAGTTCAAACCATCGGCCAATGAGACGTTTGAAAGAGATATGGATGGTGTTGATGCCTGGTCGCTTTTGGGCCAGCGTCCTCGAGCGTTAGTGTCACTCCAGAGGTGCACCGAGATCACTCCTTCATCTTCAGAACCCTGCAAAAAGTCGTTCTGATACTCAAGTTAGCAATCAGGAATACCGCAGCGGTTTTTTGAGAGGAAGAGAGGTGTGTGTAAGGAATGGGTTGTCCTAGGCTTAAGAAAAAATCCCCCTTTCTGTTTGCTCTTACCTTCCTTTTATTGTCCTACCCCTCTGCTGAGGTCCGAATGTCATAACGTGTTAGCACTCTTACGGATAGAATATCAGAAATGGTCGGATTGGATCTGCATCCATTGTTCCGACATCATTAGTGCTTTTCCAGGAATAATCGGCTTTTGATGCTTATTTGGTCAGAGTCATTAAATTTTGCTAATGACTTTTTGGGCCTCAATGGCTTTTCTGACCCAAAATGATCGGTACTTTATGGCAGGTAATTGCCTTTTGATGCTTATTTGGTCAGAATCATTAAATTCTGTTAAAGACTTTTTGGGCCTTAGTGGCTTTTCTGACTCGAAATGATCGGTATTTTATGGCACGTAATTACTTTTGATGCTTATTTGGCCAGAGTCATTAAATTCTGCTAATGACTTTTTGGGCCTCCATGGCTTTTCTGACTCAAAATGATCGGTACTTTATGGCAGGTAATTGCATTTTGATGCTTATTTGATCAGAGTCATTAAATTCTGGGATCTTCTGGGGAAGATGCCAGAATTGATGTTTCTTACTTTGTTAGATCTGCGAAGTCTTGGGGGAAAGTTTTCGCTCAGAACTGGCCTTGGGGCTGCCTAGAGGCTTATTCCTGGCGAGGCCGCCTAGGATTGGCCCAGGGGGCCGTCTAGGGGCTTATGGCCAGCGAGGCCGCCTAGGACTGGCCCTGGGCTGTCTAGGGGTTTGTTGCCATCGAGGACGCCTAGGACTGGCCCTAGGGCCTGCTGCCTGCAGGGCCGCCTAGGACTGGCCCTGGGGCCGTCTAGGGGCCTGCTGCCATCTAGGGATTTGCTACCGACGAGGCCGCCTAGGATTGGCCCTGGGGCCTGCTGTAGCGGGGCCGCCCAGGACTGGCCTTGGGGCCGTCTAGGGGCCTGCTGCCGTCAAGGCCACCTAGGACTGGCCTGGGGCCATCTAGGGGCCTGCTGCCGGCGAGGCCATCTAGGACTGGCCCTGGGGCCGTCTAGGGGCCTGCTGCCATCGAGGCCGCCTAAGACTGGCCTTGGGCCGTTTAGGGGCCTATGGCCGGTGAGGTCGCCTAGGACTGGCCCTGGGGCCGTCTAGGGGCCTATTGCCGTCGAGGCTGCCTAGGGCTGGCCCTGGGCCGTCTAGAGGCCTGCTGCTGGCGAGGCCGCCTAGGATTGGCCCTGGGGCCATTTAGGGGACTGCTGCCGTCGAGGCCGCCTAGGACTGGCCCTGGGCCGTCTAGGGGCCTGTGGCGGCGAGACCGTCTAGGACTGGCCCTGGGGCCGTCTAGGGGCCTCCTGCCGGCGAGGCCGCATAGGACTGGCCTTGGGGCCATCTAGGGGCCTACTGTCGTCGAGGCCACCTAGGACTGGCCTTGGGGTCGTCTAGGGGCCTGTTGTCGTCGAGGCCGCTAGGACTGGCCCTGGGGCCATCTAGGGGCCTGCTACAGTCGTGGCCACCTAGGCCTGGCCCTAGGCCGTCTAGGGGCCTGTGGCCGGCAAGGCCGCCTAGGACTGGCCCTGGGGCCGTATAAGGGCCTGCTGTCGTTGAGGCCGCCTAGGACTGATCCTGGGCCGTCTAGGGGGCTTGTGGTCGGCGAGGCTGCCTAGGACTGGCCTTGGGCTGTCTAGGGGCCTATGGCCGGCGAGGCCTCCTAGGACTGACCCTGGGGCCGTCTAGGGGCCTGCTACCATCGAGGCCGCCTAGGATTGGCTCTGGGGCCGTCTATGGGCCTACCACGTGGTTTTTACTAACCCCCTTGGGCCGAATACTCTTTCATCATGTGGCTTTTACTGGCCACATCATATGCCCTCCCGCTCCTGAGTCTTGGTCTTCACATGCGCAGCATTTGCCAAGAGAAAGGAGCATGAAAAAAATTCCTTGTATAATTAAGTTTAGCGCGCTATACTCTGTTAATGATGGGCGTGCGCTTTTAAGGAGATTGAGAATCCTTTTATTTTTTAAAAGAAACACCTCATGATTAGCGAAGAAAAAGGTTACGTACTTCAATTACTTTGGTGGCACCTTTTGCTAGGGGAAATGTGCTCCACTTATAGGTTGGTGACACTTGGGCCACGACTTGTCGCTTGCCGCTTCGCTCTTCATGTTCATGATGGGCGGGGCCTCTGAAATCTAAAGAGTTGATTTTATCCCGCCCATCTCCATTGTCTTCTATCACTTCTACGTTCTTTTTGCTTCTTGTCCCTCTCCCCAGCACCGAGCTTCCTCTCGCTTCTGTTCTTCTATTTCGAGGTTAGTTTCTTCGTTTTCTTTGTGTCTCTTTCTTTTTGATGGATCCCCAGATTGATAGGAAAGGGAAGGGGCCTTTAGTCGAGCCATCGAGGGAAGAGATTCTTGAAGCTCGTCGCTGTGCTCCCGACAGGGTTTCTATTCTAGGACGTTCTGAGTCTACTAATCCATCCTCCAATGAAATCCCCTCGGGTGAGATTCCCTCGAGTGAGGTTCCCTCAGTCGATGTCCCTTTAGGCGGGATTCCTCCTCCCATGGTTAGGGCTGTCTCTCTGACCCCTAGGGTTGTGCCTTCACCGTCCCGTTCGGTATCTCCTACTGAACCCGCCTCCACGGGCCTAGGGGGGATATGCTTCGTCTTGAAGGAGCAGGATATAAGGAGGATTAGGGTTCGATATAATGTTCCTGATAGTGTCTGTTTGTCTGCTCCTTGGTATGGCGACAAGGTAACTTGTGGCCGGGGAGGTGGAGTTATCTTTTATGAAGAATTCCTCAAGAGTGGGCTCCGGCTTCCTTTCCACCCGTTCTTTTTAAATCTCTTAGATAGGTACCACCTTGTTCCTGCTCAATTGACCCCAAACTCTATCCGAATCATATTCTCATTCATAGTACTCTATCATTTTTATGGTGCCCCCGCTCGAGTTTCTCTCTTTCGAGCTTTGTATAAGCTTAGAAATTCCTCCAAAAGTGGCTGGTGGAGTTTTGCCTCCCATCCCAAGAGGGTACTCAAATTGGACTTACCCTCGAAGGTCAAGAAGTATAAGTCATGTTTCTTTTATGTTCATGGCGAGGGGGGGAAGACGTCTTAGGGTTGTCATGACACTAGCCCTAATAAAAATTCTACAATAGAGGAAAGGGATCGAGGACTTTTCGAGGCCCTCCTGTCCTCCGCCGTCCCTCTCTGCGCAGAGCTGCTATCGGAGGGCAACCTTCGCGAGGCTTTGGCAGCGCCGGTGGCCGCTTCACCGATATCTGGTGAGCGTCACCTTCCTCGGCCATTGGCCATAGTTCCTTGTCCTTCCTTTTATCCTTCGTTCGTTCATTATGTATGCACATTCGTACCTATGCTTTTATTTGATCAGGGTATATTGTCATTTATTTTACTGCTCCCATTTGTGTCCTCTGACTTTTTGTTTTTATAATGCCAAAATGAGGTTCTCCACAGATTTTTTGTCGGAGGCCCTTAAGAAGAAGAGAAAGGCTGCTGAAGGCTCGACGAAGGTCGTGCCTAAAAAACTAAAGCGGGCTGAGCAGCCACCTCCTTCCCCCGAAGTCACCTTGGCAGGGAAAGCAAGGAAAAGAGATCCTTTTGTTGAAGGATTAGTAACGAAGGTCCCTTCGGCTGCTGTTCCAGAAGAGCCACCGATGGGGGTCCCTCTGGCCAAGACTCAAGAGGAGCCAGCAAGGGAAAAATCTTTGCCAACGGCCGGGGTCGATGACGAGGTTTTGTCGGAAGAGAGGATGACAACGCCTCCGGTTCAGGAGGTCGGTGAAGAACAATCCTTTGATGTTCGCTTTCCCCAGGAGGGGGCGGAGGTGCCCTCCGATGAGGGCCTTACAAATCGGCCGTCCGGTGTTAATGCATTTCACCGGGGTCGCCTGGCCGAGCGCGTACTTAGCCGCTCGACTCTGCCCAATCTCCAAGCCAAGCTTCAGCGTCGGCCATTGGAGAAGTCTTTGGATACTTTCTTCACCGCCTTCCTCTAGGTGATTATACAAGATCCATAGCTCTTTCTTTCTTTAAGTCAATTATGGTCACTCTCTCACCTGGTGGTGTATGCAGGTGTCTAATAGTGCATTCGTTCTTCTAGATGCTTGCCTTGGAGGCTCGGGCAACCAGAAACAAGGCCCCTCCGAGCTAGACGTTCTTAAATCTCGGGTAGACGAGCTAACCCAGGAAATATTTGAGGCGAGGGCTCAGGAGCTTGCAGTTTCCGATGCGCTGAGGGCTGCCGAGGAAGAGGGTCGAGATCTTAAGACCCAAGTTGAAGAGGCCGAGAGAAGGGCTCGAGTGGCTGGCACCAAGCTACTCAAAGTCATGTCAAAACTGGGTCGGTCGAAGAAGAATTGAAGAGTGCTCTTCTTAGGGCTACTCAGGCTGAAGAGAAGGCGGCCGCAGCTGAGGATAGGACAGAGCTGCTCGATCTTGAGGCCCGGGCTATGAAGGAGAGATTGGCCAATGCCGAGGAGTGGCTAAACTTGACCGAGGAGAAGCTGGCCTTTGCCGAGGAGCGGCTAAACTTTACCAAGGAGAAGCTTGCCTCTACCGAGGGGGAGGTTAGAGAAACCTTAGCCAAATTGATCGTCACTAAAGTTCAGGCCAAAAAGCATAATGGCCGCCCAAGCAGAGGCCATGATCAGGGTCAGTGCGGCCGACCAAAGGGCCCAAGGCGTAGTGGAAGCTTATAAGGGCTCCGCTGAATTTGCAGCTGAGTGTAGCGAAGCAGCCGTCGATGCTTTTGCTAAAGGATTTGAAAGTGTAAGGAGAAAATTCTTCAGATTCACCAGTTAGGTGATCTTGATGACATTCAGCCTGTGGATGAGGACATGGAGGGCGAGTCAGAACCCTCCGAGCCTTGATTTTGATTTTCTTTCACTCTTCTGTGTTTTGTAATGTGGCTGAAATTGACCTTTTATATGATAATGCAGTAATAGTAAGGTCCTTTTTGATTATCTTGTGTATGGCTTTGATGTTTAAACCGATTTTGTCAGTTTTCTGGTTATTTCATTGTTTGGAAAACTAGTCTTATTCCCTTAAGTTCACTTGATGACCTGTTAGTATAATTCATTTAAGAGTTATGCAGGAAACTTCCCGTGCCGACTTAAAAGCCCAACTCGGGGCCGCCTAGGATTGCAAGTTTAAACTCTCGAGAGTCTCCTACATTGGTCCAGGATGTCCGTGCCATTTTTGGGTCGGACATTAAGGCTGCTCAGAACCAGCCTGGGAGTTGGCTGGGGCCACACATTATTGAGGCCGCCTAGGACCAGCCCGAAGGCCGGCTAGGGGCCTAACATTATTTAGGCCGCCTAGGACCAGCCCGAGGGCCAGCCAGGAGCCTAACATTTTTGAGGCTGCTTAGGACCAGCCCGAGGGCCGGCCAGGGGCCTAACATTATTGAGGCCGCTTAGGACCAGCATGAGGGCCGGCCAGGGGCCTAACATTATTGAGGCCGCCTAGGACCAGCCCGAGGGCCGGCCAGGGGCCTAACTGATAGAGATATAGACTAAAAGATATGCTTTATGTTATGTCTTTATATTTTAATGAGAATTCATTTTGAGCAATGTGTGCCATTTACTATATATGTGCATGTGTCTAGTATTTACAAAGAGTATTTGATCTAGTGTGTAGAGTACGGCTTACACACAGAAGACTAGATCATCGGTTCTTTTGGAATACAAGTTTATTGTTCACAGTTTTAGATGGAATTGGACACACCATCAGTAGAACTGTAGCACAAATTTTTAGTAGGTCTGTCTTGACTACGGGGAATGGTTTATTCTAACTATTTGTGCTAGTACACTTTGTGTGTATTGAACAGGACCCAGTTGAGTTAATTATTTTATACTGACTTTATAAAATAATTTAAAACTCATGAATATTATGATTACTTATGCTCTTAATCCGAATTCTATTTCTAGACACGTGTATGTAGTGATTATTGCTTTGATTACACATAGAGTGAGATTCTATATGAGTCAATAAACTCAGTGGGTTGGGCAATAACATTATATATATGGTGAATATTAATAGTTGAAGGAATCCACGTCCTGTTAATTTGGATTGATGATATCCCCTTGAGAAAGCTTATAAGTTTTGATTGTATCAAATCTTGCAAGTGGATTTTGAATCCGATACATCAAATAAGTTAAGTGGATAAGTCTCAAGGATAATAACAGCCAATTAAATTATATTGTCAGTAATTAAATTTAATTGGTGGATATCTGTAATCTTAACGTGGGGAGATAATAAGTATTTAATATTAAGGCTCGAAAATATAAATTCGAATATGATTAGGAGTACAATTATAATTCTTTAGTGGAATGAATTGTAATTTACGTAATTGAATCCTAACCCGGGATAGGATTGGGAGATTTAATTACGTGGGAAGTCCTTTTCATATTTGCCTATTGGTCCCTGTTGTAGCCCTATAAATACCCTCTCAGTTGGTTGCTAGGGTTAACGTTTTTGAGAAAGAAAAACAAGAAACCCTAGGTCGGCCGAGAGATCCCACCATCTTGTGAGAGAAGGAAGGTATTTTCGGGAATACGGCGGAAGGCTAAAAGGTTGAGGTCGAGCAATCGAATCAAAGTGTTCCAAAGTTCAAATCTGAAGGTATGATCTTATACTCATAGATTAGAACGGTAAAAGTTTTTTGTATTACTCATATACGCTATAGCCGTGATCTTGGGGGTATTCCGCGCTCCCCAACAGTGGTATCAGAGCCACGGCTGATACTGTATATGAATAATGCGGCCATGTTCTCCATTAATCGGAATATGCATGCGTGGGATGGATCGTGCTTGCTGCTAACGTTGTTTTGCAGGTTTCTATCCTGTTATTATGGTCACATGAATGTATGTGTTTTGATTTAATATTGCTTAGATCTGTTTTGTGAACTCCGGTTTAAGGAGGCGTAGGATCATTGTAATATTTCATAGCATGTATGCTCCGGTTTTTTGAGAGCTTTGTGATTGTAAATACGTAGCATGTGAACTCCTATATGGAGGCATAGGATTTTTGTAATCTGGTGCGGCTCTATGGAGGAAGAAGACCTGCTGCGCATGATAGGATTCTAAGGAGAATTGCCAGAATCCGTTGCAGATAGGATTCTAAGGAGAATCCGTTGCATGATAGGATTCTAAGGAGAATCCGTTGCAGATAGATTCTAAGGAGAATTGCATGATAGGATTCTAAGGAGAATCCGTTGCAGATAGGATTCTAAGGAGAATCCATTGCAGATCAGGATTCTAAAGGAAAATCTATCGGAAGGAGCTGATCGATCCCCGCTGGGGGCCAGCCCCCAGACCCCCGTATGCGAAGCGGCAAATCGTCGAGCAAAGTAGCAATCATGGTGCAACAGGGATCTTCATCTGCGTGGAAATTTTGACCATAATAACAGGGATTTTATTTATCTTGTTTATATTGGTTATGTTGCATACTTGATTGTTTATCCTTTTGTTCTTATGTCTATAACTAGGAGAACATGGTTAATTGGATAATCACTTGCTGTTTGTGTTTTGAATTTATAAGATAATCAAACACAAGTTTTATAACCCTCAAAATATTGTTTAAATAACTAAGTGGGAGAGGGAATTAATCACATTTAAATCCCATGGTCCCATCACTTGTTTATTGGTGAGGTAGTTAATTTCACGTGTTAGCATTAGTGCTTTCCTCCCCATAGGATGAAATTGATTGCCAGCTCACCAAGAATAATCCCTAGTAGTTGTTAATGTTGGATTACCTCTCCATCTGAGGGATCCACCATGGGACAATGGATCTAGCATTGAGTGATGGTATACACTTAGGTATAAATATTGGTATCCTCCCCATCGGAGTCACTACAAATATTTATATGACCAAAGTTAGCCAGCTAATTAATTTTACTTGGTATGTTACCTTTTACCTAGATAGTAAAATTAATAGGTTTTATCTGTCTAGATAAATGATGAGTAGTAGACGTCCTCCCATCGAGGCATACTATTCAAAATGTACTAGGCTGCTGGCAAATTCTTTTATTATGTAGTGGTTGAGGGGCCCTACTTATAATTTTGAATTTAAAGTTTATTGCTCATTATATCTTATTTGATGTATGAATGATTCTCAGGATTAAAATGTCTTCTTTCAATCCACTTGCTGTGATACTCAAAGAAAACAAATTGACTGGTCCTAATTACATTGATTGGAAAAGAAACCTGGATATAGTGTTAACTGCAGAAGGGTACAAGTATGTGCTCACTCAGGTCTGTCCCGCAGAGCCCGGTGAAGGGGCTTCAGATGAGGAGTCCCAAGCTTACCGTAAGTGGGTTAAGGCTGATGAGATGGCGCGGTGTTACATATTGGCATCTATGTCAAATGTTCTGCAACATCAGCATCAATCTATGCCCTCTGCCTATGACATGATGTTCAACCTCAAAGAAATGTTTGGGGATCAGAGTCGTGCAGCTAGGCAGACTGCGATGAAAGAACTGATGAACACTAATATGGCTGAAGGAACTCCTGTCAGGGATCATGTTCTAAAGATGATTAGTCTTCTGAATGAACTGGAGATCCTTGGAGCGGAGATGGATGGGGAAACCCAGGTTGATATCATTCTCCAGTCCCTACCTGATTCTTTTAAGCAGTTCTGCCTAAATTACACCATGAACAAAATGAATTTTTCACTGGCAGAGCTACTTAAAGAACTTCAGGTAGCAGAGAGTTTCATTAAGAAGCCTGCAGTTGCTATGGTTACTGAAAAAGGTTCTTCTTCGAAGTCTCATGCTAAGAAGAAGAAAAAGGTTCAGAAAAAGAAACAGCATCAGGCCCCACAGCCCAATGGGGAAATAAAAAAGAAGGGAAAGTGCTTCGTCTGCAAGCAGCCAGGTCACTGGAAGCAGCAATGTCCAGTTTGGCTTGCCAGGAAACAGGCTAGAGGTATATCTCATTCACTTGTAGTTGAAACTTGTTTAGTGCTGTTATCTACCAGTGGCTGGTGTGTAGATACGGGAGCCACTAATCATGTTTGCAATTCTTTGCAGGGGTTCCAGCAGACCCGGCAGCTAAGTGATGGGAGATTTACATATTTCTGGGAGATGGCACGAGAGTGTCAGTAGTTGCAGTGGGAGATTTTAGCTTTTCTTTTAGTAGAAATAGAATTTTAATATTAAAGACTATTTTTTTGTACCTTCAATTAGAAGGAATTTAATTTCAGTTTCTAAGTTGGTTGATGATGGATATTCAGTTTATTTTAATGACTCCGTTGTTATTAAGAAAAATAAACATTTTATCTGTTCTGGTACATTGGTGGATGGTCTTTATATTATTAATCCTGTTTCTCCTACTGTGCAACTAAATGAAGTGAATAACAATAATAGACCATGTAAGAGAAAACATCCTTCTGAAATGAATCAAACTTATCTTTGGCACTTGCGCCTAGGTCATATAAATCTAAGACGGATTTCTAGACTGGTTCAAGATGGACCATTAGGTTCATTGGAAGTAGAGGCACTACCGGTCTGTGAATCTTGCTTAGAAGGAAAAATGACCAAGCGGCCATTCTCGGCCAAAGGCAATAGAGCTAAGGAGATATTAGAATTGGTTCACTCTGATTTGTGTGGCCCAATGAACATCCAAGCTAGAGGTGGTTTTGAGTACTTTGTCACTTTTATTGATGATTACTCAAGATATGGGTATATTTATCTGATGCGCCGTAAGTCTGAATGCTTTGAAAAATTTAAAATTTTTAAGGCAGAAACGGAGAACCGTCATGGTAAAAATATCAAGACACTACGATCCGATCGTGGTGGCGAGTACCTCTTAGGGGAGTTCACAGATTACTTATTAGATGCTGGGATTGAATCCCAGTTGTCTGCACCTAGTACGCCACAGCAGAATGGTGTAGCTGAAAGAAGGAATAGGACTCTTATGGATATGGTTAGATCTATGATGAGTTATTCAGACTTACCTATTTCGTTTTGGGGATATGCATTAGAGACAGCTGCATATATTCTTAACTTGGTACCATCTAAGTCAGTACCTAAGACACCCACAGAACTGTGGACTGGGCGCAAGCCTAGTCTAAGACATGTTCGGGTTTGGGGTTGTCCAGCACATGTACTAAAAGGTAAACCAGATAAGTTGGAATCAAGGACAGATGTATGCTTCTTTGTTGGATATCCTAAAGGAACAAAAGGTGGTTTATTTTATTGTCCTAAGGATCAGAAGGTCATTGTTAGCACCAATGCCCGATTCTTGGAGGAGGACTATATTATAGACCACAAACCCAGAAGTAAAATTGCTCTAGAAGAGTTGAGAGGCGATAAAACTAGACTGGCTCCTTTAATACCAATAGTACAAGCAGAAACACCACAAGAAAGTAGGTTCCCAAACTTCCCAATAACTATTCGTAGTGGGAGAAGTATAGTAACACGAACTGACCCTGAACTGATACAAAAGGATACCATTAATGCACCAGTTTCAGAACCAGTGCAGGTTGATGGAGCACAAGGATCAGAGTCAGATCGTATTACTACAAGCACATACAATCAGGTTGTGCCTCGTCGTAGTGGGAGGGTTGTAAATACACCTAAACGGTATATGTTCCTTGGAGAGTCATATGACAGAATCTCTGATGAACTGGATACTGAACCCAGTAGCTACAATGAAGCATTACAGGATAAAGATGCAACTCTTTGGCAAAATGCTATGAAATCAGAGATAGAGTCTATGCACTTTAATCAGGTCTGGGATCTTGTAGAACCACCCGAGGGAGTAAAACCCATCGGATGCAAGTGGATCTATAAGAAGAAGAGAGGAGCAGACGGGAAGGTGGAAACCTTCAAGGCTAGGCTAGTTGCAAAAGGTTTTACTCAGAAAGAAGGGATCGACTATGAGGAAACCTTTTCACCAGTAGCTATGCTTAAGTCTATCCGGATTCTCTTATCCATTGCAGCTCATTTCGATTACGAAGTTTGGCAAATGGATGTCAAGACAGCTTTCCTTAATGGAAATCTTGACGAGTGCATTTACATGATGCAACCAGACGGTTTTATAGTAAAAGGCCAGGAGCACTTGGTGTGCAAGCTTAAGAGGTCCATTTATGGACTTAAGCAGGCATCTAGATCTTGGAATACTCGTTTTGATCAAGCTATTAAATCTTATGGTTTTGATCAAAGTCCTGACGAGTCATGTGTGTACAAGAAGCGTGATGGAAAAACTTTGGTGTTTCTGGTGCTATATGTGGATGACATCTTACTTATTGGAAACGATATGGGAGTGTTATCTTCGGTCAAGGTATGGTTATCTGGACAATTTGATATGAAGGACTTGGGAGAAGCAAGTCACATCCTAGGGATCAAGCTTTTGCGAGATCGCAAGCAAAGGATGATATGCTTATCTCAAGCCACTTATATCGATAAAATTCTCACCCGTTTTGGTATGCATAATTCCAAGAAAGGATTTCTTCCTTTCAGGCATGGAATTTCTCTATCTAAGGATCAGTGTCCTAAGACACCTGAAGAGATAGAAAGTATGAAGGCAGTTCCTTATGCTTCTGCAGTAGGAAGCCTAATGTATGCTATGCTATGTACTAGACCTGATATCTGTTTTGCCGTAGGCATGGTTAGCAGATTTCAGTCTAACCCTGGGCGAGAACATTGGACTGCAGTAAAACATATAATTAAGTACCTGAAAAGGACTAAAGATTATATGTTAGTTTACCAAGCAGATAGTCTTGTGCCTATAGGATATACAGATTCGGACTTCCAATCAGATAATGAATCTAGGAAATCAACCTCGGGATATGTGTTCACTTTGGGTGGTGGAGCAATTAGCTGGAGGAGTGTGAAGCAGACTTGTGTTGCTGACTCTACCATGGAAGCTGAGTATGTGGCTGCATCTGAGGCTGCAAAAGAGGCTGTTTGGCTAAGAAACTTTCTTTTGGATCTTAGTGTGATACCTTCAGTGCAATTACCTATTACACTTTATTGTGATAATAGTGGGGCAGTTGCTAATTCGAAGGAACCCAGGACCATAAGAAATCTAAACACATTGAGCGTAAGTATCACCTGATACGTGACATCGTGCAAAGAGGTGACGTGCTGGTGACCAAGGTTACATCTGAGGACAACCTGGCAGACCCTTTTACAAAGAGTTTAACTTCGAAAGTTTTTGATAGACATGTAGAGGGCATGGGAGTTAGATGTGTACAAGCATTGCTTTGAGTCTAAGTGGGAGATTGATAGAGATATAGACTAAAAGATATGCTTTATGTTATGTCTTTACATTTTAATGAGAATTCATTTTGAGCAATGTGTGCCATTTACTATATATGTGCATGTGTCTAGTATTTACAAAGAGTATTTGATCTAGTGTGTAGAGTACGGCTTACACACAGAAGACTAGATCATCGGTTCTTTTGGAATACAAGTTTATTGTTCACAGTTTTAGATGGAATTGGACACACCATCAGTAGAACTGTAGCACAAATTTTTAGTAGGTCTGTCTTGACTACGGGGAATGGTTTATTCTAACTATTTGTGCTAGTACACTTTGTGTGTATTGAACAGGACCCAGTTGAGTTAATTATTTTATACTGACTTTATAAAATAATTTAAAACTCATGAATATTATGATTACTTATGCTCTTAATCCGAATTCTATTTCTAGACACGTGTATGTAGTGATTATTGCTTTGATTACACATAGAGTGAGATTCTATATGAGTCAATAAACTCAGTGGGTTGGGCAATAACATTATATATATGGTGAATATTAATAGTTGAAGGAATCCACGTCCTGTTAATTTGGATTGATGATATCCCCTTGAGAAAGCTTATAAGTTTTGATTGTATCAAATCTTGCAAGTGGATTTTGAATCCGATACATCAAATAAGTTAAGTGGATAAGTCTCAAGGATAATAAAAGCCAATTAAATTATATTGTCAGTAATTAAATTTAATTGGTGGATATCTGTAATCTTAACGTGGGGAGATAATAAGTATTTAATATTAAAGGCTCGAAAATATAAATTCGAATATGATTAGGAGTACAATTATAATTCTTTAGTGGAATGAATTGTAATTTACGTAATTGAATCCTAACCCGGGGTAGGATTGGAGATTTAATTACGTGGGAAGTCCTTTTCATATTTGCCTATTGGTCCCTGTTGTAGCCCTATAAATACCCTCTCAGTTGGTTGCTAGGGAGAACGTTTTTTGAGAAAGAAAAATAAGAAACCCTAGGACGGCCAAGAGATCCCACCATCTTGTGAGAGAAAGAAGGTATTTTCGGGAATACGATGGAAGGCTAAAAGGTTGAGGTCGAGCAATCGAATCAAGTATTCCAAAGTTTAAATCTGAAGGTATGATCTTGTACTCATATATTAGCGCGGTAAAAGTTTTTTTTGTATTACTCATATACGCTATAGCCGTGATCTTGGGGGTATTCCGTGTTCCCCAACACTAACATTATTGAGGCCGCCTAGGACCAGCCTGAGGGCTGGCCAGTGACCTAACATTATTGAGGCCGCCTAGGACCAGCCCGAGGGCCGGCCAGGGGCCTAACATTATTGAGGCCGCCTAGGACCAGCCCGAGGGCCAGCTAGGGGCCATGCATTGTAGGACATAGGAGTTTGACTCGGGGCCGCCTAGGACACATGACTTGAACCACTGGAGGTTTCTCGCGCCGGTTCGGGGTGTTTGTCTTCTTTGGGCCGCCGAGGTCCTTTTGAAAACTGCTACGAGGGTTTCTTGCGTCGGCCTGGGAGTTTGACTCGGGGCTGCCTAGGACACAGGACTTGAACCACCAGAGGTTTCTCGCGCCGGTCCAGGGTGTCTGTCCTTTGGGCCGCCGAGGTCCTTTTAAAAACTACAACGGGAGTTTCTCGTGCCGATCTGGAAGTTTGACTCGAGGCATCCTAGGACACAGGACTTGAACCACAGGAGGTTTCTCGCGCCAGTCCGGGGTGTCTGTGTCCTTTGGGCCATCGAGGTCCTTTTGAAAATTGCCACGAGGGTTTCTTGCGCCGACCCAGGAGTTTGAATCGGGGCTGCCTAGGACACAGGACTTGAACCACCGGAGGTTTCTCGCGCCGATCCGGGGTGTTTGTGTCCTTTGGGACGCCGAAGTCCTTTTGAAAACTGCCATGGAGGTTTTTCGCGCTAGCCCGGGAGTTTGACTCGGAGCTGCCTAGGACACAGGACTTGAACCACCAGAGGTTTCTCGCGTCGGTTCGGGGTGTCTGTGTCCTTTGGGCCGCCGAGGTCCTTTTTGAAAACTGCCACGGGGGTTTTCGTGCCAGCCAGGGAGTTTGACTCGGGGCCGCTTAGGACACAGGACTTGAACCACCAGAGGTTTCTTGCGCCGGTCCGGGGTGTCTGTGTCCTTTGGGCCGCTGAGGTCCTTTTGAAAATTGCCATGGGGGTTTCTCGCGCCAGCCTAGGAGTTTGACTTGGGGCTGCCTAGGACACAAGACTTGAACCACCGAAGGTTTCTTGCACCGGTTCGGGGTGTCTATGTCCTTTGGGCCGCCGAGGTTCTTTTAAAAACTGCCACGGGGGTTTCTCATGCCGGTCCGAGAGTTTGACTCGGGACCGCCTAGGACACAGGACTTGAACCATCGGAGGTTTCTCGCGCTTGTCCGGGGTGTCTGTGTCCTTTGGGCTGCCGAGGTCCTTTTGAAAACTGCCACGAGGGTTTCTCGCGCCGACCCGAGAGTTTGATTCGGGGCCGCCTAGGACACAGGACTTGAACCACCGGAGGTTTCTCGTGCCGGTCCGGGGTGTCTGTGTCCTTTGGGCCGCTGGGGTCACAATATCGTATTGAACAATAAAATTCAAAAATTATTTTTATAATTATTGGTCTAGTACACTTATCATTGGTAATATCGGTGGAGATTATCAGCGTTCCAAGTGCATGGAATCGGTCATCCGTCCATCCCCTCCAGTTTGTAGGCCCCTTGTGAAAGCGTCTTCGCAACTCGATATGGTCCTTCCCAGTTTGGCGACAACTTGTTTTCTTCAGTTGGTTTGGATACTTCAGCTTTTCTGAGGACCAGGTCTCCAGGGCGAAACGTTTTGGGATCTACCCGAGCATTATAGTATTTCTCAGCTCGCTGGCGGAAAGTGGCCATCCTAAGCCGTGCAAGATCCTGTGTTTCATCGATGAAGTCCAGGTTAGCCCTCAGCCAATCGGGGTTTTCATCTTCCTTATATGCCTATACTTGGGAGCTAGGAAGGTTGATTTCCACCGGGATGACCGCTTCGGATCTGAAGACGAGACTGAAGGGAGTCTCTCCTGTAGGGGCCCTGGGAGTAGTGTGATATGCCCATAATACACTCAAAAGTTCTTCTACCCATCTGCCCTTGGACTCGTCCAACCGGGTTCGGAGTCCCCGAAGGATAGTACGATTCATAACTTTTGCCTCTCCATTAGATTGGGGGTGCTCGATAGAAGTAAACCTATCTCAAATGCCTAACTCGGTGCAGAAAGCCTTGAATGCTGAGTTATCAAACTAGCGGCCATTATCGGTAATCACAGTATGAGGTAAACTGAAACGACAGATAATAGATTTTCAAAAGAACACCCTTGCTTTGGCTTCAGTAAATTTGGCTAATGCCTCGACCTGACCCATTTAGTGAAATAGTCGATGGCCACCAATAAGAACCTCCGCTGTCCTGCAACCGGAGGGAAAGGCCCAAGTATATCCATCCCTCACTTAGCGAAGGCCAGGGGGCAAACAACGGACTCAATAGTGAGGCCAACTATCTTTGGATATTCGAATGTCGTTGACGGCTATCGCATCTTCGAACCAACTCGACGGCATCCTGGCGCATCGTAAGCCAGTAATACCCTTGGCGGAGAGCCTTATATGCTAGCGACCTGCCCCCTATGTGACTCCCACATATGTCTTCATGGATTTCTCTGAGAACATAATCAGCATCCGCTAGGCCTATGCACTTGAGAAGAGGATGAGAGAAAGATTTCTTGTATAGGCGGCCTTCCAACAACACAAACTTGGTTGCCCTCCTCCTGAGTAGCCTAGCTTCCGCAGGGTCAGTGGGAAGAGAGCCACTAGTGAGATAACATATGTAAGCATCCATCCAAGTCGGCTCCTGTATGATTGGTACGACTTCTTCTGTGGAATCAATACCTGGACTCTCCAGATGCTCAACGTACTCCCTTTCTAGGCAGTCATCCGCCAAGGTGGCCAACTTTGATAATGCATTAGCTCTAGCATTCTCCCCTCTGGGAATGTAACTGATGATGAAATAAGCTAGTGAGGAGATCAACATCTTAACTTTGCTCAAATATCGTGACATGGTAGGGTCGCGAGCCTCGAACTCTCCAGTGATATGTCCGAGACGAGTTGGGAGTCAGTGAAGGCTCGAAGATGCTTTACTCCTAACCCATGAGCAAGTTTGATCCCGGTCAATAGGGCCTCGTACTCATCTTGATTGTTGGTGGCCTTAAAAAGAAAACGAAGGGCGCACCCAAAAGTCATTCCCTCCGAGCTCGTCAAGATGAGGCCTGCTCCACTTCCCTGGGAATTGGAGGCACCGTCAACATGAAGAATCTAGGCCTCCGCCAAATCTCCCTCAGCTACGGAGCATTTCCCAGGGACATCATTGTCTTGCTCGTCTGTCCAAGTGCATTCCACCAAAAAGTCCGCTAGCACTTGGGTTTTAAGGGCAGGACGGGCCCAAAATGAAAGGTCGAACTCCCCCAACCTGACAACCCATTTTGCTAGGCGACCTGAGGTGTCAGGTCGAGCTAGAATAGATCTGAGAGGCTGGTCTGTAAGCACGGTTATTGGGTGTGCTTGGAAATACGGTCAGAGGCGCTGAGCAGAGATGACAAGGGCAAAGATAATCTTCTCCATCCGAGAATATCGAATTTCCACATCATGGAGCACCTTGCTAGTATAATAGATAGGCTTCTGCACTTCATCCTGGTTGAGTCGGACTAAAACAGAGCTGACCACCTCCGGAGTAGTAGCTAGATAAACAAAAAGTTGTGCTCCCTCTTCAGGCTTGGATAGTAATGGTGGAGTAGACAAGAACTCCTTTAACTCTTCAAAGGCTTTTTGGTAGCTGTCTGTCTACTTGAAACCGTCGACTTTGCGCAAAGCTTTAAAGAAAGGTAAGCACCTTTCTACCGATCTGGGCAGGAACCGGTTTAGAGCGACTATTCTTTCAGTGAGTCGTTGCACCTCCTTCTTATTGGCTGGCCGCCGCATATCGAGAATAGCCTGGATCTTCTCTGGATTTGCCTTGATTCCTCGCTGGGTCACTAGGAAGCCCAGAAACTTCCTTGCAGTAATGCCAAAGGCGCACTTGCGGGGATTAAGCTTGATCTGTTGGCGTTGGAGATTGTTGAATGTTTCTTCTAGGTCGGCAACATGGTTGGTGATGTCAGGGCTCTTAGTCAGCATATCATCCACATATACCTCCATATTATGTTGAATTGGTCCTTGAAGACCTTATTCATCAACCTCTGGTAAGTGGCTCTAGCATTCTTTAGTCCAAAGGGCATCACTTTGTAACAGTAAATGCCTTTCTCCGTAATGAAAGAAGTATTTTCCTCATACATCGGGTTCATCTTTATTTGGTTATAGCCGGAGAAGGCGTCCATAAAACTCAGGAGTTTATGTCCGGAGGTGGAGTCCACCAGTTGATCGATCAGTGGTAGAGAAAAACTATCTTTGGGGCATGCTTGTTAAGATCAGTGAAGTCGATGCAGATCTGCCAACTTCCACTCGTTCCGGACCATAACCACATTTGCCAACCAACTTGGGTACTGAGCTTCCCGAATGTGGCTGGCAACCAAGAGTTTATTGACTTCCTCATCTATGGCCCTCTGCCGCTCGGGGGCAAAGCTTCTCTTCTTTTGGCGAAGAGGCCGACACTTGGTATCAATGTTGAGCTTGTGGGTTATCACCTTTGGAGGAATACCAGGCATGTCCGAAGTGGTCCATGCAAAAATATCTGAGTTAGCCCGTAAAAAGGTAAGGAGTTCATTCTTTACTTCCAAAGGAAGAAGCTCACCGATTTGCACAGTCTTTGCAGGATCGTCTCTCAATGGGTAAGATAGTAGTCGTTCAGCCGATTCTCCTCTTCTTTCAGACTCTCTAGGATCGAATAACACCGGGGTAGAGGGAGCCACCATCTCCTGAGGGCTAGGAGCCATATGATAGCATAACTGTGTGAGGTTCTGCTCCCCGTACATCTCTTCGACTCCTTGATTAGTTGGGAACTTTACCAGTCAGCGCCTGGTGGAGATGATTGCGTCCAAGAGGTTCAAACCCGGACAACCAAGAATAGCATTATAGGCTAATGGCACCCAGGCCACCAGGAACCTCATTAGGACCGTGCTTTGATGGGGCAACGATCCCACTGTAACCGGCAAGGTAATCTCGCCCTCCACCTTGATAGAATCTCCCATGAAGCCAACAAGGGGGGTGGCCATGGGCGACAGAGAATCAGGGGACAGACCCATCCGAACAAAAGCGTCATAAGTAAGTATGTCTGCTGAACTTCTACTATCTACAAGTATTCTTTTTACAGGATGCCTAGCGATCGTCATGGAGATGATTACGCTATCATCGTTTGGGTGATTCCCTCCCCCTAATTCCCTATCAAAATAGGGATTTACATCTTCTACCCCCTCCTCCCCTCTGTGTCTTTTGGTTGATGAAGCTGCCCCCACGAAAGCATCCCTACCATCCACTCCGTTGGAGTGTTGTCAACGCCAGCTTGAGCAGGTGGGGGTCCCATCAAAGACAGGATAGTCGAAGCTCCCTTCTTGATGAACTTTTCAAGATAGCCCTACTGAATGACCTCTTCAATGGCGCGTTTCAAATTGCGCACTTGTCGGTGTCGTGGCCGTAGTCCCTATGGAAATGGCAGTAACAGCTTCGATCGCGGGCGGCACCTGCCCTTAGTGGAGGGGGGCGTTGGAGATAGGACTCACCTTCAATTTCTATGAGAATATGAGATCTCGGGGCAAGGAGAAGGGTATAACTCCCTTCTTCAGTAGATAGATTCTAGCGCAGATTATCCGGCCGGTGCAGAGGTTCGGGCTTCTTAGAAGGAAATCTGCTTGGCATCTCTCGAACCGGCTTCTTGCCGGCCACTCGATCAGCATCCCTCTGGGTATGGTCGGCCTTGTCAGCATGAATATACATGTGCGCCCGATCTAAAAGCTCAGTGTGGGAGCTAGGCGGCCTCTTGTCCAGGAATAAGTGAAGCAAAGGGGTGAAGCCCCCGTTTCAGGGCCAAAGTGGCCACAACATCATCTAAATGATATACCTCTAGGGCCGCAGCTTTAAATCGAGCTATGAAATCTTTTAAGAGCTCGCCCTTCTTTTGCTGGACGGAGAAAAGGCTATCTATCACTCGAGGGATTTTGCGGCAGGCATCAAACTGTGCCAAAAAGGCCTTCTTTAGCTGCCGGAAAGAATCGATGCTACGCGAGAGCAGCCTGGAATACCAGGCACGGGCGGCCTTCCGGAGAGTAGCAGAGAAGGCAATACATAACAAGGCATCCATGGCTCCTTGGACTTGCATAAGAGATTTATAACTTTTCAGATGGTCCAATGGGTCTGTGGTACCATCATACGGATCTAGTTGGGGAAGACGAAACCAGTGGGGGATGTGCTCTTTCATGATTCGGCAGGTGAGGAGGGGCGTGAATCATATTCCACCCCAGAATGATCATGAAGCTTTTGACTGAGCTCCTCCAAACGCCTGTTCTGCTCCTCCAAGCATCTTTCCATCCGATTATTGATATCCTCATATGCAGATTCAGACAAGGAAGAGGTAGAATATCGGGGCTGATGACGATATGAGCTCCGGGGTTCCTTCCCTCGCCGGTGTTCATGACTACCAGAGCGGAGAGTAGGAGACCGAGACCTCTTGAGGCTTTCCCGAAGATGATACTTGGATGATACTTGGTGATGAGGATGCTCCTTCTGTGAGGACCTTCTGTGTGCGGACTGCTGACTAGTCGGGGTAGCAATCTGCAGTGGTGCAGAAAGTCCGGCTTGTCGATGAGTAGGTTGTTGTTCTTGCAACTCGCGGACCACCCCAATGAGGGTTTGAACCTGTTGAGTGAGGTTAGCCAGCTGCTCATGAGGAGCAGCTGATATTGAGGGTGATGAAGAAGTGGGGAAGTTGGCTTCTAATGGGTCCGCTCGAAAGGGATGCCCCCAAGTGGAGTCGGAGGAGGCTTCCTGGACATATGTTGGTTCCATTTAATTTGCTGGTGCCTGCTGGCTAGCCTTCGAGCCGCCCCCTTCCTGCCGCGCTAATCTGTTGATGCCTGGTCACTTTTGGGCCAGTGTCCTCGAGCGTTAGTTGTCACTCTAGGGGTGCACCAGGATCACTCCTTCGTCTTTAGAACCCTGCAAGAAGTCTCGTAGCTGGAGATTCCAGCCAGGACCCTCTGATGCCCAAGTTAGCAGCCAGGAACATAGTAGTGATTTTTTGAGAGGAAGAGAGGTGTGTGTGAGGAATGGGTTGTTCTAGGCTTAAGAAAAAATCCCCCTTTCCGTTTGCTCTTACCTTCCTTTTATCGTCCTACCCCTCTGCTGAGGTCCGAATGTCATGACGTGTTAGCACTCATACGAATAGAATGTCAAAGATGGTCGGATTGGATCTGTATCCATTATTCCAATGTCATTAGTGCTTTTCCAGGAATAATCAGCTTCTGATGCTTATTTGGCCAGAGTCATTAAATTTTGCTAATGACTTTTTGGGCCTCAATGGCTTTTCTGACTCGAAATGATCGATACTTTATGGCAGATAATTGCCTTTTGATACTTATTTGGCCATAGTCATTAAATTCTGCTAATGACTTTTTGGGCCTCAGTGGCTTTTTTGACACGAAATGATCAGTACTTTATGACAGGTAATTGCCTTTTGATGCTTATTTGTCTAGAATCATTAAATTTTAGGATCCTCTGGGGAAGACGCCAGAATTGACGTTTCTTACTTTGTTAGATCTGCGAAGTCTTAGGGGAAAGTCTCTGCTCAGAACTGGCCTTGGGGCTGCCTAGAGGCTTATTCCTGGTGAGGCCGCCTAAGACTGGCCCTGGGGGCCATCTAGGGGCTTATGGCATTCCCATGGGTCGTAGTGTGTGCAAGGTGGAAGCCGTTCATTCTTCCACCGAAGAGAGCACGAGGCATGCGCTACGTGAAACTAGCCTCACACACTCCCTTCTCTTCAAGAGAAGTGAAGCCCAAATATTCTCACGTATATCCACTTGATCCAAACTTTTCGGATCAACAAGACGAAGCTTCTTTAAGATACTAATAAAAAAATTTTAATTGAGAACTCTTCTCAAAATCATGAAGAACCCTTCTGAGGATAACATTATAAATCATATATACGATTGATCTAATCAAAAGAAAAAATTGCACAACTAATTCCACGGAACCAAAAAATTTACGACCAATTCATTTGCACATACATTCATCACCATAAAAGTATTAAAAACATAGACCGTAATGCATGCGTGCCTATCCATTCATATATTGATTATCACATAATCAATTATTAAATTAATAGGGGTATAGCCTTCTCTGATACCAATTGCTAGTTATCTCAAATCAATTTTGAGATATTTGAGAAAGCTAGATAAGGATCAAATCTCATATCTTAAATTTTTTTTATTTGACGATCTATACCCATATTAATTTAATAATAAAAGAAATAAAAAGATTAAGAAATTGACCTTTCGTCGAATATCTTGAACTCCACCAATGCCACCTTAGAATCACTAATTCCTTTCGATCACCACGAATCTTTCCAAATGTTCTCCAAATTATGATAAAAACGAATGAGTGGGCTTTTTTGATTTGGGTTGGGATTATACAATTGAATTTTTGAGTTACTTTGTATTTTCAACACATGAAACAAAGTGAGAATGAACGAGAAACTCTCTGGCTGATGGGAATCATCCTACATGCTATTTTTTTCTCATGAATCTTATATTATACGAGAATAATAACTAACATCTCATTTTAATTAATTAATTAATTAATTAAAAGTTGAGATAACTTCTAACTCTTGGAGATTACTTTAACCAGGTGATGTGGGAGAGAGAAAATTTTTCCCATAATCCCATATATCTATCCAACAACCCATTGTTCATTTTTTTTGATATCTTTCTCGTGGGATGATACGTGAGAGAGAAAATCTCTCCCACGATCTCATATATTTCTCTAGTAATAAAATAACTTTCACATAGATCCTTCTTGTGGAACATGTACGATGTGTTCTATAGCACACCATATAATTTTTAATTTAAAATAATTTTAAAATAATTTTAAATAATCATATTATTTAAAGTAAAAATTAATATAATTAATTTCTATATGAAAATTAATTTAGAATTCTTAATTTCAAATTAATAACCCAACGCAATATATCATAAAGTTCATATAATTTAATGGAGCCATTCAGAAAAACTATGGACATTATAATTTTACATGCTGAATATGGTGAAACATAAGATTTGTTTTATTCTATCAACAAATATACCCATTAATCAACCATGTCTATCCTGGATGGTGAGATGAGCTGGCTGATGCTCATTGGTCGGTGCTAGCATCAGTACCCAATCCACATTATCGATGGATAATCGCTTTGTTGGAACGAAAAGTGAGATCAGCGCAGGCGGTTTGCCAATTGGACAGAAGAGTCGAGCACGGTTCAAGCAATCGGCCAATGAGACGTTTGAAAGAGATATGGATGGGATAAGGACTTCCATCCCTTTGAACTCTTGGCATCCTATTAAACCCCTCCGCACTCTCCTGCTCTCCCGGCAACGGAACGGAAGCACAAAAATCACCTGGTAAACAGCTTCTCTCCCGTACGTACCTCATTCAATGGCTGCCACCATGGCTCTCTCCTCCCCCTCCCTTGCCGGGAAGGCGGTGAAGCTCGCCCCCTCGACCTCCACCATCCTCTTCGGCGGGGGCAGGGTCACCATGAGCAAGACCTTCGCCAAGCCTAGCCCATGGTACGGCCCAGACCGTGTCAAGTACCTTGGCCCCCTCTCCGGCGAGCCCCCATCCTACCTGACCGGCGAATTCCCGGGCGACTACGGGTGGGACACCGCCGGCCTCTCCGCCGACCCCGAGACCTTTGCCAAGAACCGTGAGCTCGAGGTCATCCACTGCAGGTGGGCCATGCTCGGTGCCCTCGGCTGCGTCTTCCCTGAGCTGCTGGCCCGCAACGGGGTCAAGTTTGGGGAGGCCGTGTGGTTCAAGGCCGGTGCCCAGATCTTCAGCGAGGGAGGACTGGACTACTTGGGCAACCCCAGCTTGATCCACGCCCAGAGCATTCTGGCCATCTGGGCCTGCCAAGTCATTCTGATGGGCGCCGTCGAGGGGTACCGCATTGCCGGTGGTCCGCTCGGCGAGGTCACCGACCCTCTTTACCCTGGGGGCAGTTTCGATCCCCTGGGCCTTGCCGATGATCCAGAGGCCTTCGCCGAGCTCAAGGTGAAGGAGATCAAGAATGGCCGGCTGGCCATGTTCTCCATGTTCGGCTTCTTCGTCCAGGCCATTGTGACTGGCAAGGGCCCATTGGAGAACTTGGCTGACCACCTCGCCGATCCCGTCAACAACAATGCTTGGGCCTATGCCACCAACTTTGTCCCCGGTAAGTGAGCGATGGAGATTGTAAACAAGGAGTCATCATGCATGTTGGATTGTATATGTTTGAATCGAGATTGCCGGTGGCGATCAATGTAAGATGGTGAATCTTGTACCAGTACTGGATTCAACGATCGATGATGTCCTTATGTTCGTCAAGCTCTTCCTATTCTCTCTGGCATAAACCGTTAGTTTTGGCTCATCCTGTTTGCAGACTCTGCAGGAGGCTGTGTAATATGACCCTGTTACGAAACAGGGGCTGAAACTGTTTCAGCCCCTGTTCCCCTGTTTCTCTTGCGGCTGGGATGGAGCCGTCCATCAGGAACATGGGAGGCGTGCTCCTCCCTCCGAGGCTCCAACCGGAGAAGACGTCTACCCATGCCTCATTAATGGGTTGTCTCCTGGACAACCTCTATAAAGGGAGAAGAGCTCTCAGTGGTCATGAAAGAGATAGACAGAGAAGAGAAGAAAATCAGGTTCTTCTCTTCCTCCATTGCCTTCTCCCTCTTCGGCACCACGGCCCAGGGGTGTGGGCATCTTCGGGGACTATTGTAGCCCACCCGACGACCGACGATCCTCGCCGGAGGCACCCACTATGCCGCCGTGAATCAGATGAGTCCGCCTCCCCTGTTCCACGGCTAAAGAAGGATACCAACAATGGTATCAGAGCCTCGCCGGCCGTCACCACGCTACAGGTGGTGGCTGGCGAGGGGGAAGAGGCGGAGGAGTAGGCAGCGGCGGCTCTGAGCCATCCGACCCCGGAACGACCACCGGCGCCGTCTCCGCCAACGCCGGAGGTCCTCCCCCTCTCTTCCCCGGCCGTCGGAGGGCCGGGGAAGCCCTGTCGCCGCCACGGAGGGCGGCGGCTCCGTGTGCATCCGTGTGACGCGAGGCAACCGGAACTCCTTCGGAGGCCGATGGTCCTTCGTTCCCCGTCTGAAGCTCCGTCCCGGCCGTCGGAGGGCCGAGATAGCCCTACCTCTCCTTCGTGCACGCAGCGCGCACGGCTGCGTTCGAGAATTTACGGGTGGCATCACCCATA
This sequence comes from Calamus simplicifolius, assembly GCA_900491605.1. Classification (NCBI taxonomy): domain Eukaryota; kingdom Viridiplantae; phylum Streptophyta; class Magnoliopsida; order Arecales; family Arecaceae; genus Calamus; species Calamus simplicifolius. The sequence goes on along the minus strand of UESW01003931.1, from coordinate 1,344,927 downwards.
AATTCAATAACTTAGCAGGGGCCTTGCCATCTTTTCCCCATGATTTAATATAAAAAAATCAAGAAAATTGCCTATGACATGGCAGCTTACGTGGCTGCGGGCTCGCCAACGTTGCAGTCCACGTGTCAGGCCCAGCTAATATTAATGCCTGCATGTTATTTAAATTGCTTTTTTAGATTTTCTAGATATTTTAAAATTACTGAAAATCTTAACAAAAATTAGAAAAAAATTTGCAGAAAAATGCAGAAAAATCATAGAAAATTGTAGAAAAATAAAAAAAATTCATAGAATATCATAGAAAATTTATTAGAAATTTTTTTGATATGGCATGGGGGTTTATGCTCTCTGCATTAATATTTTTGTTGCCATTCTGTCTGATTTTTTCTGTGAATTTTTTTTGGTTGCATAATTTTTAGTGATTTACACATTTTTTTCTGCATCTTATTGTTATTGACATAATAATTTATGCTTAGTGCATAAGGGGCATTTATATAAATTGTTATGTATTTTCTACAAGCATGTTTATTTATGCTTGGTGCATAAATAATATATATTGATTTATGTCTTTAATTGACATAAAATATATGCTAGATGTAGCAAATGCTGATTTATTCCGATGCCAATTTTGTGGACAACATAGATATGTTCTATGAAAAATTATTGGATTCAGTGTTTTATCTTATTAAATGAGTGATGATAATGAGCTTAGCGAAATTTTCGATCTCATTTATAAGCAAGATTATTTGAAATCTAAATATTTTTCAAATAGAGATATACACTGATTATGTGCCTGATGTCCATATTTTGCTTGACCAAATGTAGTGATGGCCTCTCGATCTGGTGTTGCTGGCCTCGATAGAGGCAAAAAATTGGAAGGATAAAATTATAATGTGTGGCACCGAAAGATCCAATATCTACTCAATGAGCAAGAAGTCTTGGAAACTCTGACACACAGTATAACTCTACCAGAACCTAGTACCTCTGAACAGAACCGTCAAGATCATGAAGTCTATAAAAAATGGGTAAAGAAGGATTGTTGTGCATGCTTCACTATGTTAAGCTATATACACAATGACCTGATTGGAGATTTTGAAGGATTTCCAACTGCCCAGGATATATGGAACCAGCTCAAGATTCGGTTTGGTCAGACCTCAGCAACAAGGCTGCGGGCCTTCAACCTCAAATTTATGCAACTGTCAAAGATCCCAATCATTCAATGTCTGAACATCTTTGCGTGATGAGTGGCATGATTAGGGATCTAAGGGAGGCTAGGGTTGATCTCACTGAGGATCAGAAGGTCCTTGTGGTGATTCGTTCGCTGCCTGACCCTCAGTGGAGTCAGATGAAGCTCTTGATGACTCATAGTGAGCACATCAAGACTTTTGAGGACATATCTCGTCATCTCGAGTTGGAGGCTGAGCGCATAGAGACTTCCCACTCCTCTGCCTATGTGGCTCACTCTGGAGCTTCGCGTTCCAAAGGAAGAAGAAGTAAATCCAGTGACAAGAAAGGTTTACAGAGTTTCAAGAAAAAGAAGGTAGCCAAGCCTAAGAAAGGCCAACCAAGGGTAAGAAGAATGTGGTAAAGATCAAATGCTACAACTGTGGTATGAAAGGCCACTTCGCTCGTGAATGCACAGAACCAAAGAAGGTATATTCCACATTAACCTCTCTCTATGTTTGTTCTTATGCATTAGTTGCTAACACTCTCCCTGATTAGATCATAGCACGGGAGTGAACAAACACATAGTTTGAGATCGAGCTGGTTTTGTGGATTTTCACCAGATTTCTGCATGCACCCAATATGTTGTTCTTGGGAATGGTCTGCATGAGCAGGTGTTGGGTGTGGGAGCATATCGCATTAGGTTGCGAGAAGGACATGTAATGCTCCTACATGATGTTTTGTACGTCCCAACTATCCGGTGTAATCTATGCTCTGTACTTGCCCTGTTAGCTCTTGGCTATACCTTTTGCTTTTCTGGTAATCGTATGTCTGTATATCTGAATGGTGTGTTATCCTTTTATGCCTATTTATCATATGGGTTTTTCAGACTTGATGTGGAAATATCTGACTCTTGCTCTCCATATGCTTGTGCTTCTTTTCCTGCATGCGATGATTCTTCACTATGGCATGCCAGACTTGGTCATGTGGGCCAAGATAGGATGGCATGGATGGCTAGAGAAGGGCTATTGGGCTCCCTCAGCAAAATAAGCCTCCCTGTGTGTGAGTCTTGTTTGGCGGGAAAGGCATCAAGAAAGCCTTTTGGTAAGGCTTCTAGGGCCTCTCAGCCTTTAGAGCTAATACACTCAGATATCTGTGGACCCATGAGTGTCAGAGCATGCTATGACGCATCTTATTTCCTCACATTCATCGATGATTATTCACGATTTGGGTATGTGTACCTAATCTCCCACTGCTATGAAGTGCTGGATTGTTTCCGCTGCTTCTTAGTTGAGGTGAAAAATCACAAGGAGAAGACTTTGAAGTCTCTCCAGACTGATAGAGGTCACAAATATTTATCAGATCAATTTCAGAGGCTTTGTGAGGAGAAAGGGATACACAGGCAGCTCACTATTCCTGGGATGCCGTAGCAAAATGGTGTTGCATAGCGTTGAAACAGGACTTTACTGGATATGGTTAGGTCAATGATGGCGCAGGCAAATCTCCTGATTTAGTTTCTGGGATGATGCACTTTTGACTGCTGCCTACATCCTTAACCGCATACCTAGTAAATCGGTGTCCTCCACACCATATGAGTTATGGCATGGCGCGAGACCTTATGTAGATCATTTGCGCCCATGGGGTTCAGCAAGATACGTTCACAACACCTCCCATAAGTTGGGAAAGCTAGGTCATAAGGCCAGCAAAAAGGTGTTCATTAGGTATCCTCAAAATTCTAAGGGTTACATGATGTATGGTGAACATCCTAATGGAGGACTGACTGAAATAGAGTCCAGAGATGTGTAATTCATAGAGAATGAATTTCCAAGCATTGGTGAGATCAAGAAAGACCTAACCCTTTATGAGTTACAGGAGGACCTTCCTACTATCTCTAGCAAGGGAGGGGCATTACGGCCTGTTCCAGATATTGCCACAGATAGTGGGAGTGCACAGGCTGGGTCCAGTGGGAGTGCCGCACCAGACAGTGGGAGCGCACAGGCTGAGCCCAGTGGGAGCTCACCCATGAGGGTTAATGTACCTTCAGGGATCAACTCTCAAAGTCTAGATCCATTGTTACGAAGAAGTACACGCAGAATAGTTCCACGGCGATACTTTGAGGTCGAAGGGAATGTGTTTCTCTGTGCCCCGTTGGATCCAGATGAGTCAGTCTCTGTTCATGAGGCACTTGATTCATCAGTTCGTAAAGAGTGCTAGCTGCTATGGAAGATGAGATGGAGTCTATAGACAAGAACCATGTGTGGGACCTGGTAGACTTATCGCCTGGGTGCAAATCTATAGGAAATAAGTGGGTCCTAAAGATAAAGCACAAGGCTGATGGGTCAATCGACAAGTACAAGGCTCGACTTGTGGTGAAGGGCTATACCCAGATGGAGGGAGTGGACTATGAGGAGCCATTTTCTCCTGTGGTGAGATTTGCCTCCATTCGCTTGATCCTAGCTGTTAGGAATTGTATCCTAAAGCCAATCATTTGATGATTGTGCTAATAAATTGTATATAAATTGATATATTAATAAAAGTTATTTAGCAGTTTATTCATTACAAGAACATCTTCTTAATACTCCTGATTGTAATGAAGCCCTTAGGATCTTCCTTCACGATAAAGGAGGATTTATCTTTGAAGGTCCTCAAAAAGGTTCGCGACCATATGATATACTATGACAGGGCCATAGTACTATCAATTATAGGACATTGTATATCATATTTATTGGTTGTCCTCTTAACCAAGGAGTGTAGAGACACTGGTATGACATACAGGTGAAAGTGTAGGAGTACATTTCACCGAACGTGATTCATTTCCGAATACTCTACTGTCAAGAGTTAATCCGAGAAGATATAGGTATAAGTATCCTTCAGATCTGAAGATCACAACCAGTGGCTTATAAGCAACTCATTGTCTTTAGGTGCTGGACCACCTGGATTTCTAATCTAGCTACGAAAGGTTACTGGGTGCAGTCAAGTACTTGTGGTAGTCAGTTGTGGATCAAGATGGAATTTGATCTATCCCGTTAAAAGGATAAATGCTTGTATTTCAATTTAGCAAGACCTTGGCCAAGGCACTTCATGTGAAAGTCACATGATCACTAAAATTGAAATCACTTTATGGATTTGCTATTTAGAGTTGATAGGCTCTTAAGCCATCATTAGCATTTGTGGTCAAGAGGATGAATTATACGGTAACTGTTTCTTAGGGTTCTTGGAGTTTGCTTGGCAACTCTTCGACCTATCCAAACGTCAGGTTCCATTGCTAGATAGGCACATCGATTAGTATAGGAAGTTATTTCTATGCTACCGGCTTAGGTTCGAACCTAGAGAGTCACACGCATAGAAGTTTCCTAGGATGATCTGTTTGCTGATCAATGATTGAGAATCGTATATGATTTAATTAATCAATTTGATTGATTGAATTATCTCAATTGGGTTAAGTACAATTGAATAAGATTCAATTTGGTTTAAGCCTATTAGAAGAACTAGTCAATTTCAAATATTGATTTAAAATTAGACTTGATTGGATTTAAATAGATTCAGGACTAGCCAAATTTAATTTGAGCTAGGACCATGATCTATGTGGGTTTAGTCCAATAAATTCAGATTAGCTTAAACCAAAAACTAAATCCAAACCTCTCGCATAAGTCTGAGAGATTAAATTCACATATAGAATTTAATGTCTTGCATTAATCTTCTCCAAACAATTCCGTCGGAATTCTAAAGTGTTAGAATTTATATGAAATAAATGCGCCTCTTTGTATTAACCAAGCGCTACGGTTCGACGACTCTTTGGTTTTTACCAAACATCGAAATTAACCAAGCGCTACGGTTCAACGACTCTTTGGTTCTTTACCGAACATCAGAATTAAACAAGCGCTACGGTTCGACGTCTCTTTGGTTTTCGTAAAGCGACAGAATTCTAAATGTTAGAATATAATGGGCTGGCTAAAAAGAGACTATAAACAGAGGACATCCCTCACCAGATTACATAGAAGAAGAAAAACAACACACGATATGTCGTGAATTGATTTTCTAAAGAATTAGAATAGAAAATCTTGATGATTCTGGTGCTAACGGAAGTGTGGAGGATCCTAGAAGAAGAATTCAAGTGGGAGGATTCAAGATCAGCAAAGTCGTTTTCTGCGAGCTAGCACTCCCGGGAATCCGATCATTCGGGGCTTCGCATGGATGATACTAGAGGCCGGACGATTGAACGGCTGTAGAGCATAAAGGGATTTACCAATTGCCTTCAAGGTAAGTGATATGATCCCTAGATCTTAAGGCATGCTTCAAGGTAAGAAGTATGACTTCTTGCCTTGAAGATCAAGACATGATCTTGATAGTTTTATTTATATGCATATTTTGGATCAATCGATCCTATATACAAGGTAAAGATATGATCTTGATGCATGTTAGATAGATTAGTATGTAATCTTTAAATTTCCGCATTGATAATTGTTATCAATAATTTAAAACATGCATGCCTCGGAGATTGTTTCTTCCTTCACTAGCTAAAGTGGCTCATTTAGATTTAGAGCTACATCAGATGGATGTCAAGACATCGTTTCTTAATGGAAGCCTGGATGAAGAAATCTACATGGATCAACCTTTGGGTTTTGTGGCTAAAGGAAAGGAAATCAAAGTGGGCCACCTTAAAAGATCAATATATGGTCTCAAGCAATCATCCAGACAGTGGTACTTTAAATTTCATGAAGCCATTACATCGATTGGCTTAACCATGATTGAAGAGGACCACTGTATATACATTAAGAAATCAAATGATGTGATTCTGTTTTTAGCGCTGTATGTGGATGATATCCTAATAGCTGGGAGTTCTATAGGGGTGATCAATGCCACTAAGGAGTGGTTGCCCTTCATTTTTGAGATGAAGGATATGGGTGAGGTGAATTTTGTGCTAGGAGTGAGGATCCTAAGGAATCGTGCTAAGAAGTTTCTTGGTCTGTCTCAAGAAACTTATATTCAAAAAATCTTGGAACGATTCTGAATGCACTATTCGAAACCCGTTGATACCCCAATAGAGAAGGCCTGCACTTTGAGTATTGACCAGTGCCCTAGAACGAATGAGAAGAGAGAGAAGATGAGCAGGATTCCCTATGCAAGTGCTGTGGGAAGTTTGATGTACGCTATGTTGTGTACACGTCCTGACTTAGCTTTGCGGTAGGCTTGGTCAGTCAGTACCAAAGCAACCCAGGGCTTGCTCATTGGGAAGCAATAAAGAGGATTTTTTCGCTACCTTCGTGGTATTACTAATCTCGCCCTATGTTATCAAGGAAGTGATTTGAGATTAAAGGGTTTTTGTGACTCTGATTGGACTGGTGATAGAGATGAGCATAAATCTACTTCAGAATATGTGTTCATCTTTGGAGGTGGAGCTGTCTCTTGGTGTAGTAAGAAACAGAACTGCATAGCCCTGTCCACCATGGAAGTCAAATACATTGCTTGTTCGGTTACTATCCAAGAGGCCGTGTGGCTGAGGAGGTTCTTGAGACGACTTGAGATATCAGCCAGTACTCATGAGACTATTCAGATATGTTCCGATAGCATTGCAGCATTGCAATATGCTAAAGATTCCAAGTATCATGGAAGGTCTTATTAGATTTTAGAGACAATAGTGGGATTTCTCTTGGAACAAGAACCAAGGATTTTATTAATCTGACTAGAACTTTTCTTCTTTGTTGGATCTGCTCACGTTCCTCCTCCCTCCACTGCTTCAAGTAGAGTGCCTCTCTTTATCCAGTGGGTCAACAGGTCAAAAAAGAGGACCCATCCTTCTTTCCTTCCGTGTGTTCTCCAAGCAACCAAGCCGAGAGCGTCTTCTCACGGACCAAGCCAAGCGGAAACCTTGCTTGCACGTGGATTGGAAGCCTTGCCTTCACGCGTTCTTTTCTCCCACGGAAGGAAGCCACGGAATCACGCGTCCGTGAGCATTCGTGAACTTCTTCCTAGGATTCCACGAAGCCCCCAGGCTTCGTCTCACGCGGCTTTGTTCCGCTGGCAACTCACGCCGTGCATTGATCTCCTGTACGAGGCTTCCTTCCTTCACGCTCACAGAACATGAAAGCCTGTGCGGTGAGCATGGAATACTCGACGAAGCCAATGGAAACCTGGGAGAAGATGAAGAGAGAGGGGAGAAGGAGAAAGAGAAGACGGCTGCCGCCTTGTGATGAGAGATGGAATTTCTGGAGAAAAGAATCTGTTCTCTATTCCATCCAAACCCTAGAGACTAGGGTTTAAATACATCCACGAAGTGGGCCAGGCCCAGACTCAACAAAAAACTCCCATGGACTAAACCAATGAGATTAAACTAATCCCCAAGCCCGTGTACACCCGTGACTTGATTTAATCTCAACCCTTGGACTCAAACCCAGCCCAATACAAGTTAGCCCACCTGGGCCTTGATAGCACCACACCAGGCCCAACAATCTCCACCTTGGTGCTTTCAAGGCCTCAGCACGTCCACTGTGTCCATCAGCTTTAACAACGAAATACACTTTTGAAAACTGTCCCGTGGAAGAACCTTAGTCAGTGCATCTGCTGGATTTTCTTTGGTGTATACCTTCACCAGCTCCACCTCACCATCTTCCACCAGCTCTCTGATCCTGTGGTATCTGAGGTCAATGTGCTTCGTCCTGGCATGATAGACTGCATTCTGCGCAAGCATCAGAGCACTCTGGCTGTCACTATGCACCTGGACAACCTTCTGATCAAGTCCCATCTCCAGCATCAAGCCCTTCAGCCAAAGAGCTTCCTTTGCTGCCTCTGTGATACCTATGTATTCTGCCTCCGTGGTAGATAAGGCTGTGATGGGCTGCAGACATGATCTCCACGATACTGGACCACCAAAACAGGCTGAACACAAAGCCTGTTGTGGATCTCCTAGTGTCCACATCTCCACCAAAGTCTGCATCCACATACCCATATAACTGCCCACGAGCCTCCTTGGATAAGTTGGATCTCTCAGCATCTTCTTGCTGTCCATAGCAAATACCAACCCCAACTGTACCTACCAAGTACCTGAAGATTCCCTTCAGTGCTCGCCAGTGCTCCCTACCAGGCTGCGCCATGAACCTGCTCACCTGGCTCACTGCATGGGCTATGTCTGGCCTACAACATACCATGGCATACATAAGGCTCCCAACACCAGAAGCATATGGTACCTTCTCCATCTCCTGAGCCTCCACCTCAGTCTGTGGTGACATGGTCTTCGATAAGGAAAAATGTGCTGCCAAAGGTAGTGCTGTCGGTTTGGCATCCTTCATCCCATATCGCTCCAGAATCTTTTTAATGTAGCCACCCTGACTCAGATGCAGCACACCTTTGGATCTATCTCTGATGATTTCCATCCCTAGGATCTTCCTGGCTGGCCCCAGATCCTTCATCTCAAACTCCCGAGACAAAGCTATCTTCAGTTCCTGTACAGCCTTCTTACTCTTGCATGCTATCAGCATGTCATCTACATACAAGAGTAAGTACATCCTAGACCCATCATCCAGAGATTTAACATACACACAAGAATCATACTCACACCTGGAAAGTCCAATGCTCCTAACATAAGTGTCAAATCTCTTGTACCACTGCCTCGGCGACTGCTTCAGCCCATACAGAGATTTCTTCAGCAAACAGACTTTCCCATCTGATCTTGGTTCTCTAAACCCTGGTGGCTGCTCCATGTAGATGCTCTCCTCCAAATGACCATGGAGGAATGCTGTCTTCACATCCATCTGCTCCAGCTCCAAGTCCTGAGCTGCTACAATACTCAATAATAGTCTGATGGAAGTGTGCCTGACAACTGGAGAAAATATCTCACCATAATCGATGCCTTCTTTCTGAGAGTATCCTTTGGCCACTAGTCTTGCCTTATACCTGATACCCTCTTGTTCTGAAGCTCCTTCCTTGCGCTGATAAACCCATTTACAACCAATGGGTTTCTTTCCTTGTGGCAGCTGGACCACCTGCCACGTATTATTGCTGTGAAGAGACTGCATTTCCTCTGCCATAGCATGGATCCACCTATCTCTATCCTGACTTTCCATAGCCTCCTCATAGGTGAAAGGGTCTCCATTCGCTGTCACCAGGGCATATGACAACGAATCCTCAAAGCCGTATCGAACTGGTGGTCGCACGTTCCTCCTGGGCCTTTGCTGTGCGATCCCAGTATCAGTCCCTGTCCAGCTGCATCCTGCTGAACTCCCTGGCTTCTACCCCCTCTGTCAGTCCTCTCCACCTGAATCTCAAATCCTCCTGGTCCACTAGCAAATGGCACAACTGTATAGGAGGTTGTCTGACTAGTGTTACCGTGTTCTACCTCCTGTAGTCCCTGCTGTGCATCCATGCCACTTCTGTTCTGGAGGATTGAGCTCTCATCAAAGGTTACATCTCTGCTGATGACAACCTTCTTCTCCAAGGGGTCCCATAGCCGATACCCCTTGACTCCTCGCGGGTAGCCTAGGAACACCATCTTCTTAGACCTGGCATCCAACTTACTCCGCTCCCCAGCTCCAACATGCACATATGCTGTGCATCCAAACACCCTTAGATGGTTTAGGCTTGTCTTCCTTCCAGACCATATCTCCTCTGGAATGTCTCCATCTAGCCTGGTGTGCGGTGACCGATTGACCAAGTAGCTAGCTGCATCTACTGCGTCAACCCAGAACATCTTTGGAAGCCCTGCCTGCAGCCTTAAGCATCTTGCCTTTTCCAATAGTGTTCTGTTCATCCTCTCAGCCACCCCATTCTGTTGAGGAGTTCCCATCACCGAGAAGTGCCTTCTGATGCCCCACTCCTCACAAAAAATCTGGAACTCCCTGCTGGTGTATTCCCCGCCATTATCAGACCTCAGACACTTCACACTTTTACCCTGCTCCTTCTCCACCTCAGCCTTCCAGATTTTGAACTTGGTGAAGACCTCTGATTTCTCCTTCATAAAGTAGATCCACAGCTTCCTTGAGAAATCATCTATCAGGGTCATAAAGTATCTGGCCCCATTCCTTGCAGAAACTGGGGCTGGTCCCCAGACATCTGTGTGTACTAACTCCAGGGGTTCAGCACTCCTAGCTGTGCTGACTGAGAACTGTACTCTCCTCTGCTTTCCCATCTGACAAGGCTCACAGATCTCCATATCTCCGCTACTCAAGTCTGGAAGCAGACCTCTCTTGCTCAGTTCTTTCATCCCCTTGTCTCCCATGTGGCCCAGGCGGTAATGCCACATCCTGTACACATCCCGGGGATCTTGCTCCACAGCTGCCACCTCAGATTTCACAGTCATCACAGAGCCCTCCATCTTGTATAGATTATTTTCCAGCCTCCTCCCTCTCATCACCACCATGGCTCCATTGGAGATGTTCAGAACTCCACTCCTGGCACGACTGCTGAAGCTGTATCCAGTCCGCTCCAAGTACCCCAGTGATACCAAATTCTTCTTGAGTTCTGGGACATGCTTCACACTGGTAAGAGTGCGCACTATACCATCAAACATCCTCACCCTCACTGTGCCAATACCTGCCACCTTGCAAGGATGATTATCTCCAAGAGTCACATTCCCCTCCTCAACCTCTGTGTAAGTACTGAACCACGACCGGTTGGGAGTGTAATGATGAGAACAGGCTGAATCCAAGGTCCACATCTCTGTGCTGTGCCTGTGATCATCTGATACAATCAAGAGATCATCCTCCACCTCCTGATCTGCAACTGTACTCACAGACTCAGATCCTCCTTTTTCTCCCTTCTGATTTTTCCACTTAGGACAATTCTTCTTAAAATGTCCTACCTCTCCACACTTATAGCACTTCAACTCTCTCTTGCCTTTCCTGGACTTTGATCGTCCTCCAGACTTACTTCTGTCCCTGCCCCTACCTCTGCCTGTCCTTTCCCCAACTGATAGACCCTCCTGGGAACAGCTTCCTTGGTCATCTTCTCCCTCTGCTCATTCGTCCGAAGCACCGAGACAATATCTTCATAAATTAATGTCTCCTTCCCATAGAGCAGTGTTGTGACCAATGAGTCATAAGACGTGGGCATTGAACATAAAAGCAGAAGTGCTTTATCTTCTTCCTCCATCTTGACCCCAACATTCAGAAGTTCATTGCTCATCTGGTCGAATATCTGGATGTGACCCAGCACATCTCCACCTTCTGACATCCGAAGGCTGTAGAGGCGCTTCTTCAACATCAACTTGTTGCACATATTCTTTCCCATATAGAGGGTGTGCAACTTCGTCCAGAGTCCCTTCGGGGTCTTCTCCTCCAGCACTGAATAGAGGACTGAATCCGCCAGACAGCCCCTGATCATTGAACATGTCTTCTTCTCCAATGAAATCCACTGCTTGTCTGTCATCCCATCTGGCCTTTCCTCCAAAGCCAAATCTAAACCCTGCTGCACAAGGAGGTCCTCTACCCGAACTTTCCACATGGAGAAACTTCCCTTCCCATCAAACTTCTCAACCTCTATTTTTATGCTACTTCCCATGGCCAATTTCAAAAATAGCACAAAAATAAATTTTATAAAATAGAGAAGTACCTTGACGAGATTCTGTTGAAATTATTTCAACTCCTTGAAGGCCTCCAGATTACTCCTTGAACCAGGCTCTGATACCACTTATTAGATTTTAGAGACAATAGTGGGATTTCTCTTGGAACAAGAACCAAGGATTTTATTAATCTGACTAGAACTTTTCTTCTTTGTTGGATCTGCTCACGTTCCTCCTCCCTCCACTGCTTCAAGTAGAGTGCCTCTCTTTATCCAGTGGGTCAACAGGTCAAAAAAGAGGACCCATCCTTCTTTCCTTCCGTGTGTTCTCCAAGCAACCAAGCCGAGAGCGTCTTCTCACGGACCAAGCCAAGCGGAAACCTTGCTTGCACGTGGATTGGAAGCCTTGCCTTCACGCGTTCTTTTCTCCCACGGAAGGAAGCCACGGAATCACGCGTCCGTGAGCATTCGTGAACTTCTTCCTAGGATTCCACGAAGCCCCCAGGCTTCGTCTCACGCGGCTTTGTTCCGCTGGCAACTCACGCCGTGCATTGATCTCCTGTACGAGGCTTCCTTCCTTCACGCTCACAGAACATGGAAGCCTGTGCGGTGAGCATGGAATACTCGACGAAGCCAATGGAAACCTGGAGAAGATGAAGAGAGAGGGGAGAAGGAGAAAGAGAGACGGCTGCCGCCTTGTGATGAGAGATGGAATTTCTGGGAGAAAAGAATCTGTTCTCTATTCCATCCAAACCCTAGAGACTAGGGTTTAAATACATCCACGAAGTGGGCCAGGCCCAGACTCAACAAAAAAACTCCCATGGACTAAACCAATGAGATTAAACTAATCCCCAAGCCCGTGTACACCCGTGACTTGATTTAATCTCAACCCTTGGACTCAAACCCAGCCCAATACAAGTTAGCCCACCTGGGCCTTGATAGCACCACACCAGGCCCAACAGGTCTAAGCATATTAACATTAGATATCACTTCATTCGAGATATGGTCAAGCAAGGAGAGGTTACCCTTAGACATATCTCTACTAGCAGGATGTTGGCTGATCCATTGACTAAGCCTATTGCTAGAGATGTCTTCCAGACTCTTATGAGGAGGCTGGGTCTGCATTGTATCTGATAGATAGGGATTGTATGGATTTTGTAGACTGTATTATTTATGTCAAAATGAAATGCTTGTTTTCATTATTATCATGATGAGTTCATATTGGTAGGCACATATGTGTATAAATGTCACAGGCTTTGGTCAGCCCACTTACAGGGGTGATCAACCTGACACTTTTGTAGTGGGCAGGATGAGACTAAAGTAGCCATGATAAATGCTTGAGTGAATGCATGGGTTGCATATGATACTGTATGAGTTACAGACTGCATGAGTTGCAGATTGCATAAGTTACAAAATGGGCTACATAAATTATTATAATAAGTCGCCTCAGTTTGGACTGAGATGAGACTCAGAGAGTCGAGTATGGAGTATGTACATGTATGTCCACAGATCCGTGCTAAAGTCTGTTGTAGCCGAACTGGGAGCATTGGTGTGTGCTCGAGTCAGGCAACTTTGTGATGCCTGGACTTGTGTTCGTACGATGTTTGAGTATGACATAGCCCATTGAGTGGGAGCTCCACCGTAACATGCATTATGTTGCATGTGCTAAAGTCGACCCAGTATGGGTAACGGGATACTCCCTCTCCGTTACCGTGTGAGCCCTACAACTTTAGTGTCCTTGGACTTGAGCCTATATCATGAAGTTGGAGTTCAGAATGACTTTCTTAGTCTTATCCTCCAGGGTCATGAAATTAATACGGCCACATGAGATAATCCTAGGAAGTCAACTGGACAAAGATGGATTGGTATAAGCGTTCAAGGAAGATTGTTCGCGACCACACCTTATCTATATATTGTGATCCATAGCTCGGGCAATCATGTGCGTGAGTTGCATATGATTATGGACACAGATACTTGACTTAGTGTTTTTTCAAGTACTACTCAGGTTAAATGCTTGAGGGATTGAGAGTACTTGATTATGGTGTGATTGGATTTTCTGGGACACGGATGAGATTGGATTGCATCGTTTAATGTACTACATTAGTTATTCATTAACTTAGTGCAGCATTTTCACTGTGTGTCACTGTGTGTGAATTTCGTCGGGTCGCACATTCCACTGCAGTGCAAGAGGAGAGAGGTGAGATGGCATTAAATGTAAGGTCATGTGTGGACGAGTGAGAGATTGTTACGAAACAGGGGCTGAAACTGTTTCAGCTCCTGTTCCCCTGTTTCTCTTGCGACTGGGACGGAGCCGCCCATGAGGAACACGGGAGGCATGCTCCTCCCTCCGAGGCTCCGACCAGAGATGACGTCCACCCATGCCTCATTAATCGGTTGTCTCTTGGACAACCTCTATAAAGGGAGATGAGCTCCCGGTGGCCATGAAAGAGATAGACATAGAAGAGAAGAAAACTAGGTTCTTCTCTTCCTCCATTGCCTTCTCCCTCTTCGGCACCGCGGCCCAGGGGTGTAGGCATCTCCGGGGACTCTTGTAGCCCCCCGATGACCGACGATCCTCGTCGGATGCATCCGCTGCGCCACCGTGTATCAGGTGAGTCTGCCTCCCCTGTCCACGGCTAAAGAAGGTTACCAACAGACCCAAACCTCACGCTTCTTCATGCAAAACGCACAGTATATTGATTATCCAGCGAAAACAGAGTGAAGTAATAATGATTCGATTACAATATCTCAGCCTAAAGGAAATAACTGAGGCCACCACAGAATCTATTACAATAATGGTATCTTAAGTCAGGACTCCGTAAAATATATTATTCAGCTCGATGCTCAGATCCATCTCTCTTTCCAGCTGACGTAGTTTCAGCACTGTCACTTATTTTTCAGAAATTCTCTTTAGTTTAACCCTAGTGAGATATAAGAGGTGCAGGCGACACACTCAAATTATCATCAAGCGTAGACATGGGAGCATAACCAAAATGTAAGCGAGCATGAACCTAAAATTAGAATACGAAAACATAAGTAAAATTGCAATAATTAATCATGCAATCGCGCTGGTTATTCATCAAGATACTTCATATTACAAATCAAAAATACGTAAAAACTGCTGTCAAAGGCTGGCAACAAAACTAGAGGAATGTAAGTGAGACAAAGATACACATGTTGGACTTTTCCATTAATATTGGTTGCAATAAAATATGAAATGTGGTTCATGATATTCCATAAAATCAGAGATATATTTTAGCACATGATTTGGGAAACCCGGTTTTAGCGCATGATTTAGGGAACTAATTCCTTAATTTAACCAAGGTTTTAACCCATGATTTTGCTCTTTGATGGATAAAGCAAAATAAATAAGCATCTTGCTTCGGTTGGTCCCCTAAGCCTATTCTTTAATTTTTCTTTCAAAATACATCATCATTGGGAGAAGAGAAAGGTTTAGAAGTGCTTTCCAAAACCAAACACAATCGAATTAGAGAGTAAGTATGAACGACAATGGTGAGAGATAAATTTCAATCTGATTTCACTTCCACTTGTTTATATAGTTTAATATGCAAAGCATGTTTAAATCTTCATTAAACTCTATCATTTGGAAACAGAGCCCTATTTTCCCTCTGTCCTGCTTATTCTGAGCTTATTTGATTATGTTTGTTTATTGTATATATGTATATCGTTATATATATTACTCTGTAATTTTAATAATTTTTGATTGAAATGTTTTGATGCAAAACATGATTAGGAATCATTTGGATATTGAATTTCTAACATGTACGACTTTTGAGATGTTAATTTTGATGTAGAAAACTATATTTTCTTGCATCTCTTGATGTTTGTTTATGGACATATATACGGTATATATACATGTTTTGATTGGGCACTCTTGGCTTTTATTGCCAAGAGATAGTCCAAAGGGAAGGCTATAGGTAGCACCTCGAGCTATTTAACCCAATGGGTGTTTGGTAGAGATATCAGGGGTGCATCGTCAAGGAAGGCTATTGATAATATCTTGGTGCATTTGACCTACATTCTGAAAGTGCCATAGGCTGCTAAGAGTACTAATTAGCATGGTGCTAGGAGGAGGCTAACTTAGGAGGAACCCAAGTGCCGCACATAGGCAAAAAAAGAAAAAAAAATTCTGCATTAACCTCCCTCGTGTGACAGTGTTTGGCATTAAAAAAAAATTTGCTATTCTAAAAGACATTGCATCAGAACATGATGTAAAGATGTTCCTCGTGGTGATTGCTGGCTTATGGATCCTTTGCATCATTGGGAGCTTTTGTGTTGATGGAATACCACTTGCTCACTCTTGTCTACCACTGCCTCATTGCATATCTAGCAATCCTTTGTTGCATTTTCACTCAGATATGAGATTAATAGAGCCTTGTGGTTTAATTGTACATATATTATTATTATTTGTATGTATAAATTTATGATTGTCATACATGCAAAATTAGATTGAATTAATAAGTATTTATTTTTAATTTCTTTGCATTGTTTATAATTTTATGCAAATATTTATCTCTTTGTTATGAATTAATTAATATTATATGATCCATATATTTTTTGATTAATTAGGGAGTAGCCATAGCATCCTTAATTAATTAAAATTATATTATGTTTTAGGATCACAATATAACACTAATTGTAATTAATCATACGTGATATAATAAAATCTGTCCATAGGAATTTTGTTATAATTGTATGATTAATTAGGATAAAATATCAAATTATATTTCTTAATCTACCCATAGGAATTAAGAAAAGGAGAATAATTTGATAGTTTTATCATAAGGTTAAAATTAATCTAATTGAATTAGAACTTTAGCCCATAGGCAAGTTTTATGTCACTAGATTCATATCTCTTGCATGTTTTACATAGGTAGAACATGTTATATGATTTGTTAGCCTTAATTTTGTAACATGAGCATGTATGTTTAATTTATTGTAGCAATTTAATATGTGAACTTCTCTGATATGAAATATAATATTTCCAAGCTCAAAGGGAACAATTATAAGATTTGGAAGGAGAGTGTGCATATCGTAGCGCAACAATGAAAACACCTTAATTTCACTAATCTTAGGTAGAGTAACGAGATTAAGGGGTCGAATTCATAGGGACTTTGAGTAGTTATCTTGAAATAAATTTACACAGTTAAAAGTATAAATAGGCAGATGATTGGTTGTGAAAATAATTAAGACATGATCTATCTTAATTAGAGTTCGGCTTGTACCCGTAGATCATGGCCCATCCCTTTTGAAGAATAGATCAGTCAAAAATTATTTTCGCTTGAAGAACATTCAATAAAAATTAAATATAAATAAATACTTTATTTCATAGTATTCAAAAGAGTACATAAAACAATAAATTTACTTCTACTTTCTAAGATGATGGATCTGCTATCCGCTTCCTGCTTCTGCAAATCTACATCCTACTCCTGCAGATCCGCTTTCTGAGATAAAAAGATGGTTAATTATGGAAGGTATGATGGTTGATGGATGAAGAATGGATAAAAATATTTGGGTTATAGAGTGAAAAAAACATGAATGGGAGTGGGGCGAAATGGAGAGGAGGAGGTGAAAAAGAATTCTTTGATGATTCCTCCAGTGGCTCCGATAATGTTCTTTTATAAGTAATGAAGACGCATCGACTCCATATGTAATCCCCGTTAACTGCTTGCCTTATCTTCGTAGATTAGATTTGTTCCTTTTAAAATTCAAACCGCAGCCTTAATAATATCGCATGATTTTCTTTGATCCGTGACTGCTTTAAATTTCATGCAATTTCTGGGTTAAATCTTGAAAAATCAATTTTGAGCTCATTTCAAGTCTGATTTGAGTGCCGTTTATACCGTTGGACTCCTAAAATTGAGCTCTTCAAGTTGGCAAAGTCTTTTCTTAAAAATATTATATAAAAGTATCAAATTTAAAAGAATTATAATAATTTAATTTATAAATTAATACTTTTATGGCTAGTATTTATGTACTTATTACTCTTCCTAACTTAAATCTTACTCGTCTTTGAGTAAAATAAGAAATCTAGTGATATGTACCAAATTGGTCCATATCGTATTGTTATCTTACTATTCTAAGATAAGTAGATACCCGGCTAGACTATAAAAGAGATACTTCATAAGATTATCAAGTTCATCCTTTTAGTAATATAGTAAATTCCATAGAAATTTATAAAGTTCTTCATTCACCAACTTTCCACCTCAGTCTTTAAGTCCTCTAACTTAATTTAGGTTGGATGTAGTGTCTTCTTCAATTTAGTCTTCCTTTTTTTTATTCTTTTTTTTAAGTTAGTGCAATATCCTAACCCCTTGCTTTCTAGTTGACCCTTGTAGCGAGCTTTAGGCCAATGACTCCCAAGCTAGTTGGGCATTAGGTGTAAAATATCCCTCGGGCTTACTGACTCGAATCAAAAAGGCTTTAGGTTAAGACTGACTCTATTTGGGTTTCTTCATATTATTACCTTTTTATGCAAACATTATCACTTGCTTAGGTGATATGGCCTGATTACTTAGTGAGAGATGCTCAGAACCTATTTTATTAATTTTAAACTTTAAAGAGAATTTGATATATTCTTTGACATTTTCACCTATACCCTCATCAATTAGATTTCTTATCAAGATCAATGGTCAGAAGGATCTGAAATTACTTTTAAAATTTTTTGGCCTACATCCTATCATTTACTGGGTTTCCTTAATAATTTTTCCCCTAGTATCTCTAAAATTATCTAAGCCATTAATCATTCATCAATTAGAATGCTCGATTAACTTCAAATCAAGACAAAATTTGGTATATCACTCTAATTAATTTTAGTCATACTCGAGAACTTAATTTAATTATTCTTCTCCCATCCAAGCTTAGTTTTCTATTAAAGAAAAAGAAATTGCAAGGAAGGATACCACCTGGGTTTAATGTACTTGTCATTTTTTGGGTACGATGTCCTCCTTCTTTAAATGTACTTTGCATGACTCAATAGGTGATGCTTTCCCCAACTTTATTGTCCTTCTAAGGTTTTCTAAAAAAATAAAAAACTAAGAATAAATGATAGACTGGGTTGCCTCCAAGGAGTCTAAGTTTAAAGTCTTCAGCCAAACTGTGCTTAGAATCATGATGATGCTGGATCCAAAAGGTCAATAGATTCAACTAACTTCTTATCATTAATTTCATCCATGTAGGGCTTTAATCATTGACCGTTTATCTTAAAAATATTTTCTTGCATAGGATCTTTGAGTTTGATCACCCCATAGGAAAATAATTGGGTTACAATAAAGGGTCCGTCCCAGCATAAACGAAGTTTTCTAGAAAAAAGTCTTAGTCTTGAGTTTAAGAGCCAAACTTTCTATTTAGATTCGAAGATTTTTCTCGAAATGTATTTATCGTGGTATGCTTTAGTTCGAGCCTTATAAATTTTAGCATTTTTATACACTTTATTGCGTAGCTCTTCTAACTCATTCAACTGGAGTCTCCTATTGGAACCTGCATTTTTTATATCAAAGTTAAACTGTCTAATAGCCTAAAATGCATGATGTTTCAATTTTACTAGTAAATGATAAGCTTTTTCGAACACGAGTTGGTAAGGAAGCATTCTTATGAAAGTTTTAAATGTAATACGATAAGCCTATAGTGCATCATCTAAACGTATTGACCAGTCTTTCTATCGGACCTTACCAACTTCTCTAAAATTTGTTTGATTTTTCTGTTAGAAATTTCTACTTGGCCACTAGTCTGGGAATGATATGGTGTAGAAACTTTATGGGTTATTCTATATTTCTTCATTAAGTTCTCAAAGTGCCTATTAGTAAAGTATATACCTTCATCACTAATGATAGCTCTTGGGTACCTAAATTGATTAAAAATATTATGTTGAATGAATTTGATTACAACATTATGATCATTAGTTCGGCTTGCTATGGCCTCAACCCATTTTGACACATAATCTACTGCAACTAATACATATTCATATCCAAATGAAATAGAAAAATGTTCCCTAAAATCGATCCCCCAAATATCAAAGATTTCGACTACTAATATGGGAGTCAGCGGCATCATATCTTTCTTGAAAATAATTCCAATTTGCTGGCACCGCAAATAGTTTTGGCTAAACTCACATGCATCCTTGAAAAGTGTTAGCCAATAAAACCTACTATATAACACTTTTGTTGCAGTTTTCTTTCCACTAAAGTATCCTCCACAAGCAAGGGTTTGGCAAAAAGTAAGTATACTTTTGAACTCATACTCATGGATACAATGCCTAATTACCTGGTCAGAATAATGCTTAAATAGTTTAGGTTCTTCTCAAAAATATTACTTTACTTGTGAAAAAAATCTATCCATTTCTTTCTTAGACCAGTGAGAAGAAATTTATCCTGTTGCTAAGTAATTAGCAATATGGGCAAACCAGGGATGACTAGAAGAAATTAAAAAAAGTTATTCATCAAAAAATTTCTCCCTGATCTTATTTGTTCATGATGTGTGTTTAACTAAAATTCTGAAGATGCAGTCAGCTACAACATTTTTGGAATCCTTCTTATCACGGATCTCTAAGTCAATTTCTTATAGAAGCAAAATCCATCTGATCAATCATGGTTTAGTATCTTTCTTTGACAAGAGGTGTTTAAGGGCCGTGTGATCAGAGTAGACCAGAACTTTAGACCCTAAAAGATATGATCAAAATTTTTCTAGAGCAAATACAATAGCTAATAACTCCTTTTCAGTAGTAGTATAGTTCAGTTGAGAATTTGAAAGGGTTTTGCTAGCATAATAAACACATGTGGTTCCTTATTGATTCTTTGTTCTAACACTACACCAATTACAAAATCTGATGCTTCATGCATGATCTCAAAGGGAAAGGATCAATCAGAGGGCTTGATAATTGGTGCTGTGGTTAAAGCTGCACGAAGAGTATGGAAGGATTTTAAACAATTATCATAAAAAATAAAAGGGGTTTTCTTGACAAGCAATTTGCACAAGGGTCTAAAAATTTTGCTGAAGTCTTTGATGAATCTCCTATAAAATCCAGCGTGACCGAGAAAGGATTGTATTTGTTTGACTAGAGTTAGAGGTGAGAGTTTTGAGATGACTTCCACTTTGGCATTATCTACCTCAATCCCCTTCTTAGAAATAATATGGCCTAAAATAATTCCCTCTTGGACCATGAAATGGCTCCTTTTCCAACTTAACACCAAATTTGTTTGTTTACATCATTTAAATACTTGAGCTAGGTTATTAAGGCAATCCTCAAAAGTGGTCCCAAATACTGAAAAGTCATCCATGAATATCTTCAAAAATCTATCTACCATATCTGATAAAATTGCCAGCATGCATCGCTGAAATGTAGCAGGTGCATTATAATTTTCAAATGGCATACGTCTAAAAGCAAACGTTCCATAGGGACAAGAGAAGATGGTTTTCTCTTGATCATCAGGAAAGACTGGTATTTGATTATATCATGAATAACCATCCAGAAAATAAAAGAATTGCTGACCAGCTGTTCTAGGATTTGATCAATAAAAGGTAACAGAAAATGATCCTTTCTAGTAACGTTATTCAGTTTTCTATAGTCTATGCAAACTCGCCAACTATTTATGGTATGAGTTGGAAGCAATTCTTCTTCTTCATTCTTCGCCAGAGTAAATTCTGATTTCTTAGGTACAACTTGGGTAGGACTAACCCATTTGCTATCAGAAATTGGGTAGATAATCCCTGCTTCTAACCATTTTACTACCTCTTTCTTCACAACCTCCCTCATATTAGAATTAAGTCTCCTCCATATGTCCCTATCCATTTCTTTCAGATCGGCAATTGACCATCCAATTACTTCTTTATATTCTTTGAGCACTCCTAAAAGCTGGTCTTCCTGATCGATAGTTAAATCAGATGCAATGATTTCTGGAAGGGTATCATCAGGTCCAAGAAATGAATATTTTAACGTAGCAGGGAGAGGCTTTAACTCTAGGAAAGATGGTACTTCTAGGAAGGATACCATCAGTATACTAGAGTATGTAGGTAATTGATCGCATTTTACAATCCAGGAAAGAATGGTGCTAAAATCGGATGGCTCTAAAATTATATTTATTTCTTTAGTATATCCATTAATATCAAAATCATCCACTCCAAAATATGTCAGACATGCCTGTAAAGGATCTAAGTCAAATAAAGTAAGGGTCTTATCATCTATAACTTTCTTTAGCATGTTGATGTCATTATGATCGTACAGAGGTGGTCCTTGAGATGCATTAAAAATATTCAACCTCAGCTTTTTATTTTCAAAAGATACATCTATGACCCTGGTTCTACAGTTTATACAAGTGTTAGCAGTTGCTAGAAAGGGTCTACCTAGAATGATTGATATTTGACTGGGGTTGTGATCAGATTTCATATCTAAAACTAAAAATTATACTAAAAAATAAAATTCATCCACTTTAAACAGTACAACATTCAATATTCCGCAGGGTACCTTAATTGATTGGTCAGCTAATTGTAAGGTTATCATCGTTGGCTTTAATTCTCTAAATCCAAATAAGTCATACACTGAACTCGGGAAAAGGTTATCACTTACACCTAAATCTAGCAATGCTTTCTTAATCATAAGAATTCCTATGACACAGGATATAATTAGGGTTTCAAGATCCTTACGTTTGGATGGAGTAACTTGCTGAAAGATTAAACTGGCCTGCTTAGTTAGGTTAACTTTCTTCGGTATGTATGCCTTAGATTTTTATTTTTGAGTGCATAAATCTTTTAGGAATTTGCCATAAATAGGGACTTGTTTAATTACATTAAGAAGGGATAAATTAATTTGATCTTGTTTGAATAATTTTAACAGTTCATTCATCTTGATATTTCTCCTATCAAGAGATAGAGGAGATTCTAAAACACTTGAAAATAGAGC
Organism: Calamus simplicifolius; assembly: GCA_900491605.1. NCBI lineage: Eukaryota > Viridiplantae > Streptophyta > Magnoliopsida > Arecales > Arecaceae > Calamus > Calamus simplicifolius. Next base: position 1,322,360 of record UESW01003931.1, on the reverse strand, counting down.
CTTAAGTATGGGTGCTGGATCAATTAGTTCTTCTTTTTCTTCAATATTTTTCCTTTTTGGCTTGGCTAGCATGAGTTGCTCTTCTTGTTGAGTCACTTCAGGCTGATTTAAAGTTTTTTTTTTGTTTCTAAGGGTTATGATATATTTGACATGTTCAGAAGAAGTTTCTGGACCAGTGGAGCTCTTAGCCATGTATTGCCCTCTTAGATTACTAATAGGTTGACTGGGTAGTTTTCCCTCCTCCCCCTTACTGAAAGCTGTTGCTAGTTGACCAATCTGGGTTTCTAGCTTGCCGATAGACTGGGTGTGGGAATGAAGTTGAGTATTCATTTCTAGCCTTTTCAATGCTTGTAACACCTTATCTTCAAAAGTAGGATCATGATTATTCAGCGAAGGTTGAGGAGTACTTGGATATAAGGAATACTACATATTTTTAAATTGGGTCTCCTGATGGTTAGGCTTAATTGATATTGGGTTGATGACAGGTTGGGATTTCCAAAAAAAAATTGGATGATTTTGCCAGTCATAATTGTAATTATTCAAATATGGATCATTTCTTAGTCTAAGAGCCATTTGGATTTGGCTTGGTGGGCTTGCTCCTGAACAAGCTTAGAAAATTGGTATGTGGCTAGACAATCACTTATAGAATGGATCGGACTTGAACAGATTATACAACCTCATGATTTTGAATAGATGGGGAAGAGGTGTTTCTAACTTGTAGAATTCGGTCAAGTTTCTGGGATAATTCATCTACCTTAGTATAGATATCTGTAGCATGACCTATTTCATATATTTTACCTCTTTTAGGTCCTACAGGAGGGTCTTTACGAGCAGCTGACATATGATGTAATGAATTCTTACTCAATATCTCAAAAAGTTGCCAAGCTTCATGTTCATTCTTCAACATAAATGCCCCACATCACATGAAGCATTAATCATTTGCCGAGGCTTTTCTGCCAAACTATCATAAAAGCACTGGACTAGTTGCCATTTGGGTATGGCATGATGTGGATATTTTCTAATCAATTATTTTAATCTCTCTCATGTCTCGTGAAACATCTCTCCATCTGTCTTGAAAAAACTTGTTATGGCTTTCCTAATTTAATTAGTTTTTCTTATAGGAAAGTATTTCTTGAGAAACTCTCTCTGAAGATGGTTCTAGGTTGAAATTATTACATTATCTAACGAATTTAACCAATATTTGACTCTATCTTTAGGAAAAAAGTGAATAACTTAAGCTTAAAACACCTTAATTCCCCTAATCTTGGGTAGAGTAGCGAGAGTAAGGGGTCGAATCCACAGGGACTTTGAGTAGTTATCTTGAAATAAATTTATGTAATTAAAATTTTAAATAGGTAAATGATTGGTTATGAAAATAATTAAGATATTATCTATCTTAATTAGAGTACGGCCCACACATGTAGATCATGACCCGTCCCTTTTAAAGAATAGATCAGTCAAAAATTATTTTCGCTCGAAGAATATTTAATAAAAATTAAACATAAATAAATACTTTATTTTACATCATCCAAAAGAGTACATAAAAAAATATAATATACTTCTACTTTCTAAGATGATGGATCTGCTATCCGCTTCCTGAGATAGAAAGATGGTTGATTATGGAAGGTATGATGGTTGATGGATGAAGAATGGATGCGAAGAAGAACGGATGGGAATATTTGGGTTATAGAGTGGGAAAACAGAAATGGAAGTGGGGCAAAACAGAGAGGAGGAGGTGAGAAAGAATTCTTTAATGATTCCTTCAGTGGCTCCATGATGTTCTTTTATAAGTAAGAAGACGCATTGACTATGTGTGTAATCCACGTTAACTGCTCGCTTTATCTCCGCATATCAGATTTGTTTCTTTCAAAATTCAATCTGCAGCCTTAAAAATATCGCACAATTTCTTTTGATCCATGACTGCTTTAAATTTCTTGCAATTCTTGAGTTAAATCTTAAAAAATTCATTTTGAGCCTGTTTCAAGTCTGATTTGAGTGTCGTTTATATCGTTGGACTTCTAAAATCAAGCTCTTCGAGTTGGTAGGATCTTTTTCTAAAAATATTATATAAAAATATTAAATTTTAAAAATTATTTAGTTTATAAATTAATACTTTTATGGCTAGTATTTATGTACTTATCAGTCCTCCTTCATTTGGATTGGATGGACATTGACTATGCCATTAGGAAGAACAAACCCTATGTAGTTACTGAAACTGGCACTTAAAATGCAATTGATCTTATGAAAAGTGGGAGTGATCTAATTGCCTTTCTATTATATTCAAAAAGACCAAAATATCTGCTGGTATAAGGGGTTCAGTCGAGCAGTATGACAACGTCCGAGATTTGCTTAAGGCGATAGATGATCACTTTGTCACTTTAGATAAGGCAATGGCTAGCCCCTAATAATGTAGTTCTTATCCCCAAAGCTCACCAAGATTAAAGGTCTGCGTGAGCATATCATGGGCATGAGGGATATAGTGGCTCAACTTAAAGCATTAAAAGTTGAGATATCGGAATCCTTTTGGTTCACTTCATTGTCTGTACTCTGCCTCAACAATACAACTTATTTAAGATATCCACAATACATATAAGGATAAATGATCGATTAATGAGCTATTGACCATGTGTGTTCAAGAGGAGGGTAGGTTGTTTATAGAAGAGGTTGAGAAAGTGAATTTTACTAATCCAAAGAGGAAGATGAAGGGTCAAGCCAAGGATAAGGGAAAGGATTTTTTTCCCAAAAGGATATTAAAAGGAGATTGTGTGCTTCTTTTGCAAGAAAAAGGAACACGCTAAGAAACAATGCTCTAAGTTCATGAAGTAGCTTAACAAGAAAGGTACTTAACTCTCACTTGTTTGTTATGAATCCAATATTATTGATGCTAATTATAACAAATGATGGATTGATTTGATTCTGCAATCCATGTGCTATCAATTCATTGCATGATTTGTGAGACATGCGAAAGCCAATGGGAAGTGACCCTATTCAGAAAATAAGATACCCTCACATGTCGAAGCTATTGGGACGTGCAAGTTAGTCTTGAATAGTGGTTTCATTTTAAATTTAGAAAAAAATTTTATATTCTAAAGTTTTTAAGAAATAATTAAAAATATATATAACTATTTGTAATTTAAATGTTGACTTGGTCCTTAATAAAGCAGAGTGGAGGAAGCAGATTCATGTAACCGATGTCATGTAGTTGGGAAAAGGCTTAAATGAGTTGAGTTGAGTTGAGTAGAAAGTTTTCTAAGAATTTAATTTCTATTTCCAGACTTATATCGGATGGTTATTCCTTTAACTTTTCAGACTCTGATTTTAATTTATTTATAAGTATGATGTTATTGGATATGGTACTTTGTCTGATGGTCATTTCCTTCATAATTTACAAAATGATGATAATTATACTACTATGCAAATTCATAAAAATGTTGTTATAAAGCGATGTATTATGAATGAGGAATCATTTATGTTGTGACATCGAAGATTGTGACATATCTCTATTGATAGAACTAAAAGGTTAGTGAATGATGGGGTACCTAGATTTTATCGACTTTAACACTTGTATAGACGACATTAAGGGCAAGTAGACTAACAAGACAAAGAAAAGTACCAAAGAAGTTCTGAATTATTAAAAATCATATACACAGACATTTATAGTTCAGACATGAATGCATACCATGATAGGTACTTTATCACTTTCATAAATGATTACTCACGATACATGTCGGCACCCCTATCCTGCAAGGGCCACCGATAACAAACCTGCATACCTGCGGTAATCGAATAGGGTTCTCCAAGCCTTTATGTAGCGCTTCATAAAGAGTTAGGAACTTCAACAAATTATCACAAGTGACAAACACAAAAATGCATCATGTTTAAAACTTTTTATTATTTGCTCATATATACATGTATATCACTATAAAATCAAATCAATATTAAGCGTCATCCTGCTCAGATAATATTTCTCATAACATCCTCAGGTAGTTTAGATCACATTCACAATCGATAGTACAATCATCAATACATGCATTATACTCATAATTCCTTTCAAAATAGAAGCTTTTCATTCATATCCAATTAAGTCTGATACATCACCACACCTCACTGTATATATACACATATACATACACACAAAGGTTACCCACACTATCTCATTATACAAAGCTATCATCTACCCTTTTGCCTCCAAGCAAGCTTCACCAGCTAAAGATCCAATCTTATTAGTCCTTTGATCCTACCAGATGGGCTCACTGATTTGAAAGTAATTATCAATCATAGAGGGATGAGACTTAAGTCCCAGTGATTGGATAACCATCTAACCATGAAAAAATAGAGAACCTTAACATCATTTCAAAATAGAATAAACACATGTAACATGAGTAAACACATATAATACTCATTTAAAAAAGATATCAGAAAACTTAAAACGTAGCTTATTCTTCGAATAATATACATCTTTAACTAAATATCATGCAAATACCTTTCCCACTGAAAAAAATATCTCCATACATGGACAAATATATTCTTTTAAGATGAAAAGATAACTTATAAGTTAGCTTATGCTTGCAACAATATACCAGTACTGAAATACTCTATAAATAACTTTTTCTACTAAAAAATAACTCATTTATATAAAAATTCATGAATAGTGCATTTCCTTATAAAACATAAAATACTCTTTTATGCAACCCGACTTTTCTTTTCTCATTTCTATGATCCCTACTGGGATCAAATTTTTCCCATCAGCATCTCATATAAACCGTCCCCACTGGGATGAATACTTGGCTCATTGGCTTTTTAAATCACAATATAAGCTTTTCAAAAGTTGCCCATTGGCATTTCTTTTTCAAATCCAGATGCAAGCTTTTAAATCTCATGATGCTGGGCTGTGTGTGTAATGGCTCTGAGGTACCATCATATAGTCGCCCTCCTGTAGGTGTACTCTCATTAGATGCGCGACTGACAATAGGATCCATGCACAAATAGCATCCATTACTCATACGGTTCATCCAAAAAAGTGCCTTATTCCTTAACCCTAAAATTTTGGATTTTCACTTTGTCCCCACGGGCTATATAGTAACCAGCTCCATTGAGCCATGATTCATGCCCCCATTGGCTGCTTACAACCTATCCCACTGGGCCTAGTCAAGTGTGCACTCATCCTTGATCATGGGTTTCATCGTACAATCGAATTGCAAAGATGTGCTGGCTCAATAGTAGTGTGCAATGATTATGCTGCATCACAGTTTAAAGGATGATCAACCCCATAGCTATCTGATGCTCAATATGATATATATATATATCAAAACATATCATTTATAAAGCTTTATCATGCAATATGCCATATATGCATCAAAAGCACACATATCAAACCCTCATTTTATTCTTTTTATTTGAAACTCATGTTTTGGCTTGTATAATAAAATCCATGATCAAAGACTCATGCATCAGAATATCATATACTAGGTTCTTATTTTTCAAGTTTAAAGCATACATAATTCTCTACTAACATAACATAGTACAGCTAGGTATTAATAGCATTATACTAGCTCAAAATAAACTATTTATTGCTAGATAAGAAATTCATTCACCTTAGCAATTTACTCTTTCAACTGATACTCAACTCTGGTGTTCTAGCACCCTGGAATAACTCTCTTGACCTACGTCAATATATGGAAACAATAGCTATTAGAGTTATCAGCACACAAGGTTTTCCTTTGAAATCATGCATACATACAAGATCTAACCTTTGATATCGTATTATTTTCTTTCATCTTTTCTCAACTTAAGATTATTTCTACTACCATCTCCTAATATAAGAATCTAAGAAAATCTAAAGCCCTGTATGGTCTATAGAAGTTATAGCTTACCTGGAGACAAGCACGAACTCCCAAACTTTCCCTCTCTTTTTCTTCTTCCTTCCTTCTCTTCTTCCTCTCTTCTTTTTTCTTTTTTTCTTTCTTTCTCTGGCTGAACCCACCCTTCCTCTTTTTCTTTTTCTTTTTCTTTGGTGACTTAGGGACTAAGGCATGAATAGTGGGTTGCTTAGGGGCTAAGGCATGGAAAGTGGGTTTTAAATGACTCGGTAAAATTCGCAATTTATCCTTGCAAACTCTTAAAACATGCTTTTTGAAAAACACATGGCTCACTCATAACCATGATATTTTGCCCCTAGATTTTTTTTTTAATTTTCTCTTAGCACAATTAGCAAATGACTTCGGAGTCTTTTTCCATTTTACCCTTGAACATATCTTTTTTAATTTATTTATAGACCAAATTATTGTTATTCATTTAAATTGATACTTTTATAAAATTTTTATTATTTAACCCAGGAATAAAGATGAAATTTTTTATGATTTAACCCAGGAATCATGTGCAGTCCTGGAGTCGACTCAAGCAGAATCTCGAGTTGACTTGAGCATGAAGCAAAATTATTGTCTCTCTCTTTTTCTAACCGAGTCGACTCACCTTTCTATAGGAGTCGACTCGAGAGCATGCCAGAAGCGCTAAACCATGCCAACGTTGACTCCTTACTAATTGAAGTCGACTTCAATTGCTAAAAAAATAATGTTTAAGGGCAAAACTCAAACTAAACTTGATTTTTCTTATAATTTAAGCCCATTAAAATTTAAATCTAAAATTCTTAAATCAAAATCATTAGCACAAAAAAATATACTTATTTAGACCATAATTTTTTTTTTTACATTTATCAAGTGGCCAACACACCCATACGTTATTGAAACCATCCGACTTTCATTACAAATAAAAATGCCATTAATATTATAAAAATTATAAAATTTTGAATGTTATAATACATGTATCTCTACCTATTTAATAGTAAGAATGAAGCATTGAATGCTTTTAAGGTCTTTAAAGTTGAAGTAAAGAAACAATGTGGAAAGCAAATTAAAATCATAAAATCGAATAGAAATGGAGAGTACTATGGTGATACACTGAGAGTGGATAAGAGACTAATCCATTTGTGAGGTTTCTTGAAGAGCATAGGATTGTTTTCCAATATAGTTTACCCATTTTTTTAGACCAAAATAGTGTAGTGAGATAAACTAGGCTGCCAACTAATGATATAGAGTAGGATCTTAAAGAAGTTCATCATTATTGGCTTAAAATTTGACATTAGTCTCAAATGGAATATTAATAATTTTTCTATCTGTCAGCCCTGCTTTAGAAAGTAAATTTGAAGCATACTTAACTTGAGATAAATAAAAGCTATTAGAATTAATAGGTATATCAAGTCCAAGAAAGTAGTTAAGAAAGCCAAGATTTTTTGTTTCAAATTGCTTGCTAAGATACTTCTTAAGAGCTTGAATGCCTGTAAGATCATTCCTTATAATAGTTATATCATCCACATAAAGAAGCAAGAGAATGGTACTAAAGTCCAAATTACGGATGAAAAGAATAGAGTAATAAGAACTAGAACTAAAGCCAAAATAATTAATGGTGAAACCGAATTTTGCAAATCAAGCATGAGGAGCCTGTTTGGGATATACAAATCTTGATAAAGTTTGCAGAGTTTGTTTGAAGGAAGATTATATTCTAAGGATGATTCCATATATACTTCCTCTGCAAGGTCACCATTGAGGAAAGTGTTTCTGACATCCATCTAAAAAAGTTGCCATCGATGAGTAGCTCCAACAACAAGAAGAGTGCTTTGAAGATGAGAAGTTGAAATATGAATTAATGGAGAGTGTCAAAGGCTAGGAGAAACATTTGAGCAAGCAAAAGCAGTAGGTTGTAAGAAAGAAGAAACATGAAGTGGGGAAAGCACAAATATGCATCTTACCTTAAGGCCTATCCTAATAATCCATTATGTCTGTGGATTCTACTCAACACATTCATTATGAAAAAAGAAAGTATGTTAAAAGCAAAATTCACATAATTATCCAGTAGAGAGAAAATATAAAAAAGTTTGGGAACTAAGTATGCATTAGGGATCAGTAGTTGAGAGGTAAAAATAGATCCTACATGACTAATTCACATGTGTAAACCATCAGTAGTCAGTATTTTTGGAGCATTGAATGCCAAGCATTTGTTAAAAAGATAGAAGGATTAAAAGTCACGTGATTATAGGAAAAAAAATCAATATACCAAAGAGTTACCTGAAGAGATAGAAAAGGCAGAAGAAGTAGAAGTAGAGGAATGTGTACTAATTTGAATGAGAGACTAAGTTATAATTGCCTCAATAACTGCTTTTGAAAGGGAGTGAGTTACTGTAGGAGACTCGGTAAATAACTTATCACTAAAAGTAGTAGCAATTGCATAATACCAAGGATACCTATACTGATTGTCATGACTTGTTGGCCTTCTATTTTGGAACCATTAAAAATTAGAATCATCTTTACAAAGAGCATGATTTCACTTAGATGTAATGACAATCTTCAATCGATGACCATTAGTATGACAATAATGTTGAAAGTATGACTATTAGGTAGAAGAAAATTGCACTGGTATGGAAGTAGGCATGGGGATAGAGTAGCCAAAATAAAATGGTTGGGGTTTTATTGTTTGCTTATGAGTCTTCTCAAAAATAGCTCATCAATATATGCATTCAAAGTAGGTAAAGAATTACGACATAAAAGAGATGCTCTAATATATTTAAAATCATCATTGAGTATCATAAGAAACTAGTTAAGATGTATACTAGTTAAGTGGTTAAAATTTTGGGATAAAGATGATCTAGTTATTATAGCATAATTGTGCAAATCAAAACTTCATTCTACTTTGTAGCGTATTTTGTCGTACCCATTCATTTTTTTTTAAATTAGAGATAACAACTTTTTATGTATCATTACAATTGTAATAATAAAAAAATAAAAAAATAATATCATGATTTGCTAAATGTAGGATCAGATCAATTTATGCTCAATAAAAAGCAACATAACTAAAGCATAGTCGTATTAAATTAATAACTTAACCCAATATATCATAAAGTTCATATAATTTAATGGAGCCGTTCAGAGGAACTATGAACATTATAATTTTAAGCTCTAATAATTTTGATATTTAATTAACACCTTAATTAAAATATTAAAATTATTAAATTTAAATTACTCTACTAAAACTTTGGAACTGCACTCTTAAAATTATAAAATTAATTATATTCAAAAGGATTTGATTTGCTAGCCATTACATATAAATCAATCCTCCACAAACTGTACTTAATTAAAGCTAGGTATTTTTAGTTAACCTCTTTAATTATATCTTTCTCCATGAGTACCATTGATTCTATAATGAATAATAAATTTATGATCTAATCATAAATTGAGCACTCAACACTTATGGAAACCGTCAATCTGACTTCTTTATGAAAGAATGAATTTTATCTTGTATATTAATATTTTTGACTATTTATGTTATAATATTTTTAATATACCAAGAATTTGACACTCTGTTTATGTGTCATTTACCCGTTATGTTAAAAAATATAATATAATATATAGAAGTCTATTAATTACTTAGAATTAAGATCGATTCATATATGACCAGTATTTATTAATTTTGAATGCTCTATTTTAACAATAGAATTTATTAGAGATTCATAATTAATCGTGTTCCAATCCTATATAATCAAATTATATAAAGTACTTTCAGATAATCTCATTATCAACAATACAGATAAGATTGTTTCATTCAGGATGTAATGAACCATGCCGATAATTTTAAATTAAAGATTTCAACTTTAATTTATAATTATGAACATATTTAGATTATTTTACTTTAAATATTATCCTCTGTATATAACACTTATACACAATATTTAAAGTCATAATTAAATCATTTAAAAATTTTTGATATTTATAAAATATCAAAATATACATGCAAAAATAATATTAAAAAAATTAAATTAATCAATAAAATAATATATCTCATTTGTTTAGCAACACATATATCAACATTACAATCTTTACATGCTGCTGAATATGGTGAAACATAAGATTTGTTTTATTCTATCAACAAATATACCCATTAATCAACCATGTCTATCCCTGGATTGTGAGATGAGCTGGCTGATGCTCATTGGTTGGTGCTAGCATCAGTACCCAATCCACATTATCGATGGATAATCGCTTTGTTGGAAAGAAAAGTGAGATCAGCGCAGGCGGTTTGCCAATTGGACAGAAGAGTCGAGCACGGTTCAAGCAATCGGCCAATGAGACGTTTGAAAGAGATATGGATGGGATAAGGACTTCCAATCCCTTTGAACTCTTGGCATCCTATTAAACCCCTCCGCACTCTCCTGCTCTCCCGGCAACGGAACGGAAGCACAAAAATCACCTGGTAAACAGCCTTCTCTCCCGTACGTACCTCATTCAATGGCTGCCACCATGGCTCTCTCCTCCCCATCCTTTGCCGGGAAGGCGGTGAAGCTCGCCCCCTCGACCTCCACCATCCTCTTCGGCGGGGGCAGGGTCACCATGAGCAAGACCTTCGCCAAGCCTAGCACATGGTACGGCCCAGACCGTGTCAAGTACCTTGGCCCCCTCTCCGGCGAGCCCCCATCCTACCTGACCGGCGAATTCCCGGGCGACTACGGGTGGGACACCGCCGGCCTCTCCGCCGACCCCGAGACCTTTGCCAAGAACCGTGAGCTCGAGGTCATCCACTGCAGGTGGGCCATGCTCGGTGCCCTCGGCTGCGTCTTCCCTGAGCTGCTGGCCCGCAACGGGGTCAAGTTCGGGGAGGCCGTGTGGTTCAAGGCCGGTGCCCAGATCTTCAGCGAGGGAGGACTGGACTACTTGGGCAACCCCAGCTTGATCCACGCCCAGAGCATTCTGGCCATCTGGGCCTGCCAAGTCATTCTGATGGGCGCCGTCGAGGGGTACCGCATTGCCGGTGGTCCGCTCGGCGAGGTCACCGACCCTCTTTACCCTGGGGGCAGTTTCGATCCCCTGGGTCTTGCCGATGATCCAGAGGCCTTCGCCGAGCTCAAGGTGAAGGAGATCAAGAATGGCCGGCTGGCCATGTTCTCCATGTTCGGCTTCTTCGTCCAGGCCATTGTGACTGGCAAGGGCCCATTGGAGAACTTGGCTGACCACCTCGCCGATCCCGTCAACAACAATGCTTGGGCCTATGCCACCAACTTTGTCCCCGGTAAGTGAGCGATGGAGAGATTGTAATTAAACAAGGAGTCATCATGCATGTTGGATATTGTATATGTTTGAATCGAGATTGCCGGTGGCGATCAATGTAAGATGGTGAATCTTGTACCAGTACTGGATTCAACGATCGATGATGTCCTTATGTTCGTCAAGCTCTTCCTATTCTCTCTGGCATAAACCGTTAGTTTTGGCTCATCCTGTTTGCAGACTCTGCAGGAGGCTGTGTAATATGATCCCAAACCTCACGCCTCTTCATGCAAAAGCGCACGGTATATTGATTATCCAGCGAAAACAGAGTGAAGTAATAATGATTCGATTACAATATCTCAGCCTAAAGGAAATAACTGAGGCCACCACAGAATCTATTATGTAGTTTCAGCCTAAAGGACTCTCTGTAAATTATATTATGTAGCTCGATGCTCAGATCCGTCTCTCTTTCCAGCCGACGTAGTTTCAGCGCTGTCACTAATTTTTCAGAAATACTCTTTAGTTTAACCCTAGTGAGATATAAGAGGTGCAGGCGACACACTCAAATTATCATCAAGCATAGACATGGGAGCATAACAAAAATGTAAGAGAGCATGAACCTGAAATTAGAATACGAAAACATAAGTAAAATTGCAATAATTAATCATGTAACCGTGCTGGTTATTCATCAAGATACTTCATATTACAAATCAAAAATACGTAAAAACTGCTGTCAAAGGCTGGCAACAAAACTAGAGGAATGGAAGTGAGACAAAGCTACACATGTTGGACTTTTCCATTAATATCGGTTGCAATAAATATGAAATGTGGTTCATGATATTCTATAAAATCAGAGATATATTTTAGCACATGATTTGGGGAACCCGATTTTAGCGCATGATTTAGGGAACTAATTCCTTAATTTAACCAAGGTTTTAACCCATGATTTTGCTCTTTGATGGATAAAGCAAAATAAATAAGCATCTTACTTCGGTTGGTCCCCTAAGCCTATTCTTTAATTTTTCTTTCAAAATACATCATCATTGGGAGAAGAGAAAGGTTTAGAAGTACTTTTCGAAACCAAACACAATCGAATTAGAGAGTAAGTATGAACGGCAATGGCGAGAGATAAATTTCAATCCGATTTCACTTCCACTTGTTTATATAGTTTAATATGCAAAGCATGTTTAAATCTCCGTTAAACTCTATCATTTGGTAACAGAGCCCTATTTTCCCTCTGTCCTGCTTATTTTGGGCTTGTTTGATTGTGTTTGTTTACTGTATATATGTATATCGTTATATATATTACTTTGGAATTTTAATAAATTTTGATTGAAATGTTTTGATGCAAAACATGATTAGGAATCATTTGGATAATGAATATCTAACATGTACGACATTTGAGATGTTGATTTTGATGCAGAAAACTATATTTTCTTGCATCTTTTGGTGTTTGTTTATGAACATATATACGGTATATATACATGTTTTGATTGGGCACTCTTGGCTTTTATTGCCAAGAGATAGTCCAATGGGAAGGCTATAGGTAGCACCTCTAGCTATTTAACCCAATGGGTGTTTGGTAGAGATATCAGGGGTGCATCGTCAAGGAAGGCTATTGATAATATCTTGGTGCATTTGACCTACGTTCGGAAAGTGCCATAGGCTGCTAAGAGTACTAAGAAGCATGGTGCTAGGAGGAGGCTAACTTAGGAGGAACCCAGAGGAACCCAAGTGCCGCACATAGGCAAAAAAAAAAAAAAAAATTCTGCATTAACCTCCCTCGTGTGACAGTGTTTGGCATTAAAAAAAAATTGCTATTCTAAAAGACATTGCATCAGAACATGATGTAAAGATGTTCCTCGTGGTGATTGCTGGCTTATGGATCCTTTGCATCATTGGGAGCTTTTGTGTTGATGGAATACCACTTGCTCACTCTTGTCTACCACTGCCTCATTGCATATCTAGCAATCCTTTGTTGCATTTTCACTCAGATATGAGATTAATAGAGCCTTGTGGTTTAATTGTACATATATTATTATATATTTGTATGTATAAATTTATGATTGTCATACATGCAAAATTAGATTGAATTAAAATGTATTGATTTTTAATTTCTTTGCATTGTTTATGATTTTATGCAAATATTTATCTCTTTGTTATGAATTAATTAATATTATATGATTCATATATTTTTGATTAATTAGGGAGTAGCCATAGCATCCTTAATTAATTAAAATTGTATTATGTTTTAGGATCACAATATAACACTAGTTGTAATTAATCATACGTGATATAATAAAATCTATCCATAGGAATTTTGTTATAATTGTATGATTAATTAGGATAAAATATCAAATTATATTTCTTAATCTACCCATAGGAATTAAGAAAAGGAGAATAATTTGATAGTTTTATCATAAGGTTAAAATTAATCTAATTGAATTAGAACTTTAGCCCATAGGTAAGTTTTATGTCACTAGATTCATATCTCTTGCATGTTTTACATAGGTAGAACATGTTATATGATTTGTTAGCCTTAATTTTGTAACATGAGCATGTATGTTTAATTTATTGTAGCAATTTAATATGTGAACTTCTCTGATATGAAATGTAATATTTCCAAGCTCAAAGGGGACAATTATAAGATTTGGAAGGAGAGTGTGCATGTCGTAGCGCAACAATTAAAACACCTTAATTTTACTAATCTTAGGTAGAGTAACGAGATTAAGGGATCGAATCCATAGGGACTTTGAGTAGTTATCTTGAAATAAATTTATACAATTAAAAGTATAAATAGGCAGATGATTGATTGTAAAAATAATTAAGACATGATCTATCTTAATTAGAGTTCGGCTTGTACTCGTAGATTATGGCCCGTCCCTTTTGAAGAATAGATCAGTCAAAAATTATTTTCGCTTGAAGAACATTCAATAAAAATTAAACATAAATAAATACTTTATTTCATAGTATCCAAAAGAATACATAAAATAATATAATTTACTTCTACTTTCTAAGATGATGGATCTGCTATCCGCTTCTTGCTTCTGCAAATCTACATCCTACTCCTGCAGATCCTTTTCCTAGATAAAAAGATGGTTAATTATGGAAGGTATGATGGTTGATGGATGAAGAATGGATAAAAATTTGGGTTATGGAGTGGAAAAAACATGAATGGGAGTGGGGCGGAACAGAGAGGAGGAGGTGAAAAAGAATTCTTTGATGATTCCTTCAGTGGCTCCGATAATGTTCTTTTATAAGTAAGGAAGACGCATCGACTCCGTATGTAATCTACGTTAACTGCTTGCCTTATCTTCGTAGATTAGATTTGTTCCTTTCAAAATTCAAACCGCAGCCTTAATAATATCACATGTTTTTCTTTAATCCGTGACTACTTTAAATTTCATGCAATTTCTGGGTTAAATCTTAAAAAATCAATTTTGAGCTCGTTTCAAGTCTGATTTGAGTGCCGTTTATATCGTTGGACTTCTAAAATTGAGCTCTTCGAGTTGGCAAAATCTTTTATTAAAAATATTACATAAAAGTATCAAATTTAAAAGAATCATAATAATTTAATTTATAAATTAATACTTTTATGGCTAGTATTTATGTACTTATTACTCTTCCCAACTTAAATCTTACTCATCTTTGAGTAAAATAAGAAATCTAGTGATATGTACCAAATTGGTCCAAGAAGTATTGTTATCTTACTATTCTAAGATAAGTAGATACCCGGCTAGACTATAAAAGAGGTACTTCATAAGATTATCAAGTTCATCCTTTTACTGATAGAGTAAATTCCATAGAAATTTATAAAGTTCTTCCTTCACCAACTTTCCACCTCAGTCTTTAAGTCCTCTAACTTAATTTAGGTTGGATGTAGTGTCTTCTTCAATTTAGTCTTCCTTCTTTTTTATTCTTTTTTTTAAGTTAGTGCAATGTCCTAACCCCTTACTTTATAGTTGACCCTTGTAGCGAGCTTTAGGCCAATGACTCCCAAGCTAGTTGGGCATTAGGTGTAAAACATCCCTTGGGCTTATTGACTCGAGTCAAAAAGGCTTTAGGTTAAGACTGACTCTATTTGAGTTTCTTCATATTTTTTTACCTTTTTATGCAAACATTATCACTTGCTTAGGTGATATGGCCCGATTACTCAGTGAGATTTGCTCAGAACCTATTTTATTAATTTAAAACTTTAAAGAGAATTTGGTATATTCTTTGACATTTTCACCTATACCCTCATCAATTAAATTTCTTATCAAGATCAATGGTCAGAAGGATCTAAAATTACTTTAAAAATTTTTTGGCCTACATTCTATCATTTACTGGGTTTCCTTAATAATTTTTCCCTTATTATCTCTAAAATTATCTAAGCCATTAATCATTCATCAATTAGAATGCTCGATTAACTTCAAATCAAGACAAAATTTGGTACATCACACTAATTAATTTTAGTCATACTCGAGAACTTAATTTAATTATTCTTCTCCCATCCAAGCTTAGTTTTCTATTAAAGAAAAAGAAATTGCAAGGAAGGATACTACCTGAGTTTAATGTACTTGTCATTTTTGGGTACGATGTCCTCCTTCTTTAAATGTACTTTGCATGACTCAATAGGCGATGCTTTCCTCAACTTTATTATTCTTCTCAGGTTTTCTAAAAAAATAAAAAACAAAGAATAAATGATAGACTGGGTTACCTCCAGGAGTGTAAGTTTAAAGTCTTCAGCCAAACTGTGCTTAGAATCATGATGATGCTGGATCCAAAAGGTCAATAGATTCAACTAACTTCTTATCATTAATTTCATCCATGTAAGGCTTTAATCATTGACCGTTTATCTTAAAAATATTTTCTTGCTTAGGATCTTTGAGTTTGATCGCCCCATAGGAAAATACTTGGGTTACAATAAAGGGTCCGTACGTCCCAGCATAAACAAAGTTTTTCAGAAAAAAGTCTTAGTCTTGAGTTAAAGAGCCAAACTTTATGTTTAGATTCGAAGGTTTTTCTCGAAATGTATTTATCGTGGTATGCTTTAGTTCGAGCCTTATAAATTTTAGCATTTTCATACGCTTTATTGTGTAGCTCTTCTAACTCATTCAATTGGAGTCTCCTATTGGAACCTGCATTTTTCATATCAAAGTTAAACTGTCTAATAGCCTAAAATGCATGATGTTTCAATTTTACTAGTAAATGATAAGCTTTTTCGAACACGAGTTGGTAAGGAAGCATTCTTATGAAAGTTTTAAATGCAGTACGATAAGCCTCTAATGTATCATCTAAACGTGTTGACCAGTCTTTTCTATCAGACCTTACCAACTTCTCTAAAATTTATTTGATTTTTCTGTTAGAAATTTCTACTTGGCCACTAGTCTGGGAATGATATGGTGTAGAAACTTTATGGGTTATTCCATATTTCTTCATTAAGTTCTTAAAGTGCCTATTAGTAAAGTATATACCTTCATCACTAATGATAGCTCTTGGGTATCTAAATTGATTAAAAATATTATGTTGAATGAATTTGATTATAACCTTATGATCATTAGTTCGGCTTGCTATGGCCTCAACCCATTTTGACACATAATCTACTGCAACTAATACGTATTCATATCCAAATGAAATAGAAAAATGTTTCATAAAATCAATCCCCCAAATATCAAAGATTTCGACTACTAATATGGGAGTCAGTGGCATCATATCTTTCTTGAAAATAATTCCAATTTGCTGGCACCGCAAATAGTTTTGGCTAAACTCACATGCATCCTTGAAAAGTGTTGGCCAATAAAACCTACTATATAACACTTTTGTTGCAGTTTTCTTTCCACTAAAGTATCCCCCACAAGCAAGGGTGTGGCAAAAAGTAAGTATACTTTTGAACTCATACTCATGGATACAATGCCTAATTACCTGGTCAGAATAATGCTTAAATAGTTTAGGTTCTTCTCAAAAATATTACTTTACTTGTGAAAAAATATATCCATTTCTTGCTTAGACCAGTGAGAAGAAATTTATCCTGTTGCTAAGTAATTGGCAATATGGGCAAACCAGGGATGACTAAGAAATTAAAATAAGTTATTCATCAAAAAATTTCTCCCTGATCTTATTTGTTCATGATGTGTGTTTAACTAAAATTCTGAAGATGCAGTTAGCTACCACATTTTTGCAACCCTTCTTATCACGGATCTCTAAGTCAATTTCTTATAAAGAAAAATCCATCTGATCAATCATGGTTTAGTATCTTTCTTTGATAAGAGGTAATTAAGGGCCGTGTGATCAGAGTAGACCAGAACTTTAGACGCTAAAAGATATGATCAAAATTTTTCTAGAGCAAACACAATAGCTAATAACTCCTTTTCAGTAGTAGTATAGTTCAGTTGAGAATTTGAAAGGGTTTTGCTAGCATAATAAACACATGTGGTTCCTTATTGATTCTTTGTTCTAACACTGCGCCAATTACAAAATCTGATGCATCATGCATGATCTCAAAGGAAAAGGATCAATCAGGGGCTTGATAATTGGTGCTGTGGTTAAAGCTGCACGAAGAGTATGGAAGGATTTTAAACAATTATCATAAAAAATAAAAGGGGTTTTCTTGACAAGCAATTTGCACAAGGGTCTAAAAATTTTGCTGAAGTCTTTGATGAATCTCCTATAAAATCCAGCGTGACCAAGAAAGGATTGTATTTGTTTGACTAGAGTTAGAGGTGAGAGTTTTGAGACGACTTCCACTTTGGCATTATCTACCTCAATCCCCTTCTTAGAAATAATATGGCCTAAAATAATTACCTCTTGGACCATGAAATGGCTCCTTTTCCAACTTAACACCAAATTTGTTTGTTTACATCATTTAAATACTTGAGCTAGGTTATTAAGGCAATCCTCAAAAGTGGTACCAAATACTGAAAAGTCATCCATGAATATCTTCAAAAATCTATCTACCATATCTGAGAAAATTGCTAGCATGCATCGCTAAAATGTAGCAGGTGCATTATAAATTCAAATGGCATACGTCTAAAAGCAAATGTTCCATAGGGACAAGTGAAGATGGTTTTCTCTTGATTATCAGGAAAGACTGGTATTTGATTATATCCTGAATAACCATCCAGAAAATAAAAGAATTGCTGACCAGCTGTTCTAGGATTTGATCAATAAAAGGTAACAGAAAATGATCCTTTCTAGTAACGTTATTCAGTTTTCTATAGTCTATGCAAACTCGCCAACTAGTTATGGTATGTGTTGGAAGCAATTCTTCTTCTTCATTCTTCGCCATAGTAAATTCTGATTTCTTAGGTACAACTTGGGTAGGACTAACCCATTTGCTATCAGAAATTGGGTAGATAATCCCTGCATCTAACCATTTTACTACCTCTTTCTTCACAACCTCCCTCATATTATAATTAAGTCTCCTCCGTATGTCCCTATAAGGTTTGGCATTTTTCTCGCAATGAATATGATGCATGCAGATGGAGGGGTCAATTTCTTTCAGATCGGCAATTGACCATCGAATTACTTATTTATATTCTTTGAGCACTCCTAAAAGCTGGTCTTCCTGATCAATAGTTAAATCAGATGCAATGATTTCGGGAAGGGTATCATCAGGTCCAAGAAATGAATATTTCAACGTAGTAGGGAGAGGCTTTAACTCTAGGAAAGGTGGTACTTCTAGGAATGATACCATCAGTATACTAGTGTGTAGGTAATTGATCGCATTTTACAATCCAAGAAAGAATGGTGCTAAAATCGGATGGCTCTAAAATTATATTTATTTCTTTAGTATATCCATCAATATCAAAATCATCTACTCCAAAATGTGTCAGACATGCCTGTAAAGGATCTAAGTCAAATAAAGTAAGGGTCTTATCATCTATAACTTTCTTTAGCATGTTGATGTCATTATGATCGTACAGAGGTGGTCCTTGAGATGCATTAAAAATATTCAACCTCGGCTTTTTATTTTCAAAAGATACATCTATGACCCTGGTTCTACAGTTTATACAAGTGTTAGCAATTGCTAGAAAGGGTCTACCTAGAATGATTGATATTTGACTGGGGTTGTGATCAGATTCCATATCTAAAACTAAAAATTCTACTAAAAAATAAAATTCATCCACTTTAATCAGTACATCATTCAGTATTCCGTAGGGTACCTTAATTGATTGGTCAGCTAATTGTAAGGTTATGATCGTTGGTTTTAATTCTCTAAATCCAAATAAGTCATGCACTGAACTCAGGAAAAGGTTATCACTTACACCTAAATCTAGCAATGCTTTCTTAATCATAAGAATTCCTATGACACAGGATATAATTAGGGTTTCAAGATCCTTACGTTTGGATGGAGTAACTTGCTGAAAGATTAAACTGGCCTGCTTAGTTAGGTTAACTTTCTTCGGTATGTGTGCCTTAGATTTTTATTTTTGAGTGCATAAATCTTTTAGGAATTTGCCATAAATAGGGGCTTATTTAATTACATTAAGAAAGGATAAATTAATTTGAACTTGTTTGAACAATTTTAACATTTCATTCATCTTGATATTTCTCCTATCAAGAGATAGAGGAGATTCTAAAGCACTTGAAAATAGAGCCTTAAGTATGGGTGCTGGATCAATTAGTTCTTCTTTTTCTTCAATATTTTTCCTTTTTGGCTTGGCCAACATGAGTTGCTCTTCTTGTTGAGTCACTTCAGGCTGATTTAAAGATTTTTTTTGTTTCTAAGGGTTATGATATATTTGACATGTTCAGAAGAAGTTTCTGGACCAGTGGAGCTCTCAGCCATGTATTGCCCTCTTAGATTACTAATAGGTTGACTGGGTAGTTTTCCCTCCTCCCCCTTACTGAAAGCTGTTGCTAGTTGACCAATCTAGGTTTTTAGCTTGCCGATAGACTGGGTGTGGGAATGGAGTTGAGTATTCATTTCTAGCCTTTTCAATGCTTGTAACACCTTATCTTCAAAAGTAGGATCATGATTATTCAGCGAAGGTTGAGGAGTACTTGGATATTAGGAATACTACATATTTTTGAATTGGGTCTCCCCTGGTTAGGCTTAATTGATATTGGGTTGATGACAGGTTGGGATTTCCAAAAAAAATTTTGGATGATTTTGTCAGTCAAAATTGTAAGTATTTGAATATGGATCATTTCCTAGTCTAAGTACCATTCAGATTTGGGCTTGGTATGCTTTCTCTTGAACAAGCTTAGAAAATTGGTATTCGGCTAGACAATCACTTATAGAATGGATCGGACTTGAACAGATTATACAAACCTCATGATTTTGAATAGATGAGGAAGAGGTGTTTCTAACTTGTAGAATTCGGTCAAGTTTCTGGGACAATTCATCTACCTTAGTATAGATATCTGTAGCATGACCTATTTCATATATTTTACCTCTTTTAGGTCCTACAGGAGGGTCTTTACGAGCAGCTGACATATGATGTAATAAATTCTTACTCAATATCTTAAAATGTTGCCAAGCTTCATGTTCATTCTTCAACATAAATGTCTCACATCACATGAAGCATCAATCATTTGCCGGGCTTTTCTGCCAAACTATCATAAAAGCACTGGACTAGTTGCCATTTGGGTATGGCATGATGTGGATATTTTCTAATCAATTATTTTAATCTCTCTCATGTCTCGTGAAACATCTCTCCATCTGTCTTGAAAAACTTGTTATGGCTTTCCTAATTTAATTAGTTTTTCTTATAAGAAAGTATTTCTTGAGAAACTCTCTCTGAAGATGGTTCTAGGTTGAAATTATAGTATCTAATGAATTTAACCAATATTTGACTCTATCTTTTAGGAAAAAAGTGAATAACTTAAGCTTAAAACACCTTAATTCCCCTAATCTTGGGTAGAGTAGCGAGAGTAAGGGGTCGAATCCACAGGGACTTTGAGTAGTTATCTTAAAATAAATTTATGCAATTAAAAATTTAAATAGGTAAATGATTGGTTATAAAAATAATTAAGATATGATCTATCTTAATTAGAGTACGGCTCATACCTGTAGATCACCACCCGTCCCTTTTAAAGAATAGATTAGTCAAAATTATTTTTGCTCGAAGAATATTTAATAAAAATTAAACATAAATAAATACTTTATTTTACATCATCCAAAAGAGTACATAAAAAATATAATCTACTTCTACTTTTTGAGATGATGGATCTGCTATCCGCTTTCTGAGATAGAAAGATGGTTGATTATGGAAGGTATGATGGTTGATGGATGGAGAATGGATACGAAGAAGAACGGATGGGAATATTTGGGTTATAGAGTGGGAAAAATAGAAATGAAAGTGGGGCAAAACAGAGAGGACGAGGTGAGAAAGAATTCTTTAATGATTCCTTCAGTGGCTCTGATGATGTTCTTTTATAAGTAAGAAAGACGCATTGACTCTGTGTGTAATCCACGTTAACTGCTAGCTTTATCTCCGCATATCAGATTTGTTTCTTTCAAAATTCAATCTGCAGCCTTAAAAATATCGCACGATTTCTTTTGATCCGCGACTGCTTTAAATTTCTTGCAATTCTTGAGTTAAATCTTAAAAAATTCATTTTAAGCCTGTTTCAAGTCTGATTTGAGTGTTGTTTATATCATTGGACTTCTAAAATCAAGCTCTTCGAGTTGGCAAGATCTTTTTCTAAAATATTATATAAAAATATTAAATTTTAAAAAATTATTTAGTTTATAATTTAATACTTTTATGGATAGTATTTATGTACTTATCAGTCCTCCTTCATTTGGATTGGATGGACATTGACTATGCCATTAGGAAGAACAAACCCTCTGTAGTAACTGAAACCGGCACTTAAAATGCAATTGATCTTATGAAAAGTGGGAGTGATCTAATTGCCTTTCTATTATATTCAAAAAGACCAAAATATTTGCTGGTATAAGGGGTTCAGTCGAGCAGTATGACAATGTCCGAGATTTTCTTAAGGCGATAGATGATCACTTCGTCACTTCAGATAAGGCAATGGCTAGCCCCTTAGTAATGTAGTTCTTATCCCTAAAGCTCACCAAGATTAAAGGTGTGCGTGAGTATATCATGGGCATGAGGGATATAGTGGCTCAACTTAAAGCATTAAAAGTTGAGATGTCGGAATCCTTTTTGGTTCACTTCATTGTTCTGCCTCAACAATACAACTTATTTAAGATATCCACAACACACATAAGGATAAATGATCGATTAATGAGCTATTGACCATGTGTGTTTAAGAGGAGGGTAGGTTGTTTATAGAAGAGGTTGAGAAAGTGAATTTTACTAATCCAGAGAGGAAGATGAAGGGTCAAGCCAAGGATAAGGGAAAGGATTTTTTTTCCCAAAAGGATATTAAAAAGGAGATTGTGTGCTTCTTATGCAAGAAAAAGGAACACGCTAAGAAACAATGCTCTAAGTTCATGAAGTAGCTTAACAAGAAAGGTACTTAACTCTCACTTGTTTATTATGAATCCAATATTATTGATGTTAATTATAACAAATGATGGATTGATTTGATTCTGCAATCCATGTGCTATCAATTCATTGCAGGATTTGTGAGACATGCGAAAGCCAATGGGAAGTGAGCCTATTCAGAAAATAAGATACCCTCACATGTCGAAGCTATTGGGATGTGCAAGTTAGTCTTGAATAGTGGTTTCATTTTAAATTTAGAAAAAAATATTTTATATTCTAAAGTTTTTTAAGAAATAATTAAAAAATATATAACTATTTGAAATTTAAATGTTGACTTGGTCCTTAATAAAGCAGAGTGGAGGAAAAGATTCATGTAACCAATGTCATGTAGTTGGGAAAAGGCTTAAATGAGTTGAGTTGAGTTGAGTAGAAATTTTTCTAAGAATTTAATTTCTATTTCCAGACTTATATCGGATGGTTATTCCTTTAACTTTCAGACTCTGATTTTAATTTATTTTATAAGTATGATGTTATAGGATATGGTACTTTGTCTGATGGTCATTTCCTTCATAATTTACAAAATGATGATAATTATACTACTATGCAAATTCATAAAAATGTTGTTATAAAACGATCTATTATGAATGAGGAATCATTTATGTTGTGACATCGAAGATTGTGACATATCTCTATTGATAGAACTAAAAGGTTAGTGAATGATGGGGTACCTAGATTTTATCGACTTTAAGACTTGTATAGACGACATTAAGGGCAAGTAGACTAACAAGACAAAGAAAAGTACCAAAAGAAGTTCTGAATTATTAAAAATCATATACACAGACATTTAAGAGCTTGAATCCTGTAAGATCATTCCTTATAATAATTATATCATCCACATAAAGAAGCAAGAGAATGGTACTAAAGTCCAAATTACGGATGAAAAGAATAGAGTAATAAGAACTAGAACTAAAGCCAAAATGATTAATGGTGAAACCGAATTTTGCAAATCAAGCATGAGGAGCCTGTTTTGATACCATCTAATACGAACCTAGTAGCATTGAAAAATAAATTAAGAATAAGGTTTAAGATGACCACTTAAAGGGATCAAGCCTCTAATATAACTACTTTAAAGGGGTTGGACCTCTAAAAAAAAAGATAGAATTGATATTGTTCTTTTATGATTAACAAAGCTATAAGGCACTTATTTATAGGGTTGTAATCCTAATATTCAAAAGAAAAATCTATTTGAATTAGGAAAAGAATTCTTAGATTATAATAACTAATAGTTGACCTAATACAAATAACAAATAGTAAATAATTAAGGCTTAGAAAAAATTTCTTAATTAATAAAATTTCTTAACTTAAGAATCCTTTCTAAATTTAAAAAATCTACAAAATCAAGAAATCCTAATACATTCTCCATACAATATAGAATGCATTAAAAGCTATAAGAAAAATAGTCAATAATGATTGATGACTCTTTTCTCTAGGATTTTTTGGCCTGATAATGTGAACGACGAGTGGAGACGGTTAGCATGGTGAACATTGAATGACATATAACAGCTTACCATTGTCTTCAAATTCAATTATTTTGATTCTTAAATCTAAAAATATTTTTTTATGCAAAATTATTTTGTAATTAATTTTGCAAAAAGAAATATTTTTTTTCCTCTAAAACTAGTTATATTTCAATGCTATATAGGTGATTGAAAGTAGACAGTTTTAACTATTAATAATTACCTCAAATCAACTAACTATAGCTTAAAACTATATATTATTTGATTGCTACTTTCATATTGTTCATGTTGTGAAGAGCATAAAAGTAAAGAGAAAAAAGAGAACTTGGATGGCGGACTCTCTTTTATTTTTTCATGAAATAAAGTTAATCAAGATAAGCAACTTTGAGATATGTTAATCAAATGAATATAATATTTGCCAGGTGAAAGAAGTTTGTTATACTAATAACCTGTCTTTAACCAGTGAAAAACCAATTACACCCTTAATATAATCAAGTCTAGAAAATTTTGCTTTTGAATTTGACACATATCAGTGAATATTGGAAGAATGGACCGTGAACACTCAATACACTAAGTTTAAAATATTTAATGTATGCACTTAATTATCATTCATGTTACATCTAGGGATAACCTTTTTATCATCATCATAGAGAAGTCTAATAGAGAGGCACATGAATTGATGGATATTTTATTTGATAATGGGATGAGCGACTAGGGTAGTCTAACTCTAACAAGTCAAACTTGGTGACTTAGGGCCTGCAAAAATATGCAAGCATATAATGAAACATACATCATTTATTATGTCAATAAACTTCATCTCTTGTATGTATTTGTTAGTGGAAATAGCAATTGCCAATATCATTGTATAAGGTAGAAAATAGATAATCTTATTATAAGGTGAACTAAATTTATCTTAACAGACATAACACTTTTCAGAGTTGAGTCATGAATGGTATATATGGTGTCACAAAATTGAATTTGGCTATATACATACCTAAATATATATATATATATATATATACATTAATTCTAAATCTAGATCTAATTAAAATTTTATATTAAAATAATAGCAATAAAACTTTAATCTAAAATAAGTTGGGATCGGTTATATGAATCTTTTTTTCATTCTTCTCAATTTAGAGTCATATCTTTTAGTACGATAAATTATATTAATTTTTTTATATTTATTTTGATATAATTTTTGATTCATTTCTACCTCTTTTTTCATACAAGTAAAATACCTAACGTTGGATCAAAAAAACATCACACATCATGTCTTATTTTGGATGGAAATTGGATATTTAATAAATTATTTGCTATGATTTTAATTATTTTAAGTTGTGTAATGCATCCAAAATGTTATCTTATAAAATGTGAAACATGGTAAAAAATATAGGAACATGTGAAAAAATAATTGCATACGGAAGAATATCTATTGACTTATAAGCATCCATGCAACAAAAAAGAAAAGAATTCCTCACATAATCAAGCTCAATATAAATATCAAATTAGAAGAAATAATTATAATAGATCAAGCTTTTTTATAACATAATTAGCATCCGCTGGGCCTATGCACTTGAGAAGAGGATGAGAGAAAGATTTCTTATATAGGCGGCCTTCCAACAACACAAACTTGGTTGCCCTCCTCCTGAGTAGCCTAGCTTTTGCAGGGTCAGTGGGAAGAGAGCCACTAGTGAGATAACAGATGTAAGCATCCATCCAAGTCGGCTCTTGTATGATTGGTACGACTTCTTCTGTGGAATCGATACTTGGACTCTCCAGATGCTCAACGTACTCCCTTTCTAGGCAGTCGTCCGCCGAGGTGACCAACTTCGATAATGCATCAGCTCTAGCATTCTTCCCTCTGGAAATGTAACTGATGGTGAAATAAGCTAGTGAGGAGATCAACATCTTAACTTTGCTCAAATATCGTGACATGGTAGGGTCATGAGCCTCGAACTCTCCAGTGATATGTTCGGAGACGAGTTGGAAGTCAGTGAAGGCTCGAAGATGCTTTACTCCTAACCCACGGGCAAGTTTGATCCCGGCCAATAGGGCCTCGTACTCAGCTTGATTGTTGGTGGCCTTGAAAAGAAAACGAAGGGCGCACCCAAAAGTCATTCCCTCTGGGCTCACAAAGATGAGGCCTGCTCTGCTTCCCTGGGAATTGGAGGCACCGTCAACATGAAAAATCCACGGAGCATTTCCCAGGGACATCATTGTCCTGCTCGTCTGTCCAGGTGCATTCCACCAAAAAGTCTGCTAGCACTTGGGATTTAAGGGTAGGACGGGCCCGAAATGAAAGGTCAAACTCCCCCAACCTGACAGCCCATTTTGCTAGGTGACATGAGGTGTCAGGTCAAGCTAGGATAGATCTGAGAGGCTGGTCTGTAAGCACGGCTATCGGGTGTGCTTGGAAATACGGCCGGAGGCGCTGAGCAGAGACGATCAGGGCAAAGATAATCTTCTTCACCCGAGAATATCAAATTTTTACATCATGGAGCACCTTGCTAGTATAATATATAGGCTTCTGCACTCCATCCTAGTCGAGTCAGACTAAAACAGAGCTGACCACCTCCGGAGTAGTAGCTAGATAAACAAAAAGTTGTTCTCCCTCTTCGGGCTTGGATAGTAATGGTGGAGTAGATAAGAACTCCTTTAACTCTTCAAAGGCTTTCTGGTAGCTGTTTGTCCACTCGAAACCGTCGACTTTGCGCAAAGCTTTAAAGAAAGGTAAGCACCTTTCTGCCGATCTGGACAGGAACCGGTTCAGAGAAACTATTCTTCCAGTGAGTCATTGCACCTCCTTCTTATTGGCTAGCCGCTGCATATCGAGAATAGCCTGGATCTTCTCTGGATTTGCCTCGATTCCTCACTGGGTCTAGGAAGCCCAGAAACTTCCCCACAGTAACGCTAAAGGCGCACTTGCTGGGATTAAGCTTGATCTGATGGCGTCGGAGATTATTGAATGTTTCTTCTAGGTCAGCAACATGGTTGGCGATGTTGGGGCTCTTAGTCAGTATATCATCCACATATACCTCCATATTATGCCCGAACTGGTCCTTGAAGACCTTATTCATCAACCTTTGGTAAGTGGCTCCGGCGTTCTTTAGTCCAAAGGGCATCACTTTGTAACAGTAAATGCCTTTCTCCGTAATGAAAGAAGTATTTTCCTCATCCATCGTGTTCATCTTTATTTGGTTATAGCCGGAGAAGGTGTCCATAAAACTCAGGAGTTCATGTCTGGAGGTGGAGTCCACCAGCTGATCGATTCGTGGTAGAGAAAAACTGTCTTTGGGGCATGCCTTGTTAAGATCAGTGAAGTCGATGTAGATCCACCAACTTCCACTCATTCTGTACCATAACCACATTTGCCAATCAACTTGGGTACTGAGCTTCCCGAATGTGGCCGGCGACCAAGAGTTTATTGACTTCCTCATCTATAACCCTCTGCTGCTCGGGGGCGAAGCTTCTCATCTTTTGGCGAACAGGCCGACACTTGGTATCAATGTTGAGCTTGTGGGTTATCACCTCTGGAGGAATACCAGGCATGTCCGAAGCAGTCCATGCAAAAATATCTGAGTTAGCCCGTAAAAAGGTAAGGAGTTCATTTTTACTTCCAAAGGAAGAAGCTCACCGATTTGTACAGTCTTTGCAGGATCGTCTCCCAATGGGTAAGATAGTAGTCGTTCAGCCGATTCTCCTTTTCTTTCAGAATCTCTAGGGTCAAATAACACCGGGGTAGAGGGAGCCACCATCTCTTGAGGGCTAGGAGCCATATGATAGCATAACTGTGTGAGGTTCTGCTCCCCATACATCTCTCTGACTCCTTGATTAGTTGGGAACTTCACCAGTCGGCGCATTGTGGAGATGATTGCGTCCAAGAGGTTCAAACCCGAATGACCAAGAATAGCATTATAGGCTAATGGCACCCAGGCCACCATGCTTTGATGTGGCGGCAATCCCGCTGTAACCGCAAGGTAATCTCGCCCTCCACCTTGACAGAATCTCCCGTGAAGCCAACAAGGGGGGTGGCCATAGGTGACAGATTATCAGGGGACAGACCCATCCGAACAAAAGCATCATAAGTAAGTATGTCTGCTGAACTTCCACTATCTACAAGTATTCTTTTTACAGGATGCCTAGCGATCGTCATGGAGACGATTACGCTATCATCGTTTGGGTGACTCCCTCCCCCTAATTCCCTATCAAAATAGGGATTTACATCTTCTACTCCCTCCTCCCCTCTGTGTATTTTGGTTGATGAAGCTGCCCCCACGAAAGCATCGCTACCGTCCGCTCCGTTGGAGTGTTGTCGATGCCAGCTTGAGCAGGTGGGGGTCCCATCAAAGGCGGGATAGTTGAAGCTCCCTTCTTGATGAACTTTCCAAGATAGCCCCGCTGAATGAGCTCTTCAATGGCGCATTTCAAATTGCGGCACTTGTCAGTGTCGTGGCCATAGTCCCTATGGAAACGGCAGTAACGGCTCCGATCGCGGGCGGCACCTGCCCTTAGTGGAGGGGGGCGTTGGAGATAGGACTCACCTTCAATTTCCATGAGAATATGAGATCTCGGGGCAAGGAGAAGGGTATAACTCCTTTCTTCAGTAGATAGATTCTAGCGCCGATTATCTGACCGGCGTAGAGGTTCGGGCTTCTTAGGAGGAAATCTGCTTGTCATCTCTTGAATCAGCTTCTTGCCGGCCACTCGATCAGCATCCCTCTAGGTATGGTTAGCCTCGTCAGCACGAATGTACTTGTGCACCCGATCTAAAAGCTCAGCATAGGAGCTAGGCGGCCTCTTGTCCAGGAATAAGTGAAGCAAGAGGGGCGAAGCCCCCGTTTCAGGGCCAAAGTGGCCACAACATCATCTAAATGATATACCTCCAGGGCCGCAGCTTTAAATCGAGCTATGAAATCTTTTAAGAGCTCGCCCTCCTTTTGCTAGACGGAGAAAAGGCTATCTGCCACTCGAGGAATTTTGCGGCAGGCATCAAACTGTGCCAAAAAGGCCTTCTTCAGCTGCCGGAAAGAATCGATGCTACGCGAGTGCAGCCTGGAATACCAGGCACGAACGGCCTTCCAGAGAGTAGCAGAGAAGGAATACATAACAAGGCATCCGTGGCTCCTTGGACTTGCATAAGAGATTTATAACTTTTCAGATGGTCCAATGGGTCTGTGGTACCATCATACGGATCTAGCTGGGGAAGACAGAACTGGTGGGGGATGCGCTCTTTCATGATTCGGCAGTTGAGGGGGGGCGTGAATCATATTCCACCCCTGAATGATCATGAAGCTTTTGACTGAGCTCCTCCAAACGCCTGTTCTGCTCCTCCAAGCATCTTTCCATCCGATTATTGATATCCTCATATGCAGATTCAGACAAGGAAGAGGTAGAATATCGGGGCTGATGACGATATAAGCTCCGGGGTTCCTTCCCTCGCCGGTGTTCATGACTACCAGAGCGGAGAGTAGGAGACCGAAACCTCTTGAGGCTTTCCCGGAGATGATGCTTGGATAAGAGTTGGTGAAGAGGACGCTCCTTCTGGGAGGACCTTCTGTGTGCGGACTGCTGACTAGCCGGGGTAGCAATCTGCGGTGGTGCAGGAAGTCCGGCTTGTCGATGAGTAGGTTGCTATTCTTGCAACTCGCGGACCACCCCAATGAGGGTTTGAACCTATTGAGTGAGGTTAGCGAGCTGCTCATGAGGAGCAGCTGATATTGAGGGTGATGAAGAAGTGGGGAAGTTGGCTTCTAATGGGTCCGCTTGAAAGGGATGCCCCCCAGTGGAGTCGGAGGAGGCTTCCTGGACATATGTTGGTTCCATCAAATTTGCTGGTGCCTGCTGGCTGGCCTTCGAGCCGCCTCCTTCCTGGTGCGCCAATCTGTTGATTCCTGTCGCTTTTGGGCCAGCGTCCTTGAGCGTTAGTTGTCACTCTAGGGGTGCACCGGGATCACTCCTTCATCTTTAGAACCCTGCAAAAAGTCCCGTAGCTGGAGATTCCAGCTAGGACCCTCTGATGCCCAAGTTAGCAACCAGGAACATAGCCATGGTTTTTTTTAGAGGAAGAGAGGTGTGTGTGAGGAATGTGTTGTTCTAGGCTTAAGAAAAAATCTCCCTTTCCATTTGCTCTTACCTTCCTTTTATCGTCCTACCCCTCTGCTGAGGTCCGAATGCCATGACGTGTTAGCACTCATACGAATAGAATGTCAGAGATGGTCGGATTGGATCTGCATCCATTGTTCCAATGTCATTAGTTCTTTTCAAGGAATAATCGACTTTTGATGCTTATTTGACCAGAGTCATTAAATTTTGCTAATAACTTTTTGGGCCTCAGTGGCTTTTTCTGACTCGAAATGATCAGTACTTTATGGCAGGTAATTTCCTTTTGATGCTTATTTGGCCAGAGTCATTAAATTCTACTAATGACTTTTTGGGCCTCAGTGGCTTTTTTGACACAAAATGATCGGTACTTTATGGCAGGTAATTGCCTTTGCTTATTTGGCCAGAGTCATTAAATTCTGGGATCCTCTAGGGAAGACGCCGGAATTGACGTTTCTTACTTTGTTAGATCTGCGAAGTCTTGGGGGAAAGTCCCTGCTCAGAACTGGCCTTGGGGCTGCCTAGAGGCTTATTCCTGGCGAGGCCACCTAGGACTAGCCCAGGGGGCCATCTAGGGGCTTATGGCATTCCCATGGATCGTAGTGTGTGCAAGGTGGAAGCCGTTCATTCTTCCACCGAAGAGAGCGCGAGGCATGCGCTGTGTGAAACTAGCCTCACACACTCCCTTCTCTTTAGGAGAAGCGAAGCCCAAATATTCTCACATATATCCACTTGATCCAAACTTTTTGGATCAACAAGACGAAGCTTCTTTAAGATACTAATAAAAAAAATTTAATTGAGAACTCTTCTCAAAATCATGAAGAACCCTTCTGAGGATAACATTATAAATCATATATGTGATTGATCTAATCAAAAGAAAAAATTGCACAACTAATTCCACGGAACCAAAAAATTTACGACCAATTCATTCGCACATACATTCATCACCATAAAAGTATTAAAAACATAGACCGTAATGCATGGATGCCTATCCATTCATATATTGATTATCACATAATCAATTATTAAATTAATAAGGGTATAGCCTTCTCTGATACCAATTGCTAGTTATCTCAAATCAATTTTGAGATATTTGAGAAAGCTAGATAAGGATCAAATCTCATATCTTAAAAATTTTTTATTTGACGATCTATACCCATATTAATTTAATGATAAAAGTAATAAAAGATTAAGAAATTGACCTTTCGTCGAATATCTTGAACTCCACCAATGCCACCTTGGAATCACTAATTCCTTTCGATCACCATGGATCTTTCCAAATGTTCTCCAAATTATGATAAAAACGAATGAGTGGGCTTTTTTGATTTGGGTTGGGATTATACAATTGAATTTTTGAGTTACTTTGTATTTTCAACACATGAAACGAAGTGAGAATGAACGAGAAACTCTTTGTGGCTGATGGGAATCATCCTACATGCTATTTTTTTTCTCATGAATCTTTATATACGAGAATAATAACTAACATCTTATTTAATTAATTAATTAATTAATTAAAAGTTGAGATAACTTCTTACTCTTGGAGGTTACTTTAACTAGGATGATGTGGGAGAGAGAAAATCTTTCCCATAATCCCATATATCTATTTAACAACCCATTCTTCTTTTCTTTGATATCTTTATCGTGGGATGATACGTGAGAGAGAAAAGCTCTCCCATGATCTCATATATTTCTCTAGTAATAAAATAACTTTCACATAGATCCTTCTTATGGAACATGCACATGTGTTTCATAGCACACCGTATAATTTTAGTTTAAAATAATTTTAAATTTATTTTAAATAATCATATTATTTAAAATAAAAATTAATACAATTAATTTCTATGTGAAAATTAATTTAATTCTTAAAAGTGGTTAAAATTTTGGGATAAAGATGATCTAGTTATTATAGCATAATTGTGCAAATCAAAACTTCATTCTACTTTGTAGCGTATTTTGTCGTACCCATTCATTTTTTTTTAAATTAGAGATAACAACTTTTATGTATCTTACATTGTAATAATAAAAATAAAAAAAATATCATGATTTGCTAAATGTAGGATCAGATCAATTTATGCTCAATAAAAGCAACATAACTAAAGCATAGTCGTATTAAATTATAACTTAACCCAATATCATAAAGTTCATATAATTTAATGGAGCCGTTCAGAGGAACTATGACATTATAATTTTAAGCTCTAATAATTTTGATATTTAATTAACACCTTAATTAAAATATTAAAATTATTAAATTTAAATTACTCTACTAAAACTTTGGAACTGCACTCTTAAAATTATAAATTAATTATATTCAAAAGGATTTGATTTGCTAGCCATTACATATAAATCAATCCTCCACAAACTGTACTTAATTAAAGCTAGGTATTTTTAGTTAACCTCTTTAATTATCTTTCTCCATGAGTACCATTGATTCTATAATGAATAATAAATTTATGATCTAATCATAAATTGAGCACTCAACACTTATGGAAACCGTCAATCTGACTTCTTTATGAAAGAATGAATTTTATCTTGTATATTAATATTTTTGACTATTTATGTTATAATATTTTAATATACCAAGAATTTGACACTATGTTTATGTGTCATTTACCCGTTATGTTAAAAATATATATAATATATAGAAGTCTATTAATTACTTAGAATTAAGATCGATTCATATATGACCAGTATTTATTAATTTTGAATGCTCTATTTTAACAATAGAATTTATTAGAGATTCATAATTAATCGTGTTCCAATCCTATAATCAAATTATATAAAGTACTTTCAGATAATCTCATTATCAACAATACAGATAAGATTGTTTCATTCAGGATGTAATGAACCATGCCGATAATTTAAATTAAAGATTTCAACTTTAATTTATAATTATGAACATATTTAGATTATTTTACTTTAAATATTATCCTCTGTATATAACACTTATACACAATATTTAAAGTCATAATTAAATCATTTAAATTTTTTGATATTATAAAATATCAAAATATACATGCAAAAATAATATTAAAAAAATTAAATTAATCAATAAAAATATATCTCATTTGTTTAGCAACACATATATCAACATTACAATCTTTACATGCTGCTGAATATGGTGAAACATAAGATTTGTTTTATTCTATCAACAAATATACCCATTAATCAACCATGTCTATCCCTGGATTGTGAGATGAGCTGGCTGATGCTCATTGGTTGGTGCTAGCATCAGTACCCAATCCACATTATCGATGGATAATCGCTTTGTTGGAAAGAAAAGTGAGATCAGCGCAGGCGGTTTGCCAATTGGACAGAAGAGTCGAGCACGGTTCAAGCAATCGGCCAATGAGACGTTTGAAAGAGATATGGATGGGATAAGGACTTCCAATCCCTTTGAACTCTTGGCATCCTATTAAACCCCTCCGCACTCTCCTGCTCTCCCGGCAACGGAACGGAAGCACAAAAATCACCTGGTAAACAGCCTTCTCTCCCGTACGTACCTCATTCAATGGCTGCCACCATGGCTCTCTCCCCCATCCTTTGCCGGGAAGGCGGTGAAGCTCGCCCCCTCGACCTCCACCATCCTCTTCGGCGGGGGCAGGGTCACCATGAGCAAGACCTTCGCCAAGCCTAGCACATGGTACGGCCCAGACCGTGTCAAGTACCTTGGCCCCCTCTCCGGCGAGCCCCCATCCTACCTGACCGGCGAATTCCCGGGCGACTACGGGTGGGACACCGCCGGCCTCTCCGCCGACCCCGAGACCTTTGCCAAGAACCGTGAGCTCGAGGTCATCCACTGCAGGTGGGCCATGCTCGGTGCCCTCGGCTGCGTCTTCCCTGAGCTGCTGGCCCGCAACGGGGTCAAGTTCGGGGAGGCCGTGTGGTTCAAGGCCGGTGCCCAGATCTTCAGCGAGGGAGGACTGGACTACTTGGGCAACCCCAGCTTGATCCACGCCCAGAGCATTCTGGCCATCTGGGCCTGCCAAGTCATTCTGATGGGCGCCGTCGAGGGGTACCGCATTGCCGGTGGTCCGCTCGGCGAGGTCACCGACCCTCTTTACCCTGGGGGCAGTTTCGATCCCCTGGGTCTTGCCGATGATCCAGAGGCCTTCGCCGAGCTCAAGGTGAAGGAGATCAAGAATGGCCGGCTGGCCATGTTCTCCATGTTCGGCTTCTTCGTCCAGGCCATTGTGACTGGCAAGGGCCCATTGGAGAACTTGGCTGACCACCTCGCCGATCCCGTCAACAACAATGCTTGGGCCTATGCCACCAACTTTGTCCCCGGTAAGTGAGCGATGGAGAGATTGTAATTAAACAAGGAGTCATCATGCATGTTGGATATTGTATATGTTTGAATCGAGATTGCCGGTGGCGATCAATGTAAGATGGTGAATCTTGTACCAGTACTGGATTCAACGATCGATGATGTCCTTATGTTCGTCAAGCTCTTCCTATTCTCTCTGGCATAAACCGTTAGTTTTGGCTCATCCTGTTTGCAGACTCTGCAGGAGGCTGTGTAATATGATCCCAAACCTCACGCCTCTCATGCAAAAGCGCACGGTATATTGATTATCCAGCGAAAACAGAGTGAAGTAATAATGATTCGATTACAATATCTCAGCCTAAAGGAAATAACTGAGGCCACCACAGAATCTATTATGTAGTTTCGATCAGCCTAAAGGACTCTCTGTAAAATATATTATGTAGCTCGATGCTCAGATCCGTCTCTCTTTCCAGCTGACGTAGTTTCAGCGCTGTCACTAATTTTCAGAAATTCGCTTTAGTTTAACCCTAGTGAGATATAGAGGTGCAGGCGACACGCTCAAATTATCATCAAGCATAGACATGGGAGCATAACCAAAATGTAAGCGAGCATGAACCTAAAATTAGAATACCAAAACATAAGTAAAATTGCAATAATTAATCATGCAACCGCGCTGGTTATTCATCAAGATACTTCATATTACAAATCAAAAATACGTAAAAACTGATGAAAGATATGCATCATAAAGAATGAAGGCATGTCGCCTGCTGTCAAAGGCTGGGCAACAAAATTAGAAGAATGGAAGACACGGCTACACATCCATGTCAGAAATAGACAAAGAAAATCCTTGTTAGAGTTCCAAGCAAAGATTAAATTTTCGTGTATTTTTTGATCCAATATGAATAGAAGAATGACCATCTCTTTTACAATAGTGAAAACTATTCCATGGTTAAACATGTTCAAATTGTTTCAACCATCAGTATTAGGTAAAATTTGTATTTTGAACCACTGGCAGACTTTTATGTCAAAGCCATCAGTCAGAAACCAAATGTTGCAGAATGTGATGTTCTCACCCCAAAGTGGATTCTATGTATGAAGACGAACCAAAGAAGAACATATGCTTCAGCTGCTGCTGCCCTTGCTCTTGCTACAGACTTCTCATATAGCTCTTCTTATTATGAAGCTGATGAATCCCAACTGAAATCGATTTTCATATAATTCCAAACAAGTTATGATCACTCATCAGGATTTTTCATGGTAGTAACTGAATGCCAGTTCCCCAGCACTGCTTAGACCCTACGATTTTGTGGTAGTGAATTCAGAAAATGATCAGAACTTTAACTTGAAGCACAGATACCAAGATCTTACAGAGAAGCACATAAAACTAACGCAGTTATAATAAAGCTTGAATGCTGCAAAAAATCATGCTAGCTCTCGACATAAATAAGCTAAACAACGATACCTATCCGCAGATGGGATGCAATAAATTTAAAGCCACTTTCATATTGTCCTGGAATTGTATAATCGTCAACATCAAATACACTGTAAGAAACTGTTGACAGAGAGATCATCAATGGATCCTCCTACGTTGTGAAATTTACATTAAAATGATAAATTGACTGCCACCTATCATTCAGGTCACCAGTTTGCCTTACAATTGACACAGAATCACATCTCATATTAATCATATGTAACATCAGAGAACTTGAAGTTTAAAATCCAATAATAATAGAGTACCCATTTAAGGTTTTTTTTTTTTTAATCCAGTTTCCGATTTTTCATTAATTTCTGCAAAGATATATCCATCAAATCCACAGCAAAAGCTTGGCATATGAATGATTATGTGGAATGGCATTCTTCCATGTACAGAAGAATATTTCCACTGCCTTCGTAAAATAGTAGTAACGCCATGATTGCCTAAACCAATTGCAGCGATATTGTTGTTGCTAAGTGATTTATAGTTCAAGGAGATGAGAAGACATTAAAACCTGAGTAAGTTCACAAGACTCAAACATTGATGGAATTAAAAACATGCCAGATGCTGCATAGATTGTTTGCGAAAGAGCTTGATCATATATCAATAGCAACCAAACACGAGGGTGACTCTGGAAATGGTTTGCAATACCCTCAAACTCCCTGTGCAAAATAAATTTAATGGATTAAAATAATGCTTGCAATAGTGCTGTTCGTGCAGTGCTAAAAATTTGCACCACCAGAAGGTATTGTTAACAGATAGCTGGACACAAATTAAACAAAAATGGGGAAGATCAATCTTAGTAAAATATACTCAGATACTCAGAAGTATCTTGGTCAGGAGCCCACTTTGTAAATACACAAGATATAAACTCATACCATAGATGCATTGATTTCTATTAATATGAATAAGCTTCGATAAGTACGTTGGCTGACAAGAAGAAAAGGGGTTAGATAACCCTCACCCCGCTGCAAAAGAGAGGAAAAAAAAAAAGGACTTTACTGATATTAAAAGGCATAAGAAAGTTAATTTGAATTCAAAAATCAAAACATTCTTACATTCTAGAATAGTTGTCAAAAGCTTCATCCTCTCGTTAATTTTGCGGCCAATACAAGCAAGTTCTTCTTTCCTAAATCTTCAAGCCTTTAAATGCATAAAAATATATTATATCAAACAATATTTTAAAAATTAGATCCAACATCAAACCAGCTTGATATTTGGATCGTGGGTTAATTGGTTCGGTCGAATAAACCAAATAAACCGATTTGATCAAACCAAATGATATCATAATTAATTTTTAATTTAATAATATATAAATAATAAAAATATAAATATCAAACTATAGAAAAATATCTTTAAAACTTATATACATGTTCAAAAAAATTTTATATACCATTAAACTATAGAAAAATATTTTAAAACTATAGATGGGCTGTTACAGGTGCAAATTGAAGTGAAAAATTTAAAATTCAAAAAAATCCAACTCTAATTTTATTTATCAAAACTAAAAGTTTAAAAACTGGAGTTGGACCGGTTCTTCAGAATCCGATCGATTAAATAAATTTTTTGATTTTCATCGGGTCATATAAAGTCAAGTTTAATAATAAAATCGGATCGGATTGATGACCAGTTCTCAGTTGGATCAGTTCGACCGATAAATTCAATCTGATTTTCAAAACCAAGATACCAAAAAATATATCAAAAGTGTACAAACAGATGCATAATTTGCGAATCATTTCCAACGAGTTTAAAGGAGCTAAAACCTCTAGAAGCCCCTTGACCTCCCCACTGATCAAGGCTACCAGCTAGGGAGCCCACATAATATTATTGACTTGCGATGGTTCATTCTCAATTCCTATCAAACTTGTAATTCAATTAATATCTTGATAAATTTCAAGCTCCCAAAGCAAAATTCATGAAATTCCTTGAAAGTCATAATTGTCTCAATGTCATCCAAGTATTTTGCCTAGAGTGTCATTATGCATATGTCCCTAAGATCATAACCTGGGTCTTGTGGGTTATGGGCCCACCATGCTTCCGCTGCGCACTCTGATGCTGCATGTCCTGCATAGACTGCGCCATACTCGAGAGAGCTTGAAGCATCTCAGACTGGAATCGCTGGTGCTCAGTTCCTACTGGGTTGGCAGGGGCCATACCTCCAGTAGTTCCTTGACCCACCGGCTGATCAGCATTACCGGCCAGAGAGTCCTTCTCATACAGTTGGCTCCTAGTATGGCGAGCCATAACTATTTTCTGATAAATTAGATGTGGTTAATATCATCATAAACTAAAGTGTCAGGTGACTCTAAGTATAATGTCATCAAAATAGTTCTCTCCGTGTTATCATGTCAATATGTCTGTGTCCCTAGGGCCATAAGTTTTCTACCTGTTATCATGTCAATATGTCTGTGTCCCTAGGGTCATAACCTAGTGCTCTGATACCATAAAAGCTGTCACGCCCCAGACCCAAAAATTTTGAGCTAGGGTGACAACCCACCGCGTGCCAGGCACGCAAGGCGTCCCGAAACATGACACTGAGTTCAAGAAAAGCAACAACCTATATATCATTCAAGTCCATGACTTTAATACAATCCTTAACTAAAGATTTGGGCTACAAGCCCTACACATAAGCATTACTGGGGTTACATCAACATATGAATCCACTTTATTTTAAATAGAAGCTCCAACGAACCTATGGTTCCTTACACACCACAATAACATAGTCCGGGCATCAAGCCCTACACATAAATACACTGGTATAGCAATAAGACAAAAATCTATATTTTATTTGAGTTGAGGTCCATCACTCCAACATGTTATTCTCAAATCTCATGGTCCTGTAGCAAAAACATTATAATATTTTTATGAGATTACACTCAGTAAGTAAACCTCGTTATACAGTCAATCATAGCATAGCAATCAATAAGCATATAAATGATCTGCATGCATAAACATTTCACAAATACTCAAACATGCAATGTAAGTAAACCCATCATTGTTATATTATATCATATGTGTCCCACGGCCCTGCAATGCCCCATAACAAAGGAGAGCCGCGGTGGCACATATAAATATAATTCAAATCATTTGCACTCATCATTGTTGTATTATATCATAGCAAATTATCAGTGCATATAAACAATTCATTGTCATATTATATATATGTGTCCCACGGCCCTGCAATGCCCCATAACAAAGGAGAACCGCGGCGGCACATATCAATATAATTCATTCTTTTGCATTCACAATCACTCCATTATGCAATGTAAGTATTATATCATGCGTGTCCCACGGCCCTGCAATGCCTCATCTGAGCACATCCTCTAGATGTGTATGGCCATAGCAAAGGAGAACCGCGGCGGCACTTATGAATATAATACCAATCATTTGCATCCATAACCGCTCAATTATACTATATAAGTAAACCCACTGTTTATACTCTCAATGGTAACTGTAAATGTGACCCACGGCCCTGCAATATCTCAATAGTGTACCAACAAGTATCCCCCTACTGAAGTAGGGTCGAAATACTATAGTGTACCAACAAGTATCCCCCCTACTGAAGTAGGGTCGAAATACCATAGTGTACCAACAAGTATCCCCTCTACTGAAGTAGGGTCAAAATACCATAGTGTACCAACAAGTATCCCCCCTACTGAAGTAGGGTTGAAATACCATAATGTACCAACAAGTATCCCCCCTACTGAAGTAGGGTCGAAATACCATAATGTACCAACAAGTATCCCCCCTACTGAAGTAGGGTCGAAATACCAGGGTATGACATGATAAAGGAGAGCCGCGGCGACACATAACAGTACCTCACATCACATGCACTCATCATATCAATAACAACACAATATTGCATAAACAGTGGATTATACCTACTGAACAATTGGATGTAATATATCACATCAATGTCATAATAACTGCATCTCTCATGCATAGCAACTGCATCTCTCATGCATAGTAACTGCATCTCTCATGCATAGCATCCACACATGAAATCATAGTACATAAACAGCCATGTATTCATAATATTCATCTACTTACAAATTTAGCCAATAACAATTCTTCATATCACAATTCACAATTTAACTACGCATATCCTGAAACAAATTATTTAATAAACTGATAACTGGCTTACTTACCTCAGTACGCAATCCAACAGGTATAAATAAGCTAGTCAGATGTCTGAGCACCTACAGGATTATTTACACAATTAATTGATTAGCAAGGAATATTAAAATGACCCTTAGAATTTCTACCCAGACTAGTTCACGGGCCCTACTTTGGGCTCGAATATCTCCCACTACACACACCCGATTGGGGAAGTAAAAATACCCCAAGAAACTAGAATTCATCCAGGTTCTAGCCATATAATTATTTTTCTAATCCCAGCCCGATACAGGGCCCAAAATTCAGCCCAAAGTCAGCCCACTGCATGGTCCAAAAGGCCTGAACCGGCCGGCCCAGCCGGCCCGGTTCAAACCAAATCCCACCCGATCCCCTGTTTCACCGAACAGGGGACGGGGACATGGTGGGCGGCCGGGGCCACCACCGGCCAAATTGAGGGCGGCCCGGCCGCCGGTGGCCGGGCCAGAGCCGGCCGCCGGTGGCCGGGCCAGAGCCGCCGCCGCGGCCGGCCACCAAACCCCTTCCTTCTCCCTCAATTTCTCTCTCTCTCTCTAACTCCTCCGTGCGGCATGGAACTGTGCCGGCGGCACGGCCAGCCACCATGGCCGGCCGGACCTCCATCGGACGCACGCCTGGCGCCGGTGGAGGCGACAGGCCAAGCCTCGGGCCCGGCGAGGCGGCGAGCACGCCGCCGGGCCCGAACCAACCGGCTTCCGCCACCGCGCGAGAGGAGGGCCAATTGGCCCTCCCTCTCCTCTCTCTCTCTCTCCACCACCACCCGTCGGACGCCTCCCCCGGCGCCGGCGGGGTCGCCGGTCAAGTATCAGGCCCGGCGCGGCGGCGAGCACGCCGCCGGGCCTGAACCAAGGGGGACGACCGGGCTCCTTCTCGCGATCTCTCTCTCTCTCTGCCGCTGTCTCTCTCTCTCCTGCTGACTCTCTCTCTCTCTCCCGCTGTCTCTCTCTCTCTCACACTCGCTCTTTCTCTCTCTCTGTCTCCCTGTCTCTTTCTCTCTCTTACGCTCTCTGTTTCATGCTCTCTCTCTCACGCTCTCTCTCTCTCTTTCTCGATCAGGGGATTACCTGATGGAAGCATGGAAGCGAATGCCAGGATGATGGAGGGAGTCCCCCCTCCATCATATAAATAATCCCCTAATGCAACGCTTTGGTGCACTCAAAAGACGCGCGACGACTAGGCCATTCAATCGTCAAGTCAGGGCGTTCGTCAAGTCAGGGCCTAAACGTCATGTCAAAAGTCTAAACGCCAAGAAGGTTTTCCCGGGATGCCAGGTGTCCCCTAAAGTAAATACTAAGAGTTACGTTCCCCCATGATAATTTATGGGGGGTTACATTCTCCCCCCCTTATAAAAATTTTATTCTCAAAATTTGATATACATCCAATAGAATACAAATCCAAATTTTCTATCTCATAATCAACTAAATTTCATTCAAAAGTCACCGTCATCGATACATCGTTGATCTGAAATAAGATACAAATAATTATGGACGTTTCTTTCTCATTTTCTCCTTAGACTCCCAGATAATCTCCCTCAGAATAATTACTCCGCTGAACTTTGACATAAGGAATACTACACCATCTCAGAACTTAATCCTTGCGGTCCACAATGTGCATAAGATGATCTTCATAGGTCAATTCTTTCTTAAACTAAATCAGTTCAAGTCCTAACACATAACCGGGGTTTGAAATACACCTCCTCAGTCATAAAGATATGAAACACATTGAATACCCCAAAGAGTAATGAAGACGGTGCTAAGCTACAAGCCACCTCCTTTATTTTGATCAAAATCTCAATTAGCCCAATAAATTGAGGATTCAATTCACCTTTAAACACAAATCTCATCACGTCATTAGTTAGTAAAATTTTCCAAATGATCTTCAACCTGAAATTTCAAATCTTTCTGTTTAACATCAATATGACTTTTCTCTTAACTCTGAGCTACATGAAGCTGCCTTGATACTTTCTCATATTTGTTAAACCAGCTCAGTAATCAAAATTTTCTCTCTCACACTTCATC
Organism: Calamus simplicifolius; assembly: GCA_900491605.1. Classification (NCBI taxonomy): domain Eukaryota; kingdom Viridiplantae; phylum Streptophyta; class Magnoliopsida; order Arecales; family Arecaceae; genus Calamus; species Calamus simplicifolius. The sequence goes on along the minus strand of UESW01003931.1, from coordinate 1,280,359 downwards.
TCAATAAAATTACACCTTATATCTTAGACAACAAAATGAATCCATTTGAATGTTGGCTTGGTAATCAATAAATAAGCAATTTCATTAAGGGTAAGAATAATACCAAGCACCTCTTAAATCCATTACACAGGCTCACAGTATAACATCTAAAATCTTATTGGTTTCTGCAGTTGTCTATTACATGTATAATGTCTTCCATACTTAAGGTTAGCAACATATCAGGTAATCTCGATTCCTTGATAAGACAGTTCAAATTCTTGTGAATTAGATATAAGATAATTTTCTTTCAATGCTCTCTCAACTCTTGAATAGTTGAATGTACCATTAATCATTACGACACTTATATCAATCATCATAATATACTTGGTTTCACTCTTGAATACTTCAAGCTAACATCAATGAACATTATGCCAATCATTTAAGATATCTTTCATAATTATCGTAATTAAAATTTATTTTCTTTGAATATAGATATGCCACTCATGGCTGATTGATAATTTATCCATCCAGTCTCGAATTCAGAAAGTACTCAATTGTGATTAATCAAAAACATGTAATTAACTATTCCATTCCCAAAATATCATCAATATTAATCATCCCTATAACCAGCAGATGAGTTCATAATCTTACAATATCAATAATGTAAGTTCTACAATTAAGATTCATTAAATTCAGATTTAATACCTCAAGATCCATATATCAACTCAATTGCAATATGGACATAATGGTGTTTAGTTATATTAGTCATCAATTACAAATTTTCAATTACTATATCATATTCCATATATTCATCTGTCTTTTATTGCATATCCAATTAAAATTCCATCTACCCATATTATTTAAAGATCTGAAACTACTACGAATCATTTCCAACGAGTTTAAAGGAGCTAAAACCTCTAGAAGCCCCTTGACCTCCCCACTGATTAAGGCTACCAGTTAGGGAGCCCACATAATATTATTGACTTGCGATGGTTCATTCTCAATTCCTATCAAACTTGTAATTCAATTAATATCTTGATAAATTTTAAGCTCCCAAAGCAAAATTCATGAAATTCCTTGAAAGTCATAATTGTCTCAATGTCATCCAAGTATTTTGCCTAGAGTGTCATTATGCATATGTCCCTAAGATCATAACCTGGGTCTTGTGGGTTATGGGCCCACCATGCTTCCGCTGCGCACTCTGATGCTGCATGTCCTGCATAGACTGCGCCATACTCGAGAGAGCTTGAAGCATCTCAGACTGGAATCGCTGGTGCTCAGTTCCTACTGGGTTGGCAGGGGCCATACCTCCAGTAGTTCCTTGACCCACCGGCTGATCAGCATTACCGGCCAGAGAGTCCTCCTCATACAGTTGGCTCCTAGTATGGCGAGCCATAACTATTTTCTGATAAATTAGATGTGGTTAATATCATCATAAACTAAAGTGTCAGGTGACTCTAAGTATAATGTCATCAAAATATGTTCTCTCCATGTTATCATGTCAATATGTCTGTGTCCCTAGGGCCATAAGTTCTCTACCTGTTATCATGTCAATATGTCTGTGTCCCTAGGGTCATAACCTAGTGCTCTGATACCATAAAAGCTGTCATGCCCCAGACCCAAAAATTTTGAGCTAGGGTGACAACCCGCCGCGTGCCGGGCACGCAAGGCGTCCCGAAACATGACACTGAGTTCAAGAAAAGCAACAACCTATATATCATTTAAGTCCATGACTTTAATACAATCCTTAACTAAAGATTTGGGCTACAAGCCCTACACATAAGCATTACTGGGGTTACATCAACATATGAATCCACTTTATTTTAAATAGAAGCTCCAACGAACCTATGGTTCCTTACACACCACAATAACATAGTCTGGGCATCAAGCCCTACACATAAATACACTGGTATAGCAATAAGACAAAAATCTATATTTTATTTGAGTTGAAGTCCATCACTCCAACATGTTATTCTCAAATCTCATGGTCCTGTAGCAAAAACATTATAATATTTTTATGAGATTACACTCAGTAAGTAAACCACGTTATACAGTCAAATCATAGCATAGCAATCAATAAGCATATAAATGATCTGCATGCATAAACATTTCACAAATACTCAAACATGCAATGTAAGTAAACCCATCATTGTTATATTATATCATATGTGTCCCATGGCCCTGCAATGCCCCATAACAAAGGAGAGCCGCGGTGGCACATATAAATATAATTCAAATCATTTGCACTCATCATTGTTGTATTATATCATTGCAAATTATCAGTGCATATAAACAATTCATTGTCATATTATATTATATGTATCCCACGGCCCTGCAATGCCCCATAACAAAGGAGAACCGCGGCGGCACATATCAATATAATTCATTCTTTTGCATTCACAATCACTCCATTATGCAATGTAAGTATTATATCATGCGTGTCCCACGGCCCTGCAATGCCTCATCTGAGCACATCCTCTAGATGTGTATGGCCATAGCAAAGGAGAACCGCGGCGGCACTTATGAATATAATACCAATCATTTGCATCCATAACCGCTCAATTATACTATATAAGTAAACCCACTGTTTATACTCTCAATGGTAACTGTAAATGTGACCCACGGCCCTGCAATATCTCAATAGTGTACCAACAAGTATCCCCCCTACTGAAGTAGGGTCGAAATACTATAGTGTACCAACAAGTATCCCCCCTACTGAAGTAGGGTCGAAATACCATAGTGTACCAACAAGTATCCCCCCTACTGAAGTAGGGTCGAAATACCATAGTGTACCAACAAGTATCCCCCCTACTGAAGTAGGGTCGAAATACCATAATGTACCAACAAGTATCCCCCTACTGAAGTAGGGTCGAAATACCAGGGTATGACATGATAAAGGAGAGCCGCGGCGACACATAACAGTACCTCACATCACATGCACTCATCATATCAATAACAACACAATATTGCATAAACAGTGGATTATACCTACTGAACAATTGGATGTAATATATCACATCAATGTCATAATAACTGCATCTCTCATGCATAGCAACTGCATCTCTCATGCATAGTAACTGCATCTCTCATGTATAGTAACTGCATCTCTCATGCATAGCATCCACACATGAAATCATAGTATATAAACAGCCATGTATTCATAATATTCATCTACTTACAAATTTAGCCAATAACAATTCTTCATATCACAATTCACAATTTAACTACGCATATCCTGAAACAAATTATTTAATAAACTGATAACTAGCTTACTTACCTCAGCACGCAATCCAATAGGTATAAATAAGCTAGTCAGATGTCTGAGCACCTACAGGATTATTTACACAATTAATTGATTAGCAAGGAATATTAAAATGACCCTTAGAATTTCTACCCAGACTAGTTCACGGGCCCTACTTTGGGCTCGAATATCTCCCACTACACACACCCGATTGGGGAAGTAAAAATACCCCAAGAAACTAGAATTGACCCAGGTTCTAGCCATATAATTATTTTTCTAATCTCGGCCCGATACAGGACCCAAAATTTAGCCCAAAGTCATCCCACTGCACGGCCCAAAAGGCCTGAACCGGCCGGCCCAGCCGGCCCGGTTCAAACCAAATCCCACCCGATCCCCTGTTTCACCGAACAGGGGATGGGGACATGGCGGCGGCCGGGGCTACCACCGGCCAAATTGAGGGCGGCCCGGCCGTCGGTGGTCGGGCCAGAGCCGGCCGCCGCCGCGGCCGGCCGCCAAACCCCTTCCTTCTCCCTCAATTTCTCTCTCTCTCTCTAACTCCTCCGTGCGGCATGGAACTGTGCCGGCGGCATGGCCAGCCACCATGGCCGGCCGGACCTCCATCGGACGCACGCCTGGCGCCGGTGGAGGCGACAGGCCAAGCCTTGGGCCCGGCGAGGCGGCAAGCACGCCGCCGGGCCCGAACCAACCGGCTTCCGCCACCGCGCGAGAGGAGGGCCAATTGGCCCTCCCTCTCCTCTCTCTCTCCACCACCACCCCGCCGGACGCCTCCCCCGGCGCCGGCGGGGTCACCGGTCAAGTATCAGGCCCGGCGCAGCGGCGAGCACGCCGCCGGGCCTGAACCAAGGGGACGACCGGGCTCCTTCTCGCGATCTCTCTCTCTCTCTGCCGCTATCTCTCTCTCTCTCCCGCTGACTCTCTCTCTCTCCCGCTGACTCTCTCTCTCTCTCACACTCGCTCTTTCTCTCTCTCTATCTCCCTGTCTCTTTCTCTCTCTTACGCTCTCTCTGTTTCATGCTCTCTCTCTCACGCTCTCTCTCTCTCTCTTTCTCGATCAGGGGATTACTTGATGGAAGCATGGAAGCGAACGCCAGGATGATGGAGGGAGTCCCCCCTCCATCATATAAATAATCCCCTAATGCAACGCTTCGGTGCACTCAAAAGACGCGCGACGACTAGGCCATTCAATCGTCAAGTCAGGGCGTTCGTCAAGTCAGGGCCTAAACGTCTTGTCAAAAGTCTAAACGCCAAGAAGGTTTTCCCTGGGATGCCAGGTGTCCCCTAAAGTAAATACTAAGAGTTACGTTCCCCCATGATAATTTATGGGGGGTTACACCCATATCCTTCATCTCAAAGACTAAGGACAACCACTCCTTAGTGGCATTGATCACTCCAATAGAACTCCCAGCAATTAGGATGTCATCTACATACAACGCCAAGATCAGAATCCCATCGTCTGATTTCTTAATGTACACACAATGGTCCTCCTCAATCATATCTAAGCCAATCGATGTAATGGCTTCATGAAACTTAAGGTACCATTGCCTAGATGACTGCTTGAGACCATATATAGATCTTCTAAGGTGGCACACTTTGCCCTCCTGTCCTTTGGTCACAAAGCCCAAGGGTTGATCCATATAGATCTCTTCATCCAGGCTTCCATTAAGAAACGTTGTTTTAACATTCATTTGATGTAGCTCCAAATCTAAATGAGCTACAATAGCTAGGATCAGGCGAATAGAGGCAAATCTTACCATAGGAGAAAATGTCTCCTCAAAGTCTACACCCTCCCTCTGGGTATAGCCCTTCGCCACAAGACGAGCTTTGTACTTATCAATTGACCCATCAGCCTTGCGCTTTATCTTAAGAACCCACTTATTTCCTATAGATTTGCGTCCAGGCGGAAGGTCTAACAAGTCCCACACATGATTCTTGGCCATCGATACCATCTCATCTTCCATAGCAGCTTGCCACTCACAATGAGTAGGTGAATCGAGCGCTTCTTCAACAGAAGTAGGCTCATCTGGATCCAACGGAGTACAGAGAAACACATTCCCTTCGATCCCAAAATGTCGTCGTGGAATATGACCATGTTTGCTTCTCCATAACTATGGATCTGGACCCTGAAGACCGCTCTCAGGTGGTGCATCAACCCTCATAGGTGAGCTCCTACTAGGCTCAGCTTGTGTGCTCCCACTGTCTGGTGCGACACTCCCACTAGGTCTAGTATTCCCACTATCTCTGGCGATCTCTGAGATAGGTCGAAAATCTCCTCCCTCGCCAGAGATAGTAGGAAGGTCCTCCTGTAACTCATACAGAGACAAGTCCTTTCTAATTTCACCAATGCTCGAGAATTCATTCTCTAGAAACTCGATGTATTTGGACTCCACTTCAGTCAACCCTCCATCAGGATGTGCACCATACATCACGTAACCCTTCGAATTCTCAGGGTACCTGATGAACACCTTTTTGCTAGCTTTAGGACCCAGCTTTCCCAACTTATGGGAGGTGTTGTGAACATATTCTGCTGAGCCCCAAGGGCACAAATGATCCACAGAGGGTCGCTTGCCATGCCATAACTCATATGGAGTGGAGGGTACCGTTTTACTAGGGACACGGTTAAGGATGTAGGTAGCAGTCAACAGCGCATCTCCCCAAAAACTGATTGGAAGATTGCCTTGCGCCATCATCGACCTAACCATGTCTAGTAAAGTCCTGTTGCGACGCTCGGCAACACCATTCTGTTGCGGTGTCCTAGGAATGGTAAGCTGCCTGCAAATCTCCTTTTCCTCACAGAACCGCTTGAATTGCTCAGATAGATATTCGCGACCTCTATCAGTCCGGAGAGTCTTCAAAGACCTCTCCTTCTGATTTTCTATCTCAGCTAAAAATCGTCTGAAACAATCCAGCACTTCATAGCGGTGGGAAATCAGGTACACATACTTGAATCGCAAAAAATTATCTATAAATGTAAGGAAATAGGAAGCGCCATGTCGCGCCTTGACACTCATGGGTCCATAGATATCAGAGTGAACTAGCTCTAATGGATGAGAGGCCCTAGTAGCCTTACCAAAAGGCTTTCTTGTTGCCTTTCCTGCTAAACAAGACTCACACACAGGTAGACTTATCTTGGTAAGAGGGCCTAATAGCCCAGCTTTAGCCATACGTGCCATCCTATCTTGGCCCACATGACCAAGTCTAGAATGCCAAAGAAAATTACCATCACATGCAGGAATAGAAGCACAAGAAAAAGAGGAGTAAGAAGCACACAATTCAACATCAAGTCTAAAGAACCCTTGTGACAAATATCCACAAAAGAATAAAACGCCATCCAGATAGACTAACATACGGTCACCAGAAAAATTAAAAGTGTAACCAAGTGCCAACAGGGCAAGAACAGAACAAAGATTACACTGGATAGTAGGGACATACAAAACGTCATGTAGGATCAACACATGTCCACCACAAAGCGTAACACGATATGCTCCTACACCCAAAACCTGCTCACGCAAACCATTCCCAAGCACGATAAACTGGGTATCTACAGGTATCCAGTGAAAATCCACAAAATCAGCTCGATCTCGCACTATATGTTTGTTTGCTCCCGAATCTACAATCCAATCGGGGAGCGAGTCAGCAACTAATGCATATGAACAAACATAGAGAGAGCTTAATATGGAGCATACCTTCTTTGGCTCAGTACAATCACGAGCAAAATGGCCTTTAGCTCCACAATTGTAGCACTTAATCTTTGTCACATCTCTCTTGCCCTCTCGACGTCCTCTCTTAGGTTTGACCACAGTTTTTCCTTTATATCCCTGAGCACTCCTGTTACGTGCCTTTCCCTTCTTTTTGTTCTTGGGCCTCGAAGACCCATCAGTAACCACATAGGCCGAAGGAAGGGAAGTCTCAATGCGCTCAGCCTCTAGCTCAAGGTGATGAGCAATATCCTCAAAAGTCTTGATGTGCTCACTATGAGTCATCAAGAGCTTCATCTGACTCCACTGAGGGTCAGGCAGCGAACGAATCACTGCAAGGACCTGTTGCTCATTAGTAAGGTCAACTCCAGCAGCCTTCATATCCCTAATCATGTTTCCCATCACACGAAGGTGGGTCGACATGGAATGATAGGGATCCTTGACATACTGTATGAATCTAAGGTTCAAGGCACGTAGCCTTGTGGCCGAAGTTTGACCAAACCTGATCTTGAGCTGGTTCCACATATCCTGAGCAGTCTGGCAATGCTCAAAGTTGCCAATAAGATTATTGTGCATGCTGCTCAACATAGTAAAACATGCACAACGATCTTTCTTGACCCAATTGTCGTAGGCTTCCCGATCAAGGCGATGTTGCTCAGTAGTGCCAAGCGCTGGTGGTGTCATACAAGTTGTCAAAGTCTCCAAGACTTCTAAGTCATTCAGCAGGTATTGGATTTTTCTGTGCCACATTTCATAGTTTTGTCCATCTAGCTTCTCACCTTTGTTGAGATCAGCTATCACAGATTTGGAGGCCATCACTGCATTTAGTCAAGCAAGGTATGGACATTAGGCACATATCAGTGTATACTGATATCTAGAAAAATAATCAGATTACAATTGTTCCTTCTTATAAATGAGATCGAAAATTTTGCTAAGCTCATAATCATCACTCATTTAATAAGATGGAACACAGAATCTGATAATTTTCATAGAACATATCTATATTGTCCACAAAACCAATGTAGAAACAAATCCACAATGCAAACATATGCTACATCAAGCATATTTTTCATGTCAACTAAAGACATAATATATTATTTATGCATCAAGTCATAAATAAACATACTCTCAAAAATACATAGCATTTGATATAAATCCTCTCATGCACTAAGCATAAATAATTATGTCAACATAAATAACATGCAGAATTATGCATAAATCATATTTGTACACTAAGCATAAATAATTATGCATCCAGAAAAAAATTTACAGAAAAAATCAAACAGAATGGCAATAAAAATATTCATGCACAGAGCATAAACCACCATGCCACAGCAAGAAAATTGTTAATAAATTTTCTATGATATTCTAAGAATTTTTATGATTTTTCTATAATTTTTTATGATTTTTTTTGATTTTCTGTGATTTATCACTTAGCTGCCACGTTTTCGCTATGTAGCTGCCAAGTAATAGGCACGTGGCGAGCACCGAGCGCCGACAGACCCATCAAATGCTGAAATTACCCATGGATTTCTAACCATTTACAGGTGGTGCCATCATTTAAAAAAACAGGGAAGTCATTCAATGGCTCTGTAACCGACGGATCATTCAATATAAAACAAAACACATCAGTCAAATTCGAAAACCCATCCCATGGCCACAGCTGAGGGGCAGGCAGCCAGCGACGCCTGCTCCTCCACCTATTCCCACGTCAGCCACCGTCCGAAGTGTGGTGACGATCAACCTTTGCTCTGATACCAATTGAAAGAACGGAAGCAAAGGAACATACCACTCTATGGGCAGCAGCGGAAGCAAAAGCTCGTCGGCCGTCGAGGGCTACTAGAGTCTTCAATGCGTCCACACCCTTAAGCCGCGGTGCCGAAAGAAGGAGGAGGAAGAGCCCTTCGGTTACCTCTATGTCCTTCTCTCAGAAGACCTGTACTAAAAGACACCTTCAGTCTTTTTATAAGAAGGAGAGCAGCGAATAAGCCAGAGGTTTATTTAAGACTCTTTGGATACCGAGTGAACGTATTAATTAGCACCCAGACCAACAATACGTATTATCGGATACCGAGTGGATGTATTAATTAGCACTTAGGCCAATAATATCTAATATCGCAGATGATGTAGTGGCACCTTTTATTGCTTTAAAAACTTATATGTGATATGTAATAATCCTGAAACTTACTATTAATTTTGCTACCGTTTAAAATTTTTAATAAGTATTTATGGCAGCAGAGACCTTGGATTAATTTTACCTGCAAATTTACATATAAATCCAATATATTTCTGTTTTTTATAAAAAAAGGACATCATGTTGATAAATTTTTTTAAAAGTTCATAAAAAATTATAAATAAATCCAATTTGCATGATCTTCATATCATGTTTCTTCTAAAATATTATAGATTATATTGATTCATGCATATTACAAAATAGTAATTATTGTTTTTTTTTGTTTAGCAATGAATTGGGAACCAGATTATGATGACATGTGTACTTTATATTATGATTCTATTAATTATAAAATGAGTCTACATCATACCATGCATGAACACATGGATGAACTGAATGAAAAATAGAAGAGGCTTTATAGGTGAAGCCTCAAGGTTCGATTAGACACTAGGTGTGAGGTTCTGTTAGATCTTTTGCTGGATACATAGAAAACTATAGCATTGACAATTAGAGATAAATTTTCTTTTTCAATTATTGAGCTATTGTGAAGAAGTTAAGGTTAATAGAAGAGTGTCGCATTCATAATAGGATTAGATGAACCACTATATTATCTTAGTTTCTGAACCTTCGGAGGGCAAGGTATATGGGCTTTAGCATGGGCAAGAGAAAACGTATAATTGGTGGTGTCTCTGGTTGAAGTGTGGAAAGCAATGTGATAGTATGAATTAGATCACATGAAAAATGTTAATGAGTAAACCAATGCATTTGTTTTATATAAATATTTTGTAAAGTATTTCCTTTTACTTACTCATTAAATTGTCATGTATATAGTTTGTGATTAATGAAATGTTTGATCACACCATTTCATTTCTGTTTCGATGAATTGTTATGTAGTGCATATCATGTTATACGTGATTCTATGAACATGTTATACAATACATGACATAATTTTGAGATGTTGATAAATCTCGTTCTAAACCATAGGTAGAATTCAAAGGAACGTTCATTTAGAACTAAAATTTTGTGCAATATAATTACATTCATAGTGATTGAACATTTGAAATATGGAAGATGATTGAGAATATATTGAACTTTTGCTTCTGCAACATATGCTAAATTATCATCAATTTAATTTGTATACGCTGCAAAATCTTTACGAGCTATGCTAGTGTACTAACATTATACTTGAATATTTTTATGTAGTCTAACCAACCATGGTTATTGTGAAGAACAGCATTGCTGATCTAAACAAGGGTGAAAAACTAAACAATGATAATTATGAACAGTGCCCTATCGCTAAGGACACGTAGCTTCTCTTAAAAAAGAAGTTTGAGGGCACTTTGATTACAGGACTAAGGCAATCGACTATCAAGTTTGATACTTATAAAAAGTGCTCAAATATAATTAGGCAGCATCTAAAAGAGATGTCAAATATGATAAGAGAATTAGTTGACTGCATACTTATTGATGATGAGCAATAAGTTTATATTGTGATCCGATCTCTTTATGATAGCTACAAGCATATGAAGGTCAACATGTTCCCAATATCATATGTCATGTTGAGTTAGAAGATGAGTGCCTGAAGGTTGCTAGAGCGTTTGTTGTTGAATCTAGTTTATAAAGAGCTTTGGACTCTAAACATAAGAGAAATAAGAACAGGCAGGGCAAAGAGATTAGACAAGAACCTAGGAAGAATAAGACCAATAAGTAAAAGAGAGGTAAACATGTTAGAAAGAAGAGGAACAAGGCTAAGATGACATGCCACACCTGTGGCACACCGGCTTATTTTGATCGTGAATGTGCTAAGCCAAAAAAGGTGTTGAAGAAGTCCGCTACTCCATGCTTCTAGTATAGTACTGCTTATTGAATCTCAACCTATGTGGACTATAGACTATGAGGCCATAGATTATATGTTGCTAAAGACTATGGAGGTTTTGTGGAATGCTAATGAATTCAAGCTAGTACAAAGGGAATATACGTAGAAAACAACTCAATAGTTGAAGTCAGAAAGATTGGCATGTACAAATTGGATTTGTATGATGGTTGGATCTTATTCCTACATGATATCTTATATGCTCTTGAGAGTCAATGGAACTTGGTCTTTGTCATAATTCTTTTAGGTCTAGGATATAGTTTGAATTTTTATGGTTCCAGTGTTACCATCTTTTATCAAAGAATCTTTTATGATTTTGGATCTTTAATGAATGGTTTTATGGTTTTCAATCAAAAATTAGAAAAGAATCACCGCATCCTCCTTTGTCCTCGATGCATTGGAAAGATGTTTACTTGGCTTTCTTGGCGCATGGCATTGGTCATGTAGTCCAATCATGATGCTAGCTTGATGTCTAATTTACTATCTCTAAACTACTTACGCATCAAAAATCATATGTTTTAAAAATTCGTAACCCATGTAAGTGATCAAAAATCAATGTAAAGATATCCAACCTTTGTCCACTTGATGAATAGATTAAGGATCTTTAAATTATATAATTTTTTTATTTAAATAATTTAGAAAGGGCAAATCCTATCTAATAATTCCGATCATTGATATAAAATCTTATCATTCAATTTGAGGAGGATGTAAGTTGAATTTGACTAATATTCACGCACAAAATATCTATATCAGATCTAATCATTTATGGATTTAAATGATGAAGTTTTCAAATTAATTTTTTGAGTCATTAAATATAATTTATTATTTTTAAAATACTTACGTACGAAAAATCAAGAAATCTCTGATTCTACCAAATTAATGCTGGCACCAGCAAAGCTATGATGGTCTTTGGATTTTATTCTGTATTTTTTTAGATCAAAGTTAATTAGAAGTTGAGAATAAGTAGTGGACTCAGAAAAGGCTTTTACAAATCAAACTATATATATAGGATTGTTTAATAGCTCTATGAAAGTGGAGGAGAAGTAAGGAAAAAGGACCCCCTACCTATGTAGGGAAGTAATGCATATCTGTCAAGGTGTTTTGATAGAATACAAATGCTCCTCTCTTCATATCAACAAAGAAATCCTCATGCATGTTTTTAGACTAAGAAAATTAAGAGCCAATCCGCTAGTCTATATAGATGAACCCAGGCATCCACTAGATGAACCAAAAAAAAAAAAAGGAGAACTCGGCTCAAAACAAGAGAAAAAAATAATGGCTATTTCAAGTACAGTACTTTACTATTCTTTTTAATATCGTCTTCATCACTCCTCTCACCCCACACTTTTTTATCCTATCTTGTTGATCACAAGAAAGCTCTCCTCCAATTCAATTCCATGATTATTGGAAACTTCATGAAGTATAACTCCTTGAATACACCCATCTTTGGTTTCGACTCATGGAATTCAAGCAGTGATTGTTGTGCTTAGGAGGGAGTTACCAAGCTTAATCTTCTTGCCTACATTCCCTTGTCATACATTGCGAGTTCCATGTCTCTCTCCCTCTCTTTCATGTAAAGACACCAACTTTCCTTGGTGTCTCAAACTAAATCATTTGGTCGGCCAAATTAATTCACCTTAAAGTAAGCTACAGTGGACTAAATGGTTCCATTCCTTCTCAAATCTTTGAGCTGAAGAACCTCGATCTGGTACTTGTATTTAGGCTCTAAGTCATTCACCAGATTGATCGAACATCCCTCCTAATATCGCTAAGCCAGAACATTGTTGGTGGATATATGTTGGCAGATGATGGCTACCTAATGAATCAGACTGAGGCCAGAGTTTTACGGTCAGTATGACGATTGTCTTCCAGAATACAACAGTCTCCTTTTGATGAAAGCAGCACTACAATTCATCAAAAATATCGAACCAAGAATGCTACTCTCTTTTCAATGCACTATTGCTATACTACCCTTAGAAAAGTATGCAAATGCCTAAGAGAGGAGAAGACTAGAATTGATTCAGATTGAACTCAATTCGGAATGGCTTGGGATAAATAAAATGCTTAGGTCTATGGTCCTATTTATAGGTTTTAGGTACCCTTTGGAAGCAACCCTACGAATTTAATTTAATTTAAATTCTAAAATCAAAGGATATGAGGGTTAAGGGCTTATCACCCTTGATATGATGATCACGTTATCAGATAGGCGGTTGCATGTCTTTGATATGCCTTTTCATGATCGGACCGTTGACTTATCTCTAACCGACGATCGAACGGGTGCCTTATCACCAACCGACGATCGGACGGATGCCTTATCACCAACCGTCCTGTTGACTGGTCAATCGACGGGTGTCAGCCGTTGGATCGCGATCGCGATCATGATTTGATCACAACATCTCGACCCTTCATCCGATCAATCAACGATCAATTGATCTCAGCCCCTTATCTTGATCCGATCAGTCTCCACCGTCGGATCATCATGATCCCTTCATCCGATCAATCAACGATCAATTGATCTCAGTCCCTTATCTTGATCCGATCAGTCTCCACCGTCGGATCATCATGATCTAGAAAAAATTTAAAGCCCCTCGCGACGATGCGCACGTGCACCTACAAAGCTCCCTTCGCACACGCGCGACATCACCCTCAAGCTCTCCACTTATGGTAAGCCTAAGGAACTTAAGCTTCAAGGAAGTGGTTTCCATATAAGTGAACCTTCCTTTCTTGTTCTTTCCGATATGAGACTAAATGTCCCCGAAATTTCTTATTTACACACTAAAGGGCGGTGATGGGCTTTCAAGGCCCATTAGGGTATTTAGACATATTTGGCCCATTACCCAACAAACGGTTGCAACACTTGATGCTTTGGGAAAGGGACAACAACATCTATTAAGAATTGGTACTGGACTTTGGCGTTAAGTCTCTTTCAGTAATTCTCGATGAGATTTGTAAGTTGTTCGACTTTTCCACTCTTTCTCTGGGAGGAAACAAGCTCTCTGGGGTAATCTCTGAATCAATTATGAGGATGAGCAACCTTGAGATCTTTGATTTTGAGGAATGAACCTGTTGCTTTACGTCAAGAAATTCTATAATAGCTGATAGATTTGTGAATATGATGTCGATGTTTCATTTGTTATTATGTGACAGAAGGCAATAGTTTGCTCCCACTGGCTAAAGCTAAGACGGGAAAGCAACGGGTTGAGATATGTTTCCCATGATCTAATTTGATTTCATATTCAGGCTATGATTTTAGATTTGAACCTAATCTTTTTGCTGATAAGTTCAGATCGATAAAAAGAATTTTAGATGCTTTGATAGACCATAACTTCAATATTGATATAGAATATGATTGATACATCGCTATGATGCTAAAATAATTAAGGTGCATGATTTTTCTTCCTGAGAAATAAAATCTACTTAAAATTGAAGCAAAATGAGAAAAAGAAATAATAAGAACTCTTAGGTCGTGTTTGAAATAGAGGATAAGAGGGGATATCCCTAGATATCCTCTCTTATTCCCAAAAGCAATAACTATAAGGGATAGTTAGGAATAAAGTTAACCAAAGGGATAATCCATGGTTAACCATGGGATATCCCCTCAATTTATTCCCTAGAAAATGTAGGAATAGCTGGTTATCCCTCTAAATAAGAGTAAAAAAAAAAAGTTATCCTATGGATTTACCTTTTTGCATTTGATATGAGCAATGGGATAGCTAAGGGATATCCCTAGGGATAGTCAAGGACAAACTCTATCCCGTACACTTATTCATGGATAATATTTTTTCTATCAAACACTACTTACAGAACAATAGAAAGTGGAACAAAAAATTTTATTTAATTTAATATATTCTTTATAATGGCTAAGCATCTTATTTAAATTTATAGGATCCTTTGAATCTATCCATATGTAATGCGCATTCATTTCTTAATGAAAAGGTAAAGAAATTTCATAAATATAGAAAAAATTATTCTCTATGATATTATAGGATTTAGGTAGAAAAGAATAATCTATATAATTTATCCGTTGTATGGATAAGATTTCTAACTCATCTTAATGTTGGATCTTTCCAAATATACCTAAATTTTATTGATTATGGTATTATTTAATTAGGTCTGCAAGATTATTTCCTAATCTATAATATTTTTCTTAAATTGACTTAGACCTGAATTCAATATTTAATGTTAGTCATAAATGGAGTTAACTCTATGTTGGCTAAGTTTAAGATGTGCATCATTTAGGTAGTGTTTGACTCCCCAAAAGCTATTTCTGGATAAATGTACAAGACAGCATTTATTCAGGGGATAGCTAAGGGAATAAGCATCTTTTTAAAATTACAAGTATGCCATCGAGGGATAACTTCAATTATTCCCGGATTCTTTAGGTAGTGTTTGATAGAAAAAATATTATCCATGGATAAGTGTACGGGATAGAGTTTGTCCCCTGGCTATTCCTAGAGATATCCCTTGGCTATCCCATTGATCATATCAAATGCAAAAAGGTAAATCCATAGGATAACTTTTTTTTACTCTTATTTTGACGGATACCAGCTATTCCTGCATTTTCTAGGGAATAAATTGAGGGGATATCCCATGGTTAATCATGGTTAACCATGGATTATCCCTTTGGTTAACTTTATTCCCAGCTATCCCTTAGGTAGTGTTTGATAGGAAAAATATTATACATGGATAAGTATACGGGATATAGTTTATCCCCTGGCTATCCTTAGGGATATCCCTTGGCTATCCCATTGATCATATCAAATGCAAAAGGTAAATCCATAGGATAACCTTTTTTTACTCTTATTTGGAGGGATAACCAGCTATTCCTGCATTCTCTAGGGAATAAATTAAGGGGATGTCCCATGGTTAACCATGGATTATCCCTTTGGTTAACTTTATTCTCTGCTATCCCTTATAGTTATGGCTTTTAGGAACAAGAGGGGATATCCCTTGGATATCCCCTCTTATCCCCTATTTCAAACACTACCTTAGGTAGTGTTTGATAGAAAAAATATTATTCATGATAAGTGTATGGGATAGAGTTTGTCCCCTGGCTATCCCTAGGGATATTCCTTGACTATCCCATTGATCATATCAAATGCAAAAAGGTAAATCCATAGGATAACTTTTTTTTACTTTTATTTGGAGGGATAACCAGCTATTCTTGCATTCTCTAGGGAATAAATTGAGGGGATATCCCATGGTTAACCATGGATTATCTTTTTGGTTAACTTTATTCCCAGCTATCCCTTATAGTTATGGCTTTTGGCAGCGTTTGGATGTTGGAATAAGGCCTGAAATAAGGCCTTATTCCAGATTATTCCCCAAACACCCTGAAAAAGGAGAATGGGCCCCATGAGACTGGCTATTCCAATCAACCCTCTTTATTCCTATTCCTTATTCCATGGTACCCCATGAAATAGCTTATATTCCCACTGCAGCTATTCCAGGGGCACCGATGGAATTAAATTAAATAAATTAAATAAATTTATTTATATATATTTAAATAAATTAAATAAATTAAATAAATTTATTTATAATATAATTTAAAATTAAATAAATTTATTAATTAAAAATAATAAATTAAGTATGTTATTTTTTTCTTATTAATATAAAAAATTTATTAAGTATGTTCTTATATTATTTTATGAATAGTAATTAATTTATTACCTTATTTATTAATAAATAATAATTTATTCAAGTCATTTTCAAATTTTAATTGATAAACCATTTTTATTGGAAGGGGTATCTTTGAAATTTCAGAAAAATTCTTCATCTATTTCTACTGGAATACATGTTTATTCCCATGTCATCCAAATATCATTTGGAATAACACTACATTAATTGCACTGGAATAACATGGAATACCATATTTTGATCCAAACAAAAATCTGGAATAACAAAAGGAATAAGCTATTCTTACGGAATTCGAATCCCCTCTTATCCTATTTCAAACACTACCTTATAGTTATGGCTTTTGAAAATAGGAAGGGATATCCAGGGGATATCCCTTATTTCAAATACTACCTTGGGAATAAGTTCAGGGGATAACTCATGGTTAAATATGGATTATCCTATCTGATTAAACTTTTCAGACATATCCCTTCTAATAATAGTTTTTGAGGATAAGGGGGATATCCCTTTTATTCCTTGGATATCCCTCCTTATTCCCTATTTTAGAATATCCCTCTTATTTCTTGAATATCCCTCCTTATTCCCTATTTTAAACACTCTCTTGCTTGGAATTGCAGCATTTTTCTACTACATCGTCACACCACAGCCAGGCCTCTAAAATGTTTTTTTTTTTTTTTCTTTGGTTGCATGCAAGGTATTGGCCTGTCAATTTATTAATGAACTTAAAAGAAGTTTTAGTTACGTGTAGGCTTTTTAAGTTGACAAGAGATTACGTTTAAATCTTAAGTTCTCAGCGAAAGACTATCATAAAGTCTTGGTAAAAGGTTGACATGGTGACTGCTCAAATGAGATTTTCCTTTGTTTTTATTTAGAGCCATCGTCGATCGCTGAGGAGTTGACCGGTGTGACTTGTGACGTTACGCTAGAAGTCGAACGTAGATTCCTTATGACATCAAGCATGGCCTTGGATATCGCCGGTTATGGTTTTATTTTCCTTCATTCATGGTATCAAGTCTTATTTTTTTAACATATAAAGATGTTCTTATCTGCTGTCACTTCGGCTTTCCCAGTGACTGCAGCGAGACTGGAACATTGATGATGGCGCTTGTACATGAACACTTTTCTAATTGAACATGAAATCAAATGGAAGCTCATCTTTTTGATGAAAAAGCTTAACGATCTAAGTGTTCTTTTGGTGCATAGGAATAGGAAGAATATTTTTTTAAAAAAAAATTCTTGTTATTCATGAAGATAGATCAAATTCTGTCATATGAATTGCTAATTATATCGTAGAAGAATATTTTACCTCAACAAAAGTTAAGCCATTAACTATCTAATTAGATAATAAATTAGAAGATAATTATCATTCTATTTTTTTTTAATATTCTTATTCAGATTTAAATTGTTAACTTATTCTAAGTTAAATATGAGATAGAATAAATTTTATCTTATCATATATATATATTTTTAATGCTACTCTATTCCATGCACCGAAGGGGCTCTTTTGTTGCAAGAGAAGTGCTACTTGCTACTAGGCCAGAAACACATTGTTCTAATCCAAATAATCAGTAACTACGGAAATGGCTTTGAGGCAAGATGAGAATCAAAATTTTTGGTGCTCACAAAAGAAGATAAGTTTATAAAGGATGACTTGGGGAAGTGCCATGCTTATGGTGGATTCTAGGCAAGAAGAATCTACTAGTAGTTAAATAAGAGAACGAATTTGAATATTTTTTCTTAGAATCCAAAACTTGTGCCAGGATTCTTCCTACCTTCGTTGGAAGAGAGAACAAAATGGCGGTGGACCCACCGGCACTGTTTTGAGATACACCTGCCAGGATTTGAGCCGGAACATCACTTTTGTACCCTAACTAAATCCTCCATATATATTTCTCCTCTCCCCCCGCTTGATAGACATTGAATGCAAGATGAACCACCAAAACGTTTTAATAGTAGAGGTGGAGATTTTTTTATTTTTACTTTTTATGTTTGATTGAAAGGAAAAGAAAAAAAATTATATGTAAAACTTTTATTCTTTTGAAAAAAATTAATTTTTATTTTCTGAGTTGGAATTGATTATACGTAAGCATATTCAAGCTCAAATCCAATCATTTTTTCTTCCTTATATTGCATGAATTTTGAATTAGAAAAGTCATTCATTAAGTATTGTTTATCATGCCTATTTCATTTCTATAAATGTATTTTATTTTTTACTGCTATTTATGACTCATATACTTTTGAAGAATAAAAGTATAAGCTATATCAGGACGAGCTATGTCGCTATTTTATGCTAATGAACTTCTTTGCTAAAAAACGAAAATATGAGCCATACCTCTTGTATCTTCGTTCTTTTACTTTTATATTTCATAAAAATAATAACATATAAGTTAAAATATTTTTTAAGAAAATAAAAAATGATAATTAATAAGTACTTTTTTTAATTTTAAGATTTGCAATGAATTAAATAGAGGAAGAGGCAACTGAATTTGAGCTTAACTACACATGAATATAATCAAACTTATCTTTTATTTTTCTATATTTTTTCTTTCTATTGAATTTTTTGAAAAAAAAAGCATTCGTATGAAATATAAAAGACAAACAAAGGAACTAACATGCTTTTTAGAATGAAAGCACAAACATATGTGACTAAAAAATTTAGTAAAAAAAAAAAGAGATTTTAACTCGCTGGACCTTCGCTTTGTCCTAATCATGTTCAATTCTTTCATCTATGATTTTGTTTTACATGAGACTTAGATATAATTCACTAAAATTGTTCCATTACATCACAAGCAAAGCAAGATCACATCACATGAAATTTACCACTCCAAATGGTGCACGTAGTGTCAAAACAAAATTTCTTTTTATTATCTTTTTGCTTAGTAAAACATGGATCTAATTCAAAAAGGTAAGGAAAGGTGATAGGGTGGTTACTTATAAATATCCTTATAACATTATAAACTTGGCATCGAGCATTAAACCACATGATCTTGAAAAAGAAACAAAATTGATTTTATAGACCTTCTTATTGATCACAAGACAAAACTAGGGTCCAAATGAGTGCTAATTGTCATATACCTTATTTGAGCTTGAATTATTTTCTTTTTCTTGGGAAAGGACACTTTTATCTTGATAAATCGCCAAAGGACTAGATTTAGCCCACCAATTTGCCTTGCAACTTTTCCTGGAAAGAGCTCATACCTTCAATGGATATGATCAGATATCAACTACCTAAACTTACTTTGTAAGTATCCAGGCCCCAGCATCTACATCAAACTCAACTTAGATTCTCCTAAACATGTGATAATACCAGACCACCACAAAAGGCAACATCTTTAGTCTCTGGTAGTAGGTGACATGAAGCAGCCATGCACTTGATCCAAAAAGGTAAACCATACTAAAATCAAGGTAAACCATTTACAAAAACATGTTCATGTTTCATTCGATGAATAAAGAATGGAAGATCATATAGATCACAATAATGCGAGGGCCATCCAATCCAATTCTCTGAGATGATTTTGTCACACATTTGTTATGCATTAATGAATTGCTACGAGTTTAGAGTTAGACAACTGGTGGATGAAGGCAAATCCTAAGCGTTACCATAAGCGGGGTGGCAGATCCATTGGTTACAATTAATGGTAAGAAGAGCTCCCCTTCGCCCTTGGCCCCAAGGAAAAGATAATTGATATTATTATTTTAGACCGAGGGTTATATAATGGGTGACGAGGGAGGGGAGGGTTTTGGCCGCCGAGAGGGGGAGAGAGATATATTCTCCATCTGTTCTTCTGGTGAGAGAAAGAGAGAGCGAGAGAAGAGAGAGAGAGAGAGAGAGAAGGGGAAAAAGGAGGGAATTTTATCGCGTGGGAGACGGAGGGGAGGAGGGAAAAGATGAGCGGCGGCGGTGGCGGAGGGGAGAGCAGGGGGGCCGCGGCCGCGTCCGGGCCGATCCCGGCGATGTCGAGGAAGCTAGTGCAGACCGTGAAGGAGATCGTGAACTGCCCGGAGTCGGAGATCTACTCCATGCTCAAGGAGTGCAACATGGACCCCAACGAGGCCGTCCACCGACTCCTCTCCCAAGGTGTCGCCTTCTCTTCTGCTCGTTCCTTTTCTGTGCTTTGCTCTTCTTGTGATGTATATGTCCGTAGAACGACTGGGAATGGACGTAATAGCGAGCAAGTGGGCATCTCGGATGAGAGGAAGCAGCCCTTTTCGGTTTCTTGGTAGTTTTTTAGGTTTATTCTGCAAGAAAAGAGATAATGGGCGGAAAATCGTTGCGTTTGGCTCTTTTCCTGCTTCGATCTAACCGGAAAACCCAATTTTATTCTTGTGGATGGTTCTTACGAGGGGTGGAGGGCCATTTTTTTTTCCCCCCTCTCTCGAGTTTTTCTGCTTCGTTGTTTGCGAATATGCTACACTCTATTCCTTGTAAAGAGCTGATTTATTGGCTGGACTGAGATGGTGGGCCGGGTTGGACTTTACAGTTGGCAATTTTCTGCTTTGATCTAGTAAAAGAAAAAACAGCTTCTTGGTGGGTTTCAGTGTATGGCAGGTTTATTTTCTTGGAACAGTTCTACTTGTGTGGACTGTGGGATTTTTTTTATTGTTTGTTTTGTTACTTGTTTCTTAGAGCCCTGCATCTAATCTTTTCTGCTTATCGTAATCGGTGAGGAAACATAAAAGAAATGATCCCTTTGTTTTGTTTCAAACTAGGTAGAAAGGGGTCTTTTGGGCATATTTTTCTTTGATGGATGATTAGTTCTTGTTGTTTGGCTATTTCCATAATATCGTGTTGTTCAATTGTATTTGTAGTTTATGTACAGGATTAAGTTTGGACTTAATTGTTTACAGCAGTTGCTTTCTTTTCTTCACCAGAGATATCAGTTCTTTATTTTCCTAGAATCTGCATGGACTAAATTCTTCTATTCTGTAAATTACATGACTTTTTGCATAAACATAAAAAGTTCCTATGATTAACATCCAAAATATTCCCATAATAAGCCGAAGTTCCTGCAGACATGAATGCACTACAAGTTTGTGCATACGTTGTTATCTATTCTATATGATTGTGTATGTATCCACTTTATCCATGCTGCTTTATTTTTACTGGAGATATCTTCATTTATTTGTTCATCTCTTTGATAGTTTAAGACAGTGGCAAGCATTATAGGATATCTTTGGGGCTTAGAGCTCTGCCTTGATTTCTGAACCCCCTATTCTTTCTCCTTCGATTTACTTCACATTGAATGACTTAACTTCTGCTATTCTTAATTGCATTATTTCTCACCAAAACTAATTGCACTTAGTGCACCTGATGATATCATAACCTCAGTTGACGCTGCATCTCTTTTAACTCTGAGATCCACTACGTTTCTTTGGAGACCCAGCGGGATTTCTACTCTCACTTTTAAGATATCATTCAAAGTATTTTTCTGTCTATCTTTCATGCCAAATTCTCAGTTGCAGCATACAAAATTTGATAAGGGATATTATGCAGTCTACCGCTATTTAAAGTACAAAAACCTGAGAAAGATTCTGGACACTTTGATTCGTGTTATTTAGTGATTCTTTAGATCATTTTAACAAAGGCTTTAATGCTTTGTAAAAAATGATAATATTTCCTTTTGGCTTCTAATTCAGAAAATTTATCCAAATCTTGCTTTTATGAATATCTCTCTTTTTTCTGATGAGTTGCAAGAGGTGGTAAAAAGCAATGTCATGAAGGCCTTTTAGGAGGTAGTATTACTAATCAGTGATTTGCAATAACCTGCACAATATTTTATCTTTTTTCAAAGATGTGTTTTGCTTTACAAGATTTCTTGGGGTTTGATCCCTTGGATTGGGGAACTCACATTTTGGTACGTTGGTGATGCTTCAGATATTTAAAAATTTGGGTTGCTTGAGTTTGAAATCGTTAAAGCATAAATGGATGTATGTGGAGTAGTGCGAATGTGTTTGGTGATTTACTACGTTATGAGAACTTTGAGGAGGACCTGAAGTATTTGTAAATGAAAAATGTGTTTAATAAAGGCAGGGTAAATGTAAAGCCTGAGATTGGTTGCATGTTAGGTTTGTGGAAGATGTTTGGTCTTTGCAATACTTTTTTGATGTTTTGTGATTTTTGGCTTCACAAATTGGCTTGAATGGATCAGTTTTCTGTAACGTAAATGAATATGTATAACAAAATTCAAATCCAAGATCTTTTAAGTGGATATGCTTAATGGGATACTTGTTGTTTGTCAAACAGAACATATATGTGAAATTTAAAGAAAAAATGCTGGCTTATTGACTTCCCCTTCAAGATCTAGTTTGGACCACTTTTTATGTCCTGCTAATATGTAACTAAGCTGAAACTTTTAGGATCTGATTTAGATTTGACTAGCCCTAGATGCTTGGTCTGGTTTTTCCTTAATAGTCATTTATATTGAAAAGGTCATGCACATAGTTGGAGAGTGCCAGGCTTTTTATATTAACCATACCATCTAATACTGGGCACATTGTACAGACCCAATATGGTACGGGGGCTCAATACATTACCATACTAATACGTGATGCATTTGTTGTCTTGCCTCTAGCAAAGTGCCATATGTTTATATGGGGTGTATTGTATTGGCCCAACTTGTACCAGTAAGCTACTGGTAGAGCGTCCAATGCTGAAACTGAAAGCCCTAGAAGTGTCTATTTTTCCCAGCACTCTTTAAAACATGCAGGAAGTAGCTTATTGACTGTATCATTCATTTTTTTCCTTCAGTTTGCATTTATATCAGTAATTCAACTATTATTATTCGGTTTTAATCCATGACTTTCTTGATCACTTGCTTTCAAAGGGTAATAAAATGTGCTTTTAAGTTAGAAAAATAATGCTGGTAATCACCTCAGCATTTTCTCTTCTGTTAAGTTGTTGTCTTGGTTTTAAAAATATTTGGTTGCAGATGTGTTTTGCCTTTATTCGCTGTTGGTTACTTTGTACTAGAGTGCCTGTTATTGCAAGTTATGTGCTGATAACATAGCTTTAACACTCATCTAGTTCATATATATTCTGATACATTATAAGCATCTTTGCTGCTGCTATCAAACGAGAGTGGGTGATGTAGTTCAAGATGTGAACTCAGCATTTTCTGTAGCATACAATTCAGGGCTTAGTGCTTACAGCTTTTCATGCTATAAGTAATTATACCTAATTTAATGCTTGTCAATTGTGTAGATACTTTTCATGAGGTGAAGAGTAAACGTGACAAGAAAAAGGAGGTCAGTGCAAATATTGTTAAATCATAGATGCTGCAAATCATGCTTCACTCATTAGGGATGATAGGCTATACTTTTTATCTTTTTTATTTTCAGTCTACAGTTCTGAGCTTAGTTTATAGTTTTGTGCATCTTGTATGTTATGCAACCATTGGCTGACCTGCCATCAGTATGAATCATGATCTTCTTAATTTTATCAAGGTTCATAAGTGGCTTTGTAGATTCTATTTCACCATTCAATCTTCATAGTAGATGTGTACTCCAGTATCATTGTTATCAAACCATTATTACTTCAACAATTTGTCTATATCAATAAAGCATTCACTTTTAATTAGTTTTCTCTTGTTGCTAATAGTTATTTTGAGTGACAAGTGTTAACATGATTTAAATTCTGTATTTGAATATTCTAACAATAAAGCATTAGTTAATTTAACATTTCTTAATGCCTTCTTAATATTCTTTTTGTTTTTTTTTTTGGTTCCTACCTTTTACCTTTTCTTGTTTAGATCAAAGAAACTCCAGAATCCAGGTCTCGAGCAGCAAATAGTTCAGGCCGTGGAGCTAGGGGTGGTACTGACCGTATGGGACGTAATAGTTCTATGCAATCCAGTTCAAGTGGTATGTGGATGTTACTTTGTTCTTCTTGTACACCAAAGAACATAAATTAAAACTTATAATTTTGTATGCTCTGCCTTTTCCTTTCGGCTGCACTCTGTTAGATTATGGAGTCACTCGTGGCAAACCTGTAAACAAGAAAGAAAATGGGACCACTACTTTTCCTACCTCATCAATCTTGGGATCTAGCACAGCAACAAGTAATCCTAATCGAAGGCCCACAATTCCAAGGTTAGTACTTGCTAATCTTTATTGGATAGTATTGGCTTGCTTCTAGTAACTGAGAATTAAAATGTTCTACTTCTTGAACGAATTATATCTAGATTTTGTTGGACCATTGCACTATACCATTCAAGTTCTATGCTTGTTAAAATTTTGACTGATGTCTAATTACTTTCTGATTGCCTATTTGTGTAACATAAACCTGTCTTCTTATGGGGAACATACATCTCTTTGCCTAAATTTTTAGATTTGCTCTGTTCTGTTGATGCAACCTCATTTGTTTTCCTTATTCACCTAAGTTTATTTTGATTTCTTGGTAAATCACAATGACATTCCTTGGAGATCCTCTTAGTTTACATTTGGAGAAAATTGATAGATAAGTGAATTGAAATGGAATGTAACATAATGATTCAGAAGATTCAAAATCTTGTTTTTTGGTATGGGCTGGGCAACCTAATGAATTTCAGTTTCCAATGTTTTGGCTGTCTTGGTTTTAGCTAGGAAAAAATTCCACATGTCAAAAACATAGGAAATATCAGTAACATGAATAGAAATTAAGAAAATAATAAAATAGAATTGGCATCATTTTAAGATATGCTATTTTGTTTGTGAATTTGTATCATTTTTTCAGTGGTTTCATACTGAGAATTGAAAATTCATTGCTAGAAAAAATGCCAAATATGTCAAAACATAGGAAATATCAGTAACATGAATAGAAATTAAGAAGATAATAAAATAGAATTGGCATCATTTTAAGATATGCTATTTTGTTTGTGAATTTGTATCATTTTCAGTGGTTTCATGCTGAGAATTGAAAATTCATTGCTTATATAAAAAAAAGAGAAGATAAACATCGTATTTCACTTCATTTTGGAGAATAATTTAAACATTTATTATTTGATGACAACCTGCTACATGGCGATCTGAACATTTATGATATTTGAGCTTTAGGATAACCAAATCTGTCAAGGAGTTAATTTCTTTAAACTCAATATCTTTGTAAAACTTGCAAAGTTTAAACTTAGTCAAACAATTTGTGTCTTAGAACTCATAGAAATGAAAAAAAAAAAAAAAAAAAACTATAGAGCCTCACAAATTGTCATGCATGAACTGGTGTCAGCCCAAACTCCAAAACTGACATGGTTTCAGATTGGTTATTATTGAAATCAATATGTCCTGGTGTTGGTTTTGGGGTTTGTTTGAAGTGTTAAACCCTGATCTTTCCTACATACTCTAGGAAAGAAAGTTATGCACACTTTAAACCCAAAACTTTGTGGAAGTTTGTTGCTTTTGAACTGATGCTATTGACAAGGACTTGTTTGGACGGCTATTGTTTTGGCTTTATGTAATTTTTAAGTTATGTGATGTCATATTGACTTCAGCTTGGTTTTTTGTCTTAGTGCAACTCTATTATGAATTTTGACTTGTTGAGATATTTGGACCTGTGCAATGTAGAACTAGAGATGCATTTGTATGGAAAAGTGATTTGATACATGTAGAGGAGGAAAAAAGGGTAGAGGTAGACCAAAAATCACATAGAGGAAGTGATAAAGAAAAACTTATAATTTTGGCATCTTTAAAAAAAATTGACTCAAAACAGAGCCGAATAGAAAAAAGGATTCATGTAGCCGATTCCAACTAATTTGGAATTAAGGCTTTGTTGTTGTTGAGATATTCTATAGATGTTAAAATCAGATAATTTGGTGGTTGATGTTCTTACATGTTTGAGATATTTTGATGCTTGGAAACTTTAACAAAGCTCCAGAAGAACACTGTCTAAAGATAGGTAGCATGGTCTGAAATTGAACGGTTATAATACTGCAATTATAGTGTTTGAAGAATATTATTTAAACAAAACACCTTTAGATTTATTGTTTGGTTCAATGTAAACAATGAATTTTGTTGTGACTAATTGGAAGAGTATGTTTAGGACTACCTTAGATGAGTCAAAATGATGAATTGGACGTACTACTAGAGCAGCCAATTTGGTCATCTTCACATTCATTTACACAAGCTGGAGAGCATGACCAATTCTGTAATAATCATATGGAATCTAAGAGCAGATATTGCTGTTCCACTGCTATTTCATCGTGCCTAGACTATTCGAGCTTTTCTCAATTTTTCCTCTAAGGCCCATTTATGCAATTATACCTCCTCCTGCATTGGTCTAGTCTTGGCTGCTAAGAAGATGAGTTATATATATGTATTTTAGGGGAGATTTTCTGCGTGTTGTTTGCATTCAAAACTGATACATCGCTTTCTAATCATTTCTTGTATGTAATTACCTGGTGAGTTTTTTCTTTTACTTAAACTATACAATACTTTCCATGTTCAGAATGATTTTCTTTTTGATCATTAATGCTCGACTCTGATGGCTCATTTGTCTTTGCTAACATGGGGGTAATCAGTGTGATGATGAAATTTTTACCTGCTTTTTTTTTAAATAAATACTCTGCCTCTCTGTTGCAGTGATTCTGCTTCAATGGAAAATGCAATGCAAGCAACAGGCTTATCTGAAGGAATTGCTGCACCCTCACAACCTTCATCTGGATTCCAACATAATTGGTTGGGGAAGCCAGGCCATGTTTCGATGGCTGATATTGTGAAGATGGGCAGACCTCAAGGCAAACCTTCGAGCTCACCTATTGTAGCAAGTGACAGGTCCTCCACATCACAAAATGCTGCCGTATCACACATATCCCACCACAGTGTCAAGCAATCTTTAGCCATGGTTCTTCCTTCAGAATCGGATCCAAAAGTGCACTCTTCTCCTATTTCACAGGTTACAGAGACTGGTTATGATGTTGGCATTGCTGATGGACAGCCTAAATCTCATGAGGATTGGTCTCTGGTTGATGAGCCACCTGCAGGAAGTGGGTCAACTGTGCCAGAAACATCTGATACCTCAGCTGTTTATAGTGACCCGTCAGCTATATCAATGCTGCTGGTTGATGGTGTTAATGTGCATGTAAATGCTCATATAGATGAGATCAAAGTACTAGAGGAAAATGTCAACAGTGGAGATCTACCAGCAGAATCCATTAGATCTACTGCTCTCTCTGAGAGACATATAGAACTGGATAATTCTGGAGAGAGTTCACATTTGAACGATGGCTTATTGAAGAACATGAATTCCTACCAGTCTCAAAGGCACGCATTTGAGCATCACGAAGGTACAATTGGATATCTAATTTTAGCTTTCTTTTTTCCTGTTTATCATGTATTATCACTGTTCTTAGTATGCACTATTGGTCATATTTTCTGGGAGTGATTCTCAAATTATTGCAAATTTTTTAACAAGGCAAAGTTATTTACACAGGTATATATTTTTAAATATACTTAATATATGCTTTTAAGTTTTAATAGAGTTGATGAAACAGATGATTGTCAATTTTGATATTTCATGGTAATATTAGTAGTGTCACATCTTTATGAACCTTAATTTGTATGAACTGGGTTTTCTTCCATGCAATCACGACTGCCAATCAAAGTTAGTTTCTTGCAGCACACATTATATTTTTGATAATGCTTACTGCTTCCCTTTGTGAATCTCTATGTTACCTAATTATTGATTCGAGTGTTAGCTTTTGAGATTGATATGGAGGTCAAGTCCGCAAAACCATATTTGTTATAGAACTATGTATATCAAATCCCAATGTCCCTTTTCTTAGATTAAATTTAGAGTACTTGAAACTATTCTGGACCAGCCTTGACCTCAACTACAGTTGTCACCCATTCCTATGAGACCAGCTTTGTGGATCAAGATACGATTTACTGAGATTCCAATAACATCTTCCAACCTCATGTGGTAAATTTATGCAGAATTCTTAGCCAATGCACTTTTGGACGATAAACAGGCCTTGTTTTATACTAGATGCTTGCAGGTATATAGAATGACCTATTCTGTTGGTTACACAATTTAACTTCATGACATTGAGGAGCAATCTGCCAAGGTAACCCTAGTCTTAAATGGATCATAGATAGAGGGAAGAAGGTTTGACATATCAGTTTGATGGGTGATGCACAAACTATAATCTGAAAAACCAACTTGGAATATAATCCTTAATAAAGTGTAATTAGACACTAAACTGGCTAGTAGTAGTATTCTCAAGCTTTGATCTTGAAAATTCCCTACAATAACTTTTTTATGGGTTGATTATTTTCCTCTTGACACTTGTTCTAACTTATTGTTATTTTTAGAAGAAGCATAGTTTATACTAGGAAAAAATAGAGCAGAGGGCTTCTATTGTTGAGACTGTATATGTTTGAAGCGAGCAATCCTTACAATCCATAAAACCAAGATTCCCATGTAATTTCTCTTATATCCACACCTCCATTCTGTGACAAGCTTAAAAAACTTCTGGTCATATCTGGCAATATAAAATTTGTCTGCAATTTGAAAGGATCAAGGCTACATAGGCTATTTCCAAGATATGTATTAGGTTTGTAAAAGTTTGCTTCTTGAATTTGACTTCAGCCCAAGCTTGTTTAATTCCTTGTGCAATTAAAACTGTTGGTTGATACCTAATGAATTGTACCATAGTAACATTTTGTAAAAGTTTTCTTCTTGAACTGCTTTTGCTCAGGCTTGTTAATCTTTGTGTATCACGAGTAGAAATACGCTTCATTTCATGAAAGCATTATTTGCATTTGTGAGTGCATCACAGGTTTTTCTGGGGTTTTAAAATGGGTTGCTGGAGTATAATATTTAACCTGATCATGACATCTCCTTGTTGGCATTTTCTCTTTGCCCTTTTTCAGTTGAGGATGTGAGTGCAGAAATTTCATCAGCTGCTGCAAACCTACGGCAACTAAGTCTACACCCTGAGGATCGAGATGCAAAATCTGCTGAGGACAACCCTGCAGTAATTATTCCTGATCATCTGCAGGTCACAAATGCAGACTGTGCACATTTGAGCTTTGGAAGTTTTGGTTCTGGTGCATTTCTGGATCTTTTCCATCAAAGTCCCTGAAAAGTAACTTGGAGGTGGCCCCAGTTGCAGACACTACTTCAATTGACCAACCAGATGCTAGGTATTATTGGTGTCTTGTTGTCTCTTGATAAAAAATTTCGATATATAACAAGGATGTACTTGTGATGGCAGAAATCATGAATACTACGACGATGGGCAGCTAATGCCTACATCAAATGAAGATGCCACATCTAAAACAGGAACAAGCACAGGGAATCTTGATATGCCTTCAGCTTCACAACCTGAGATCATCAGAAATGATGCATTAGATTCTACACACGTGCTTCAATACAACTTTCCATCTGTCTCAGGCTATGCACTCTCGAGCACCACACAGCCAAATGCTGCAGCTTATACATATCCACAAGGAAATACACAAATGCAGAATCTCTCCCCTTTCTCAAATCTGATGGTATAACACTATTCTGTTCTTTGCTTTTCAGCCAAACCAAAAAAAGGCTTCAATTTTTTTTGTGGTGTTTCTAACATAATAACTTTATTGAAACAAGAACGTCAATAGAACTTCGATAATAGAGGGTACAATCTCGTGCCTGATTTCTAATTTCCTTGTAATTGCTTTGACTTGTTAGTTGTATAGTTTTCATTTTGATGAATGTTGATAAAAGTGCAAAAGTTATCATTAGAGATGCTATTTGTTGGTATTTTAAAGAAAATTATAAACAGGAATTCTTATCCCATCATTTGCAATCCGCATTATGGACTTTACCTTGTTCTTGGTTCTTATCGAAGGAAAATATTTTGAAAGCTTAAGTGTCTTCATAGCCCTTCCTAGTATTCGAACCTTGCTGTCTTCCCTTTCCTTTCCCAGCTTGTCAACTCAAACCCAAGGCTCTTTATCCATATACTTTTGACTTCATCCTCTGATTTTTGATTTCTAAAGTTGCCTTTTCATTTCTAAGGCTATTCTTTATAGCTTTACCACAAAATCACATGAACATCATCATCTTTGCTGCACTCTTGTTTCAATGTTTAACGTGAAACCTTGTTGTCTTTTTAAACAAAATGATTTAGTATGTCATGTAATATTTTGACATCAGGAGTTGCTTTTTTGCACGCTAGAGCATATAAGGCTGTGTTTGGTTTTCAAAATTGTTTTCCATGCTCATTTTTTGAAAATAATTTTTATTTTCCATTGTTTGATCTCTAGAAAATATGTTTGGTGAGAACAAAAATTGTTTTCTATTTTTTGTTTTCATTATAAATGACATCTTGCAAAAGGGTAGGCAAAATAGATAAATAAATAAATAAATAAAATCCCATTTACTCTCATGTTTTCAAGTCCTCTAGCCTTTGTTTTCTATTCTTTTCTTTGTTTTGATAAAAATAGCGAAACTATCTTTAAACTGTTTTCAATTTTCTACTATTTTGAAGTTGTTTTTTTTCCAAAAATTATTTTCATTTTCAATCATCAAATGTGTTTATACAAGTATTTACTGTTTTCTATGAAAATGGAAATAGAAAAGTGGGTTGTTTTGAAAGCCAAACATGCCCTAATTTCTTTTTTTTTTTTGCCTTTTCAAGATTCCACCATAAGCTAGTTCATTTCCAATTTTATCAGGAAGTTGTTTTTTCTTTCTTTTTTTTTAATCAAGTTCGTATAGGATTTTAACAGCTTTCAAATTTTGCAAGAATATATTATACGCAAAACGAGCCATTATTTCTGCCTTCAATAATCCATTAGTTCACCTCTACTTGACCCTGTTCATGGCTGGAAGATACAGAGGGAATAGCTGCTTTTTTATGTTTTTGTTGAAGTAAGTTCATGAACTTGGGTCGTTATCATCCTGAGTTGTTTTGACATGGAAATAAGGGAAAGTTCTCAATCATTTGCATGAAGTCATCTGTGTAGTTACAGTATCACATTTTCCTGTCATATCTTATTTATTGGCATACTTTAGCAGGATAAAGAAAGACTTGCTAGTCTGCGAAAAGAACAAAGATCCATGATGCATATGGGATTATTATTCAATCCTAAGCCAGAATATTTTGGATAACCATGCTGTCATGCTTTATCTGCTTTAAACATTAATATGCATTCATAGTCTACAGATTCTTTAGAAACTTCTGTAGTAGATGCACTAGCATTTTTCTGAATGAATATTAAAGGTAGCCTTATCAGAGTTTAGATAGAACAAAAAGAGTGAGGTGCTCCCCATGAAACTATGATATCACTGTAGCATGAGATGAAGCAAAGCCTAGCAGAGTGCA
The DNA here is from genome assembly GCA_900491605.1 of Calamus simplicifolius. Lineage (NCBI taxonomy): Eukaryota > Viridiplantae > Streptophyta > Magnoliopsida > Arecales > Arecaceae > Calamus > Calamus simplicifolius. The sequence continues at coordinate 1,248,462 of UESW01003931.1, read as the reverse complement.
AGAAGATAACAGCGCAAGAAGATAACCAAAAGCTCAATGGAATAACTAATTCTGATTATAGTAGAGCTTATTAGGGAAGTGGCCTTAGATTAACCTCATGATTGCAAATCTTGAAGGGAGTTGGTTGACATGTCGCCAGTTTATGAGTCCAGTTACTTGAAAATGATTCTTTGTAGACACCTATTTGCATCCAGAGGTTTGTGGAGATCCTAATTTTTGCTTCCCTTATATGCTGTGTGGTTTGTGGCTTCTGAGTACAAGTCCTTACTTTCAGCTTCTGGGGATACAATCATTCCAAATTTACAATGAAATTGATCCAGATGTAATTTGTAGAGTTGACATGATGTTCAAGCTAGATGGTTAGTTGCATGTGCTATATATAATATTTTGAATTTTCTAGTTTGGGGTTTCTCATGAGATACCCAAATAATCTTAAGTTGGTCCATTAGATGCTGTATATATTGACTGGTTATGCTTATATGTGAGTAATTTCATCAATGCTGAAAGTATTGGTTGTTCTTCTTGTGCTTTAGATTCCTCCAATAATGAGATGGCAAGTTCCATTCCCAACTATAGTCTTGGAAGTCCTTTAAAATTCTATTACTTATGCTGCTGTGAAACCACAAATGGCTTTTTCTCTTTTCTTATGTGGGAGCCCACAAATTTTTTTTTTTTTTTGCGTGCCTACATTATCTTCCAGGATCATGATATCAATGCACGTCATATTGGTATCATATTCAGAATCTTCATGAACTGTTTCTGGGCTTCCACAGTGCATGCAAACTTGCTTTAATTTGATCTCAATCTCATGTTTCAAGGACCGTTCCCTCAAAGTAGGAGATAAATAAATCTCTCCTCAGATGAATATGTTATTTGGCTTTTTAGTGGGTTGTAGTGTCTCTTTATTGAGAGAATGTCTCTGTGATGGAGGGATATAGTAGTCTTTTTAGAAATTGCTCCCCACAGATATGTTAAATATCTCTAGGGTCATGAAAAAATTCATTACTGTATGGTGGTGATCTCTCTCAGATGGAGAGGTTCTTTGCTCTCAAATTTGAGCAGCGTGTTTGATGCTTTCTTATCTGGAACATTTCTCTTTGTAATGCCCCAGATCACTGGTCACATGTTGAGGAAGAAAATTTGTTGTAGCTGGTAAGGGAGTTTGAGTTTTTTTTTTTTTTTTTTTCAAAGAAAGAACCTGGATCAAAACTGATAAGGAAAACCCTGACCCAAACTAGGTTATCTTATTCAGGTTTGGTTTGTTTCTTGCTGGGTCCAGCCTGAATCCAACCATTTCTTTGCTAGCAAGCAATCCCATGTTTTGTATTGAATCTGTCTTCTGACAACAGGTGCAACATTTTTGTGGTTCTGATTAGAGTTGATCAAAAACTAGGCTGGGCTGGGGCTGGGGCTGGGGCAGGGCTGCACGTTGGTAGCTAAGCCCGATGCTGATGCCCAAGTCCAGCCCAGCTCAGTCGTTAGGCCTATTTTTTGACTTAGCCTGGTCTAATCTCAAAAAACCAATTTTAGGCCAGCCTAGTAGACCTAAAATCTCCTTTTATTCTTCATTTAGGATCTAATTAGGATTTTTTTTTTTTAATTTCCCAAGTCTGCTGGACTAGGTGAATTGTACAAACTACTTGGCCTCTGATCAGCTCTAAAACATTCTTGGACCGGACAGTTTTCTAATTTTCCCTGGACCAGTCTGATTTTTCAGTTCAGGCTTATTTTTTGCCCAGGCCTACCCCACAGGTTTATTTTTAGTGCCCAAGATTGCAAAATACGATCTGGGCTGGATGGGCCACCTAATCCATGATTGGCTCTAGTTCTGATGAGATTCAGTGGGTCATAAGAAATGCTTGTAGGAAAATTCCACTTATGCTCCTGCTTGGGCAAGGGATGCCTGTGAAGGATGTTTATGGGTTAAATTAGACATAATGCTGCCTTAAATTTGTGCTTCTGTGATGACCATTACCTGCCAATTTTATTTTATAGACCAGCTAGATTTTAGGTTGGCAAGACAGAGATGGGATGGTAGGAGATTTTTATGGTGAATATCATAACCTTCAATTTAGATTTTTTTCTGAAGTGTTGTTTATATGAATGGTAATAAAAGAAACATTATCAATAGAACTGATTGTACATGTCAAGTTACTGCCTAAGTTCCGTGAAAAATATTCATAAATTACTGAGGGTATAAAAATTTTAGCATTCATCAAATGCCACTATTTGCTCTTGCTTAACCTTGAACATCACTTAACCTAGAATATTTATCATGCAATAGCATTATGGGACCTCTTTATCTTGTATGATATATTGCAAAGCATGCTTTTCTGCATGAAATCTAAACTGGTATTGCCAAGAAGTTTTCGTCCAACTAGGTGGGTCAAGTTATGATTGCTTTGCTATTTGTCCTTTGACTGTTATAACCATTTTCAATATTACCTTTTGAAAAATACAGCTTCATATACCTGAACTCTCTTATAATTGACGACTGTCTGATCTTATTTCATTGATGTTGTAAGAAGCTTCTGAATGAACTTGACAAAGTTTGAACATATACAGACAATCATGATGAAATAAGATATGTGGCATGGTGAGTTGTGTTAACAGAGTATCAATGCTGAGTGGTCGTGATGTATAATTTCATGCTGTGTATTGAGGTTGAATATTTAAAAAGTATTTTGCTATTCTTTTTAATGTATCTTGTCATTCAATGGCATTATATTTAGGTTGAATATTTAAACAATGTTATAGTTGTTCTCCTTGTACAAGATTTAGGTTTCTATCAGATCTTACATTTGAAATTGTATAATTCTCTGCAGCAACCAAATTCTCTGCCAAGCAGTTTATTGGCACCAACACTTCCACCTCTTCGAGATTTTGACCTTCCCTTCTCACCGTTGCTTGCTACCCAGTCAATGCCTACAAAATATAGTACAGCGGTGGCTTCCATCTGTGGACCAACCGTTTCCATGCCTGAGGTATTCATCAACATTATGAAATAGTTAAATTTCAATTACTCTTGGTAACATGGCTCATAAGTTGTGTTTTATTTTTGTTACTACCACTTTGGTATATTTATAGGACCCAAACGGATCGGATTGGGTTGGGTCATGCTTGACCCTGATCTGAGTTGGTTTTATGTTCAGGTCTTGATTTTGGACCTAAACCCAACCTATTTGCCAAGTGGATTGGATGGATTGGGTCGGAACGGGTCGGGTCTATGAAAGAAATTTTAGACCCAGCAAATCATTTGGATCTATTCGGATACAACCTAAAATATTGCATTTGAGTCTTTTTTATTGCTAATCAAATATAAATCTATTAAAAAAATCAAATAAGATTAAAAAGAGTCAACTTAGACTTAAATTTTTATTAAGAAACTTTTAATTTTATCCAAGTAAATGATTATCCTTAAATATAAATTATGATATTTAAAATATTTAATTATATACTTGAAGACATTATAAATTAATATATAGATATAATTAGAGAAAAAAATGAGAGAAGATCTAGTTATTAAGATGAAAAGGAGAATTAGTTTAAATTTGAGTTCATTCAATGAATTTATCAAGATAATTAGATTTAAGAAGAATAAGATTTATATAATTAAGGTTTATGAATTGAGACAAACAAGATCCAAGTCAGGTTGGATAAAAAAATATAAGATCTGGACTCAACTTAGAATTTAGATTAGGTCAAATTTTCAAATTCGATTTAAGTCATGGGTCTCTAAATATGGATTAGGTAGAGACTAGATTGGATCATGGATCGACCTGACCCATTTACAGCCTTATATATTAAAACACGTGCATGCACCTTCCATCAATGGGAGCCAATTGTCTAGTGACGCATGATGCCTCCATTCCTTCAAATATGATTCACTACTGGAAGAATTTACTATAATTTCGCTAACAATCTTTGTAACAAGCTAACTTGTCTTAGGCTCTCAGAAGTTGTTTTCAGGAAACTCAGTTCACAGTTTTCATTTCAGTTCAAGCTTCACTTTCATTGGCTTGATTGTGTGCTTATGCACTTATAAATTAGGCCAACACATGAATCGGAGCATGATATTTAAGCCTGCCTCAACCCCTGAGCTTAAAATTTTGGCTTAGCAAAGCTCACTGGCGAAGCACCTGAGGGAGTTGAGATGCCTTTTCTCAGTACTCCTCTAATCTGAACTGCTTTGATTAGCCGGGTGGTTTGTGTTAAAATTATACGGCCTTGACAAAGAGCTAGGGAGGCATCAGTGCAACAATTGATGAGCCTGGACTGAATTGGCATGATCTGCCAGCTGACCATGCTGGACTTATAAATTGCAGTCTCTGTCTTTTTCCTACTTTGGCATCAATGTAGTTGATCCCCAGTTTTGAAACTTCGAAACTTTGTTAAAAATTAAGCTATTCCACGAGAAGTTTTAGTTTTCTTTCATTGTCCTGACTTCTGTTTACCTTGTGCAGGCTGTGAAGCCAGGTGTTTTCTCTAACCCCCAGTCAACTTCACAAACGTTGTCTAGCAACACCATCCCTACGGGTCCTGCGCTCCCTCAACATCTACCCATCCACCATTACAGTCAACCAACTCTTCCTTTAGGTCATGTTGCCAACATGATCAGCTATCCATTTCTGCCTCAGAGCTATACTTACTTGCCCTCAGCTGCGTTCCAGCAACCGTTCACGGGCAATGGTCCCTTCCATCATCAATCTCCGGCTGCAGTACCTAGTACAGGCATCAAGTATACACTACCGCAGTACAAAAGCAGCGTTTCGGTGGCCAGCTTACCGCAGTCAGCTTCTGTGGTCTCTGGTTATGGAGGCTTTGGAAGCTCAGCTAACATTCCAGGAAGCTTCACCCTTAATCCTACCACTGCCTCTGCCAGCACACCCATCGGATTTGATGAAGCTCTAAGCTCACAGTACAAAGAAGTGAATCATCACTACATGCCTCATCAGCAGGTAATAATATTAGCTCAGAATTCTAATCGGATAGTGGCAAAGCCTTCTTTATTTGACTGTTTGTTCTTGGCAGACCGACAACCCCGCCATGTGGGTTCATGGAGCTGGCTCGAGAACCATGTCAGCGCTTCCGGCCAGCACCTTCTACAGCTTTCAGGGGCAGAGTCAGCACAGTGGGTTTCGACAGGGTCAGCAGCAACCCTCACAGTTTGGAGCTCTGGGGTACCCAAATTTCTATCATTCGCAAGCAGGAGTCTCCCAAGAACATCAGCAAAATTCGAGCGAAGGAAATCTGAGTGGCTCCCAGGCCACACCATCCCAGCCATCGCACCAGATCTGGCAACACGGTTACTGAGCGATCGCTCATGTCCTTCATTCTCTCAGAGATTCTGTGGAATAGATACCTTGATGTCGGTGCTAAACAGTTTGATCACATGTATTCATGTCGAGCATTTGGCTCTGGTCAACTGTACATAGCAGCCAAAGAATCACCCGATGGGCTGCTGACTTGGGGGCCTTGAGAGGTCCGATGTATTTTAGAGAGGTTGAGTGTGTGTGTGTGTGTGTTTTTAACTTATATCCACGTGGGACCAATTTGATTTGTGTTCTCTTCATTTATTCTGATAAAGAGCTTTATCTGCAGACTAGACTTTCCTTCCTGTAACAGTGAACGGGACTTGTCTAACGAGAAGAGGCTTCCCTAATATCCTGGAAAACTTTCATTGATTGATCTGATCTGAGCCAGGATAGCAAATGCCTAGAAAATATTGCTGGAACGTGGCTCCATTTAGATTTTAAACCCGCCTCTCTCTCACTCTCTCCCTCCTCTTTCCTCCCCCCACCAACAAATTTACCCCTGGATTCGCTCAGCCGTCTGGCTTGCCTAAATTTCTGACGACTCTTTGCCCGCCACGTGGGCAACATACGCAGGAAAATGATGCCTTACGGCTGTTTTGTTAGATGGTGGAGTTGATGGTTGATTTACCAGTGATCGTTTGTCACTACACTACACATTTAGGCAGCGTTTGGATACGCTGGAATAAGGCATAGGGCCTTATTTCAGCTTATTCCCTCAAACACCCTGAAAAAAAAAAGAGAATGGGCCTCATGAGGTTGGCTATTCAGTTAACCCTTTTTATTCCTATTCTTTATTTCATGGTACTCCATAGAATAGCTTATATTCTCACTGCAGCTATTCCAGGGCATCGATGAAATTAAATTAAATTTATTTATTTATTACGTCATTTAAATAAATTAAATAAATTTATTTATAATATAATTTAAAATTAAATAAATTTATTAATTGAAAATAATAAATTAAGTATGTTATTTTTTTTTATTAATATAAAAAATTATTAAGTATGTTCTTATATTATTTTATAAATAGTAATTAATTTATTACCTTGTTTATTAATAAATAATAATTTATTCAAGTCATTTAAAAAAAAAAATTATAAATAATTTTTATTGAAAGGGGTATCTTTGAAATTTCAAAAAAATTTTAATCTATTCCTATTGGAATACATGTTTATTCATGTCATCCAAACATCATTTGGAATAACACTGCATTAATTGCACTGGAATAACATGGAATACCATATTTGATCCAAACAAAAATTGAAATAACTAAAGAAATAAGCTATTCTTACGAATTCGTATCCCTATTCCTGTAATAACTTTTTAATATCCAAATGTAGCCTTAGGGTATACGCTACGACCCGTCTATTTATTTGTTTAAAATTTTGATATGAGACCCTTCAAATCATTTTGATCTCTTTGGCAACAAAGCCTGAAGATTTTTCGGGAGGACCAAGGTATTTGCTGGACCATATCCTTCGGCCATGGCCCGGCCCATTTTTTCGGGCCTACCCATAGGTGTCGCCCCTCGGCTTTCCCATTAGCCGTGTCACCGCCTCTCTCTCTGCGCGTGACCCGTACAGCCCCGGCCCCGCCGCCTCCTTCCCCTCTCTCTCTCTCTTTTCCCCACGAAGAAAGGGAAAAGGAAAAGGCCTGAGCATTACGGCCATCATCAACTCAAGAACTCATCTCTTCTTTTCATCAACTCAAGACCTCATCTCTTCTTTTAAGTCAAGCTTTGGCGTTATAGGAGGAAATCTTGGAGGGTTGAGAGTAAGATTTAATTTCTGAAATTTCAGAGATATTGAATAACGTTGAATTAGAGAAGAGCAAGGATTTCGTGTATTTGGATAGCGATCTCAGAGAACACAGTCCTATTTCGATACAAAAATTATAACTTGAACCTGATAAATATTCTAATTTGAAAATTTTCGTAGGATGTTTAATTAAATTATTGAAATGGCCTGATGTGCAGGGAAGGATAGAACAGAGTACTGGCGTCGCATGTGGTTAGAACTTTACTTTGTATTCTGGTATGATCTTTTGTAAGATTGTAGTAATAGTATTTTGCTTGAAACCAAAAAATTTGAAGCATTGATTCATGAGGGAAGTAAGGAAATTACTAGATTATGGCAACTGTCCACAGAACAGGACATATTATGAAGTCCTAACTCGGGTTAATTATTGCATTACTTGGATGTTGAAGTAGCTTCTAAAATTTTTTTGGTTAAAAGTGGGATGAGCGTACTTCTTAATGGTAAAATTTGATGATTTCAGGATTCTTCCACAGAGAGAAGCAAATTTTTCATTTAAATCAGTTAGTAGTGATATAAACTTGGGAATTGAAAATATCTAGCATTAATCGCATATAAAAGGGTGGATAATTAGAAAGCACTGTATGCTGAACCGCCTCGAACCTAGTTGTTTAGTGCGAACCAGCATGGTTCGGTGTGGAAGGTGGATCATCCCAACTAACTCCAAATCGATATACTGAACCAAACCAAACTGCTTCAAACTAAATCGAATTATCCAGTTCAGTTCAATTCGGGATGGTTTGTAGCTTGAGGCTCCTTAATTCATTTGATTAGTACACCATTAGCAATTATGTTCCATATTGAACCGTGCTGGTCTGATACCGAAATGGTGACGGTTTTTAGTATGACAAATCTTCTTAGAAAGTTAGCATTTATCTCTCAACAAACTTAATTTTGGGTTGATTTTAGGAGTTAAGTGTCCTTTATGCTCCTTTCTTCTCTATACAGCCATTGATACCTTGTATATATAATTATAATCTATGAAATTTGGTTATTTTCATGAGAATATCTTTATGATTTTGTTTCTCGGATTTCTAGCTGTAGAATAAAATGAAACTTTCATGTCTAGAACTAACATTTCAAGTGTTATGAATTCTCTTTCTATAATGATTGCTCATTGACTGTGATTAGTTTGGGTGCATTTATTACTACACAGGCATTTGCCAGCCTTGTGATATTGATGCCCTATTAGGAGCTGTAATGAGATTATTGCCTTGACATGAGTTACAAACACAACATGTTTGGTTCCTAGTCATGAGGCATGGGCATGATCGGAGCTGAGTTATCAAAAAGGTTCTTTTATATTTTGGGTTGTGAGTATGGGTGATCTAGAACTTGCTGAAACTACATGATCTTTTAATTATCTATATTAGAATTGGTAATTTAATTATATATGTCACTGCACTTCTTAGATACTTTAAAAAAAATCTCTTGGATATATTTATTTTTGATCTAAATTATATAATGAGAGTGCATGTGGAACACTTACTGGTTTGTGATGCTTACTGTCTTTATTTTTTCTGTTTCATAGACATTGAGGCATCAAGGCTGGCAAGGTATGGTTTTGGGAGTATAAAAGAAGCAAGGCCTGGTATTCAGTGTAGCCTGGTTTTATCATTGTTCTTGCTTTATTAACACTTGTCTGAGAATTTCTGTGGTCAAGTTGAATTCTTGAGAGTTGTTTGGAGTTAGAACCATATGAATTAATCTGCTTTATGGTTTTGGTTGAAATGTTGGATGTCTTATTATTCCAGAGATTTAGTCCATTCTAATTTTGCACTACTGTTTGTGAATATATTTATTATACCATGTTACGATGGATTTACATTTTTTTTTTAAGCCTTGCACCTGTCATGGGGCTCAGCCTTATGAGATATGCAGCCGTGTCATGTGCCCAGCTTGTGTGAATTAGCTTGGGGCATGATAAAAGTATTGGGCAAAGGTGCCAATCTATAAATGTAGAATATCTTGAAGGAAGCTGATGCACTGAAGTTATTAATATGAGACTTGCATTGTGGTTTCAATGGATCCATGGTCACTGAAACATGTACATATCTCCTTTAAACTAAATGAAGGATAAAATTGCATATCTTTTGGGAGAATAAATTGTCTACTCTTTGTTGGCTGGATAACAACAACATTTTATCTTGGATCAGTATTGATACTTTTAGTTTGTTGCTTCTGGGGTGTTATTTGACCAATGCATATCTTGACTTAATGAAATATTCTGTAAGATAATGAGGGCTGGAATATTGTGTTATTAAGAATAGATGCCTGCCTATACCAGGAAGGATAGGATGAAGAGAGGCATAGAATATTTATCAATCGAATGCAGAGCAATTACAATTTGGTAAGGTGTTATGGGCTTCATAGGGATGTGAGGAAGGCCTGAACGTTTGCTTATATGCATATCAAGGTGGTGGGAAAGAGATGAGGAGGACCTAGCTAGTGTCGATTAAATTTGTGTAAATATGGGAAAGGGCTTTGAGATGGCTGACATAAGAGGTATTCCTTGCTAATTAGGAAGAGACTTGATGCTTATGGTTATGCAATATCCAGATGGTGTGTAATTGATGCTGTGGGCTGCAATTCTTTGAATAAGAAAGATGAAATTCAGTATTTCTCTGTAAGCTGAAGGAACACCAAATGTGGGGGAGCGGTGGTTGCTAAATGAGATGAAATAAAGACTCTTTTGAAGATAAAATGCCTTCCTAGAGAACAACAAAAACCCATTCTTAGTCCAGTCTGATCATTGACATCGAAAATATGAGAGCATGGCTAAATATTCTAAAAGTTTCTTTGTATTAATAGTGAGTGTCGGTGTTCATGAGTTTGAGTATGAGCTAGAAGCAAAATTTTATGTTTTGAACAGTTAAAGAGACACACAAGGTGGCATCATATATCATGCAGAGTTCCAGTACCCATAAGCAATCATTAGAGTAATGTTCTTCGTATTTCTCACGGATGAAGGGAACGATCTTTGTGAGGTATGGATGAATGTGAATATAGAGATAGATGACAGGATGTTTGAACATGCTGATAAAGAATATAATTCATCTTCTGAAAGAAACTAACAGTATCATGCCCAGTATGGCTCTCACAATGAAATTTGTAAGGGTAGAAGAGGAACATTATGGTTGTGCTGCTCTTAGTGGCCCCATCTATATTTCCTAGAGATGGATGTATGCACAAAATCATTTTCTTTGCAATTCATAGTGGCCAAACCCTCTGCTACTAATTAAATACCAGTATGCCTTCAGGTGAATAGACCCACCATTAAAAATAAATATATTATTCAAAAATGTCAGTATCTACTAATAATATTTTGAATCCAATCCCCCATCATAACCAAGTTATTTATGCAAATACCCCCTTAAATAATGGATTTAAACCCTCCTAACAAAAAATTGAAAATGAAGCAAAGAGAACTCAATATACAAACCTTAGCAGCATTCTTTTAATCAGCCTCTTGCAATTCTAATTTTGATAGTAGGCTAATCATCATACAGACTGATTTCTTGACCTTCAAGAGATGGCAATTTATTCAAATTATGTCTGATCGATGTCTGCAACCCCATATGCATCTCCACCCTCCTCTTGCAAGATATTCAATTTGATATCTGCTATATGTTTGCCATAGATGGAGTCATTCAACTTATGTTTGAAAGACAACCCTTTTTTATTTATGCTTCAAAACACTGACCTGAATTTAACACTTTGTTGGCTTATACTAAAAGTGACTTTTGAAAGTCAGTGGAGTTTGATATGTCTGTCGCCTGCTCTTTCAAGTATATGATATTATCACTTCACTTTATTTTTCATAATTCATGTATGCTTAACTTAGGGTTGTCAAAGTAGTATTTTCTCTGTATGTTGTCTTAATGTTAAATGAACTTGCATATCTTGATATCTTACCTGTCCTCAAGTGAATCTATCGTGCTTTTTTCAATTTTCTTTTCCTCTGAAAGTATGCTGTAGGTAACTTTAAACTTTAAGCCTGCAAGAACAAATATTGAGCTCCGAACACGAATCCTGACTGATTATTAAATAGTTCTGCAAGTTTCAGCCTATGGAAGAATATCAAGAATGTGAGATCATCTTCTGGCACTGCTTATATTGTATATTATCCTATTCTATTTAAATATCACACAAGTAATTAACTTATAAAGCTTTTAATTGCTTCTCTAGGTAAAATCAAAATGAGTGATATTGATGAACAAAATCCAGCTTTCACTGGCACTAAGAGTGAGAAACAAGATATCGGTAAATTCCATGCGAGTAGAGAAGGTGCACCATGGAATGAACTATGGACAGATGGGCTCATCTGTGCTTTTGAATTTGTCCGAGGCCATAGGTGGATAGGTCCGGATAAATCTGGTCCAAGGACCCAGTCGTTGCAGCGAAAATATAGTTTGGATGCAAAGAAGCAAGCAAATAAATCTGGGCAGGGTAATGCTTCTTCACAAAATTTGAATAAGCGCAACTGGAATCCAAGCCACTCATAGATCTAAACAACACTTCCTCCATCTTAGGTGCGGAGGAAGTTCCTCAACTTGATGACTATAAAGAAAAGCCAAGGTGTACCAGGGAATTTTGGGACAGCCATTGGGTTCCTATCGGTTGGGCTAGGATTTCAGAACTAGTCCAGATGGTCCAAGTTGATGCTAGCTGGGCTTCACAGCAAATAGATCTTACTGAAGATGAGGATGATTTTACTGTGGCTGATGTTGCAGCTCCTTACTGGGAACGTCCAGCAGGGCCTACATGGTGGTGTCATGTAACTGCTGGCCATCCTTCTGTTGATGCATGGTTAAGTAATGCTCCATGGTTGCATCCTGCCATCAGTATTGCCTTGAGAGATGAGAGTCAGCTTATTAGTGAACGAATGAAGCACCTTTTGTATGAGGTGACTTGCTGCTGATTTTTCTAGTAGTTGTTCCATTTCCTTTCATGAACTTCTTGTATTTTAAGTTTGTATTCTCTTAAGGTGTCATACATGCATGTGTGCTACTTACCTATCAATCCACCTATAGAAAAATGCCTGTGTGTATGTGACACATCACATTTGTATACACGGAAATAAAATTCCTTAGTTTTTCTGAAGCAATGATACAGTTCATTTACCTTCTTTTCCAAATGTTTGATATTGCTATTTTTCTTGGATTTAAAGCATATATGTACTGTTTCATACAAAATGACCGATCAACTTGAAGAATGCCTATGACAATCATAGGAGAATCTTTGATCTGCTGACTACAAAGTTCACTAAAATTGAAGGGGGGCAACTTTTATATTTTAATTTGCACAGATAATCTTCTGTAACATGAAATGCATTACTTCTTAAATCTCATGATCTGAAATAGGTTTGACACCAGCGGACTAACCGATTTATTCTAACTTTTAAGCATGTCTATATGTCAAGAAAGTCATTAACCTCAACTTAAGCCAATTAGCTTCATCCCATGCATACAAGATCAGCCCAGACCATGTACATAGAGGAAGAAGCAATTTGAGATAATGAGTCAAGATGACAACAGCATTAACTAAACAGATAATTAAATTAGAGGGGATCTGAATTCATGACCTCCAGCAACCTTAATTCTGATACCATGCTGACTAATCACATGAAACCAAAAGCTTTAAGTTGTTTAGAGACTGGTCAGCAATGTATATCAGGCTCTACTGGCTAAAGGGCCAGCATGTTTTCTGGTAAAACTTGCAGACAAAAGACGATTTTTTCCAAAATACTGCCAAAAATTTTCACTTGATCAGCATGCATGAGCTTCTTACTTATGAGCAATAAAATCCTTTAATTAGTATATAAAGGATATCCAACTTTAAAATCATATGTCATGAACTGATCATTTCTTGATACAACATCCTTGTATAATGGAATTGATCAAATAAACAAGGGCTGGCAAAAGACACTATCAAATTCCACAGTATGGAATGGGAATTTGAAAGTTGTCATTTGACAAATAAAGAACTAGTATGATGAGTTTGCTTAAAAATAAGAGAGATTTTTTAAATTTTTTTTTTTTTTTTCTGTTTCTTGCAGTGTTTGCCATCAAAGTAATCGTATTGAGTTTGCATAGATTATTGGATTCTGTATATAACTGTAGCCTTGGTATAAAGAATACTGATTCAAACTTACCAAATGCCCTCTGGTGAATCTGTAAAGTTGTTTTTCTTTAGGAAAAAAGAAAACGTCCCTGTTGCTGTAGGTTTATGTTTGTCTGTTATAATCTTGGGGCAGTATTTTAGTTCATCATACAGTTATTCGATGTTTTCATTCCTCTTAAATTAAATTAATATGGCTGTTGTTAGTTTTTCAGGTCCCGGTTAGGGTTGCAGGTGGGCTATTATTCGAACTTTTGGGTCAATCAGTTGGTGACCCATTTCGGGATGAAGATGACATACCCATTGTGCTTAGGTCATGGCAAGCTCAAAACTTTTTAATAACTGCATTGCATATCAAAGGTTCTGCCTCAAACATAAATGTGTTGAGTATAACTGAAGTTCAGGTACTTAAAGAGATTATCCATGTTGGTATACTATTTTATTGATTGAGTTGCTGAACTCTTTATTTCATTGAATATGGGTATTTTTTTTCAAATGAAGTTCTGTCCAATACTGAGCTTTAATGATTAAATTCCTCTTAGGAGCTTCTTCTTGCTGGTGGGAGTGCTGCTCCTAAATCAGTCCATGAAGTTATATCACATTTAACTTGTCGCCTTTCGCAATGGGACGATAGGTGATTTAAATATATTTGTTTTTCTTTCTGTTGATTATTTTTTGAAATAGCTAAAGTTTTGGTATATTTGATGCTCTTGAATTCATGCCTATAGATTATAAGACGATAATTCCATGGAAATCTATCTATAGTATAATCTTCTAGCTGATTTCCATGCAGTTGTTCTAGGAATGTATAATTTTGTTCCTGTTCTTTGTCCTATCTATATATGAAAGGGAAAGGCTTTCATAGTCAGCTAGACTAAGTTATTGCTATCTGCTACTGCAAATGGCAGTCATTTTCTATCTCAAAACTTTAGAATCTTGTCCATTACTGGAGGCAAAGCAGTAACTGACAATCTGAGTATATACACTATTTTATTGTCTATGAGCTGAATATGCTATTGTATATATATATATATATATATATATATTGTAACATACTCTTACCATTCCAGACCACGCAACTGTTGTGATATTTTCTGAATATTGGCACATACATTTTCTTTTTTCACTGTTAAACTCATGCACTGCATATCCAAATTGCGCTCACGTCATTTGAAACTACTACATCAAAGTATTGGCACAATCAGGCAAATGAGCACAGTATCACAAAGAACTTTTGCCAGATGTTGGAGAAATTATATGCTTTCAATCTTTCCTTGAGTTCTGTGGTGTACTTTAATTTCCTGCATAAAGTTAAAAGACCCTTTTATTGCAAGTAACTGAGGATGCCTTTTGTCAGTTTTGTTAACTCAAAATAGCCCCGTCTGATCATTTGGAACATGCTCAATTCAAGTGGTTCCACGCTGATTTTTCCTAAATCTAGAAATTTCCAAATCACTCTAAGTTGGTCCAATGTGCCTTCATTTTCATGCCAATTTAAGATCTCCTCTCCCTCCAACACCCCCCCCCCCCTTCCTTTTCTTTTTCTAAGAAAAACTATGAAAGTGTTTGGGATTCAATCTTTGCTTTATATTAAGCACTAAGCATTTAATTGAAAGTGCATTACCTTCATTAAATCCTATTTGTGTCTTCTTGGACATTGGACACTGTCTGAAGGTTGTTTGCTCTCCTATCGTTCCGCTATCATCTCATTTTTGGCTGATCAAGTTTGTAGTATTTTGTTCAGGAAAGTTTAAAATGCCATCGTTAGTAGTATACAGACATTGTTGAAGGCCCAAGGATTTGAATACTGGTCTATAGAAGCCTTACCATACAGTACTTGTAACTGTACTGGTGCACCTGCTTTGTACTGCATCGCACAGTAGTAGCACATGGTACATCATTTTGTGGTGCTTGCACCAAGAGGCATACCATTGATCTGTATGTATGGTGTTTTACCAGTGATATACCAGTCCTTCAACCCCTGATTGAAACCTTATTGGATTCACTTGATATTTTTAAGCATATGAGTTGTTAATGAAATTACAAAATTCTTGGGTGCTTGTAAGTCTTTCATGACCTCACCTTCTTCGAGCATCTTTCTTAGCTATGCTGTTCACTGTCTCCATTGATAATTTTACTTGAATTTTATGGTCTCCATTTTGGTTAACATATCATATCCTCCAAAATTTTACTACCAGTTCTCAGCAGTCCCTACTTTAGAACACTTTACTCTTCCCAGTTATCCCATAGCTCGGTTTTATGCTATGACATTGCATTAGTCTGTCCATGGATGTATTATTGGTGGCTCCTGGCCTTTTATTGATTCTCAGGGAAAATTCGCCTTTCCCGTCTCCTCCTGAAAGCTATCAATGATTTTATTTACCAAGAAGACTTAATAGCTACTTACTCAGACTTGCAAGATGTAATCCCCAAGCTTTGAATTCTTTCTGCTACCATCACTTCCTATCAAGAGATGTAAAAATATTTAAGAGATTGGTAGCACTCATAATCTTATGAGGCTGTTATTATAGGGGAACAAAAAAGGAAAAAAATCTTTCCAACATCTGTAGACTTAGAATCTTGTCTGAATCATGGCCAAAAGTTCCACTATCTTGTATCAGTAATTTAACAGTCCTTCCAAGAAAAAAGTAATTTAATGGATGAATACTAAAACTATATGGCCTAGCATGACAAAGCTAGGATGGAGATTTGCAGTATTGTTTTGGAACATGGTATCTTGAGGAGATATGCTTAGAATGTGAAGCTGCATAGCTATTATTTTAATTGCAATTTTAGAGAAGCATAAACATGGTTTTTCACAGAAATGTTCATAAGATATAATGTCTCTTTCATTCACTATCGTCGTGATTTTGTATTCCTAAAAGAGCTGCAAGCCCCAAACATTGTATATGAGTCAATCTCGTCTTGATTAGTAGACTGGCTATTCGCTCCACCTGCTGGGAGAGAGCCACCCAATTTAAGGAAGGGAGACCCCTTCCTAGAAGAGGAAGAAGGAGAAAACAGAAAATAAAGAGCAGGCTACAAGAACAGAGTTCAGCCCAATGTACTGAACATGCAGTGACATAATGTTGACCTTCCCTACTCCAATTCAAATTTGAATACTTGCAATCTGATTTTGATCCAATTGGACCTGACTTGAACTGATAACCTCATTGGGTCTTAGACTTTACACCTGAGCTGATGGATTGGACCTGAATTGGCATTCAACTTTTACTTCAGGCCCTGTATGGGTCACGCTAATCCCTGAATCAACAAGATATCTTAGCAGAATTACTCTTAGCTGCAAAATTTCAAAGTATGATTGACACATCTATTTAAATCTTCAGTCCAGCTACTTGATCTTCTTCTTAATCATGTTAGTCTTATGGCACAATTTTAATATTACTACTTTGATAATGTAATCATATATCTTACATGTTCCCTTTGGACATGCTTCAGATTGTATCGCAAGTACATTTTTGGGGCAGCTGATGAAATTGAGTTGAAGTTTGTAAACAGGTACTTTTTATATTATATTGATTATATTTTTCTGGAAGTGAGGATAGAAATATCTCTTTGTAGTATTTCTTGGCCTTGTTTAGTTGTTTGTTATGTTTGTGCCATGTATATGTCGGTAACATATTGCTATTTTGGCCAGGAGAAATCATGAGACCTAAATCTACTCGGTATAATTTTTAACCAAGAAATTAGAAGATTGGCGACACAGGTATTCACACTGCACTTTCTAGTCAGGCCTTCTTCATTCAAGGTTCACTTATTATCATATGTTGCTCCCTTTTTAATGAACAATCTGCCTGGATCTATTAGAAAGGTTAGATTATGTTTACTGACTCATTAAATAACTAGAAGTGGTAAAGATATCAAACCAACTGGACTGCATGTGGCTTGGTGATTTATCATATATGGAAGGAAGGGGTTTGATGAACTTGCACTTATATATGTTGGGCCTAATGTGGTGCTATCAAGGCCCAGAGGGCTAACTTGTATTGAGCTGGGTGTAAGTCCAAGGGTTGAGATTAAATCAAGTCACGGGTGTATACGAGCTTGGGAATTAGTTTAATCTCATTGGGTTAGTCCATGGAAGTTTTTGTTGAGTCTGAACCTAGCCCACTTTGTGGATGTATTTAAACTCTAGTCTCTAGGGTTTGGATGAAATAGAGAATAGATTATTTTCTCCCAAGAAACCTTTTCTCATCACCGTCTTTATCTTCTCTCCCTTCCTCTCTTCTTTGTGTTCATGCATGGGTGCTCGCATGTGCATTGGGGACGGAATTAGGAACGAAGCCAGCAGGAGAAGGCGGGCTTCGTGAAAGAGCGCTGAGACAACGATCGAATCCCGTACGGGAGGTATTATCTCATGGAAAATCCCACGAGGCACTCGCGTGAAGGGAGTTCACGCTAACGTGATGTGAGAGGAGTTCGTGGTGAGCTCCCAGGAAATCCTAGTCTCGCGCGTGAAGTTGCAGCGGAGGCGTGGAGCTAGATCTTGGACGAAGCACGGGTCTCAAGCTAATAGAAGCCGATGCATGAATAGAAGCTGTAGAGGGATCCAAGTTTTCTCCCAGGAAGAAAACGAGTGGGTACATGTTGTGGGCTAGCATGAAGCCTTTTCACGAAAAAGAAGAAGTCAAAGTGTCGATCAATGCCAAGAAAGGGTGGGAGGTGGTCTCACGTAGGAACTTGGACGTGAAGTCTCTCTTCATGGAAAAAGGACGTGCTTCGCGGAAGAATTTGGGAAGGAGAGAGTTTCAGCCAGCAAAGAAGGATTTATTAAAATAAATTTAGAAAAAGGGAGCTGCGGTATTTTGAATCCAAGATCAATGGGTTCAAGAGCAACAGGTTATTGCTGCATCAATCTAATTGTTGATAACAAAGGGTAAAAGCCTAGAGTACTTCTCCAGCGAGGTTGATTCCATTGCTGTTCATCAAGGACTGAACCCCAACAGTGGTATCAGAGCCTGGTTTAGGAACAAGAAGAAGTTGTTTGGAAATCTTCAAAAAGTTGAAACAATTTCAACAAGGCCTCATCAAGGTATCTCTTAATTTTTAAAATTTATTTTTGTGCTATTTTGGTTGAGATCTGACCATGGGTAGTAGCATAAAAATAGATTTTAAGAAGTTTGATGGGAAGGAAAGTTTATTATATGAAAAGTCTGGGTAGAGGACCTTCTTGTGCAACAAGGTTTAGATTAGCTATGAAGAAAAGACCAGATGGGATGACAGATAAGCAGTGGATGTCGTTGGAGAAGAAGGCATATTCAATGATCAGGGATGTCTGGCAGATTCAGTCCTTTATTCAGTGCTGAAGGAGAGACCCCGAAGGGACTTTGGTCGAAGTTGCAAGCCCTCTACATAGGGAAGAACATGTGCAACAAGTTGATGTTGAAGAAGCGCTTCTATAGCCTTCGGATGTCAGAAGGTGGAGATGTGCTGGGCCACATCCAGATGTTCGATCAGGTGAGCAATGAATTGCTGAATGTCGGGATCAAGATGGAGAGGAAGATAAGGCATTTTTGCTATTGTGTTCGCTGCCCACATCACATGACTCATTGGTCACGACGCTGCTCTACGGGAAGGAGACATTGTTCTATGAAGATATTGTCTCGGTATTTGGACGAATGAGCAGAGGGAGAGGATGACCAAGGAAGCTGTTCCCCAGGAGGGTCTATCAGTTGGGGAAAGGTTAGGCAGAGGCAGGACAGGAGTAGGCCTAGGGGACGGTTATAGTCCAGGAAGGCTAAGTGCTACAAGTATGGTGAGATAGGACATTTCAAAGGATTGTCCTAAGTGGAAAAAAGAGAAAAGGGAGGATCTGAGTCTGTGAGTACAGTTGCAGGTCCGAAGATGAAGGATGATCTTTTGGTGGTATCAGATGGTATAAGCACAGTACAGATATGTGGACCTTGGATTCAGCTTGTTCTCATCATTACACTCCCAATCGGTCGTGGTTCAGTACTTACACAGAGGTTGATGAGGGGTGTGTGACTCTTGGAGATGATCACTCTTGCAAGGTGACAAGGATTGGCACAGTGAGGGTGAGGATGTTTGATGGCATGGTGCGCACTCTTACCAGCGTGAAGCATGTCCCAAAACTCAAGAAAAATCTGGTGCCGCTAGGGTACCTGAGCAGACTGGATACAGCTTCAGCAGTCATGCCAGAAGTGAAGTTCTGAACATATCCAATGGAGTTATGGTGGTGATGAGAGGAGAAGGCTGGAGAACAACCTATACAGGTTGGAGGGCTCTATGGTGACCGAAAAATCTGGAGCAGCAGCTGTGGAACAGGATCGATCCTGAGATATGTACAGGATGTGGCATTATCGCTTAGGCCACATGGAAGACAGGGGATGAAAGAATTGAGTAAGAGAGGACTACTTCCGGACTTGAGTGATGGAGTCATGGAGATCTGTGAGCCATGTCAGATGGAGAAGCAGAGGAATGTGCAGTTCTTGGTCAACAGCTAGGAGT
The DNA here is from genome assembly GCA_900491605.1 of Calamus simplicifolius. Classification (NCBI taxonomy): domain Eukaryota; kingdom Viridiplantae; phylum Streptophyta; class Magnoliopsida; order Arecales; family Arecaceae; genus Calamus; species Calamus simplicifolius. The sequence goes on along the minus strand of UESW01003931.1, from coordinate 1,228,724 downwards.
GCAGAACTCCTGGAGCTAGTGTACATCGATGTTTGGGGATCAGCCCGGTTTCTGCAAGGAATGGGCCAGATACTTCTTTACCTTGATAGATAATTTCTCAGAAAAGCAGTGGATTTACTTTATGAAGGAGAAATCAGAGGTCTTCACCAAGTTCAGAATCTGGAAGGCTGAGGTGAAGGAGCAAGGTAGGAGTGTGAAGTGTCTGAGGTCAGACAGTGGCAGAGAATACACCAGCAAGGGAGTTTCAGAGATTTTGTGAGGAGTGGGGCATCAAAAGACACTTCTCAGTAATGGAAACTTCTCAACAGGAAGGGATGGCTGAGAGAATGAACAGAACACTATTGGAAAAAGCAAGGTGCTTGAGGCTACAGCAAGGCTTTCAAAGATATTCTAGGTTGACGAGTAGATGTAGCCAGCTACTTGGTCAATCGGTCACCGCACACCAGGTTGGATGGAGGCATTTTAGAGGAGATATGGTCTAGAAGAAGATAAGTTTGAACTCTCTGAGGGTGTTTGGATGCATGCATATGTGCATGTTGGTGGGGAGCGGAGTAAGTTGGACGCCAGGTCTAAGAAGATGGTGTTCCTGGGCTACCCGCATGGAATCAAGGGGTATCGGCTATGAGACCCCTTGGAGAAGAAGGTTGTCATCAGCAGGGATGTGATCTTCGATGAGAGCTCAATCCTCCAGAGCAGAGATGGTACAGATGCACTGTAGAGACTATAGAGATGAAACACGGCAACATTAGTTAGATGACCTCGTAAATAGTCGTGCCATTTGCTACTGGACCAAGAGGATTTGAGATTCAGATGGAGAGGACTAGCAGAGGGGTTAAAAGTCAGGAAGTTCAGTAGGATGCAGTTGAGCAGAGGACTCAGGAGGATGCAGTTGGGCAGGGGACTGATACTAGGATCGCTGTATAGGCTCAGGAAGAACATGCGACCATCAGTTCGATACGGCTTTGAGGATTCGGTGTCATATGCCCTGGTGACAGTGAATTGAGACCCTTACACCTATGAGGAGGCTGTGGAGAGCCAAAACAGTCAGGATAGAGATAGGTGGGTCCAGGCTATGACAGGAGATGCAGGCTATGGCAGAGAAGATGCAGTCTTTCTACAGGACTGGCACGTGGCAGATGGTCCAATTGCTACAAGAAAAGAAACCCATTGATTGTAAATGGATTTATCAGTGCAAGAAAGGGCCTTCAAAGCAAGAAGGTATCAGGTACAAGGTAGAACTAGTGATCAGAGGATACTTTTGGAAGGAGGGCTTCGACTACAGAGAGCTGATGGAAGGTGGAGTGGAGCTGGTGAAGGTACACACCAAGGAGAATCTAGCAATGCATTGACCAAGGTTCTTTTACGGGACAACTTTTGTAGGGATTGCAGCTGATGGACACGGCGAACATGCTAGGCCTTGAAAGCACCAAGGTGGAGATTGTTGGGCCTGGTGTGGTGTTATCAAGGCCCAGGAGGCTAACTTGTATTGGGTGGGTGTGAGTCCAAGGGTTGAGATTAAATCAAGTTACAGGTGTACACGGGCTTAGGGATTAGTTTAATCTCATTGGGTTAGTCCATGGGAGTTTTTGTTGAGTCTGGGCCTGGCCCACTTCATGGATGTATTTAGACTCTAGTCTCTAGGGTTTGGATGGAATAGAGAACAGATTATTTTCTCCCAAGAAACCTTTTCTCATCACCGTCTTCATCTTCTCCCCCTTCCTCTCTTCTTCGTGTTCATGCATGAGTGCTCGCGTGTGCGTTGGGGACGGAATCAGGAACGAAGCCAACGGAAGAAGGCGGGCTTCGTGAAAGAGCGCTGAGACAACGCTCGGATCCAGCGTACGGGAGGAATTATCTCATGGAAAATCCCACGGAGGCACTCGCGTGAAGGGAGTTCACATAACCTGACGTGAGAGGAGTTCATGGTGCTCCCAGGAAATCCCAGTCTCGTGTGTGAAGTTGTAGCGGAGGCATGGAGCCAGATCTTGGACGAAGCACGGGTCTCAAGCTAATAGAAGCCGATGAATGAATAGAAGCTGTGGAGGGATCCGGAGTTTTCTTCTAGGAAGAAAACGAGTGGGTACGTGTTGTGGGCTTCCTGGGTTCTTTAAAGAAGTGGGAGTGTGAAGCCTTTTCACGGAAAGAGAAGAAGTCAAAGCTTTGGTCAACGCCAAGAAAAGGTGGGAGGAGGTCTCACATAGGAAACTTGGATGTGAAGTCTCTCTTCACAAAAAAAAGGACGTGCTCCATGGAAGAATTTGGGAAGGAGAGAGTTTCAGCCAGCAAAGAAGGATTTATTAAAGTAAATCCTAGAAAAAGGGAGCTGTGGTGTTTTGAATCCAAGATCAAGGGGTTCAAGAGCAGACAGATTACCACTGCATCAATCTGATTGTTGATAACAAAGGGTGAAAGCTCAGAGTACTTCTCCAGCGAGGTAGATCCCACTGCCGTTTATCAAGAACTGAACCCCAAATGTATCATCACAAGTGCACCAAAACAAATAGTTGAAGTCCTTCCACTTAGATTGGAGCATATCTCTTGGAGAAGCTGAGTTTTGTGTTGCTATAGAGTGGTCTGTTATAAAACCAGCTCATTAGTTTAAAAAACAAAAATACTGGTATGTATGGGTAGGCCCCTAACAATGAGGTGAACCATTTTCTCTTTATCCTTCTTCATGGACACGGTGGCTAAAAAGTTGGGAATTGCCATGCAGGTAAAATTCATGTAGGGTTTGATAAGGAAAAAATTGAAGCAAGACATTGTTAAAGCGAAGGTAATAGAGTAATCTGCATGCTTGACTTCTGTTGAGAGAGTAGCAAACAATACCATCCAGCTGGTTATGACTGAATAACACAACATCCACCATATCAAAGCAAGATATATACAAACTTGGTAGGCTTAAAAGAGAAACGCTGATGGAAGCATCAATTAGAACTTTGTTCTGGCTGAAAATTTGCACTTATAACATGCTTAAATTCGTTCTTTCAAACTGGCCCTTGATCACTTGAGGGCCTGTTTGGGTGATTCTGCTGCATCCCCTGGATTGAGAACAGGATTTCCAACATTTGAGGATAGTGGACTGAGAGAGATCCAGTTAATATGGGCTGGTCTGGGTCTGCTTATCTTTTAATACTGGAAATCATCTCGAATCACATGGATCCAGCAGGATTATCCAACCAGGCCATAATTGTTGGAAGGTTTCCATCTTATATTGTTATGCTGCCTAAATGAAGTACCTTTTGCATATGCCAGAAAAGCAACCATCATTGAGAAGAGAATTCAGTTTCAGTGCAAAACATGATCTGCTTAAACTAACACACTTCTTATGCTCAAAGTGAAAATTTTGAGTGCAGTTTAAAGCAAGAAAAATGGTACAACTGTACAAGAGCCTCAGAGATTTTCCAGCTGACAATCTAAAGATGATTTTGTTGGGTCAGGTTACTCACGTTCATTAATCATAATAGCTACCATTAGTTATTATTAACTGCAGATATTTCTTGTCATAACTGATAGCTAGCTATGTCCCTACCATTTGGTGTTTTCACCATTTCACTGAGCTCAACTATTTAGGCCTGCCTGTAATGCTAGACACTAACTCAAATTAGTTAATTAAAGTAGATAATGACTCAAAGAAGAAATACCAACTAGAGATTTGTCCCGGCGGAGCATATTGACTACTGGCTTGTATTGGGATCTACACAGTACTTTTATAAAGCACGAGCAAAGATGTATACTGTGCGTGCATGCGTGCATGTTTTGCTCTTCTTTTTCAAAGAAGTCTAGTATTTGTAAATTTCTCTGTGGCAGGTTATTCGAGTTAAATGGGCATTGCATGCAAGGGAGGAGATTGTATTTGAGCTTCTGCAGCATCTGAGAGGGAATGCAGCAAAAAGTATGCTGGAGAAAATCAAAAGAGTACAAGGCAAATGTTGCAGGAGCAAGAAGCTGCGCGTGGACGGTTGTTTACGATTCAGGATGTTATCCAGAGCACAGTTCGTGCATGGTTGCAGGTACGTAGCTAATACACATGATCTTTCTGCATATATTTTTCAATAAATAGAGTAATGTTTCGATGCAAGAGCTTCTTTGATTTAAGATTCTCTGAAAAGTTTTTAACTGCTTGTGAATTCAGGATAGAAGTCTCCATGTGACCCATAATTTGGCCATTTTTGGTGGCTGTGGGCTCATTCTTTCCATAGTCACCGGTCTCTTTGGAATCAATGTGGATGGCATACCAGGGGCCAACAATACTCCTTACGCATTTGGCTTGTTTGCAGGGATTTTCTTCTTGATAGGAATTATTCTGATTGGGCTTGGGTTGCTGTATCTTGGCATTGAAACTCCTAATACTGAAAAGGAGGTTCAGGTGAGGAAGTTGGAACTCCAAGAGCTGGTGTCGATGTTCGAACATGATGCAGAAACTCATGCAATGGTTAGACACGGTGCCTCGATGCATAATTTGCCTCCAACAGATGGAAATAGGGTACCTGGGACAGGATAAGTTCTCATCCCCTAATAATGATATGCATGCATGCATACATACATACACATATATGAAAACTGTCCCCTTTTTTTTAAGTCACTGTTTATATATATTCTCAAATCATTCTGTTTTTGCAACAATACCTTTGACTATATTTTTGACTGATGGTATTAATAAATAACAATTTAAATATTAAATAACTTCGTTGCCTTCTTAATTTGCATTAATACTCTTGAAATGTTGATTCAAAAATAGAACTCTATATGTTGTAAATTGAGTGTAAAATTTTCCAGAGAGATTATTGTTTTATTTTATTAACGTCATCAATCAAATACTGAAGGGAGGGGTATTGTTGTAGAAAATGGGATGATTTGATAGGTATTGTATGTAAACATTAATTTCATAGGGTAAGCATGTAACAAGTAATATTTGGAAAGTTTCCTTAAAAATAGCATGAGAGGTGGTAAACTCGAGCTACTTGACTCCATTTATCATTTTTATTGTTATAATCTGTATAACTGTGATTGGGTTTTATTTACTTTTTGGTTATGATTTTAACTTCAGCTTTGCATTAAATTTAATATGACTATTCTTATTAAATCACCGAAGGGGATGGTTATTGCTTTGAATTGCAATGCTCCTCAAATGGCTATAATTTGGGCTTGTTTGGCTTCTAGCAGTCGTTTTGAGGGGTGATTATTTGTGTTGTCATGTCATATTTGTTTTATATTGAAGTTGAGATATAACATGGGTCGTGATGAATATGATATATTAATTAATCATGTAAATTCTAACTCAAAATGTGTTAGGTTGCCATGATAGTACTCGTTTAACAATTGAATAATATGAATAAAGACGGCTTACTTAACAACTTATTTAATACGAGCAGATACAGCCTATTTAATACTAACTTGTTGCCTTATTTTTAAGTTGCCTTTTTTTAATATAAAAACATATATTTTGCAATGTAATGTTTAATTATATCAAAATTCGTTATAACATTAAATCATTTAGACTATGTAATTTAAGTTTAATTATCTATAAAAATTTAATTTATTGCATAAACAAATGAAATACAGTTAACTTTAAACTAATTAAATTATAACTGTCATTTTCGGAAAATCAAAGCATGATACGGCATAATTATTTTATATCATAATTATGTTGATAATAATTATGATACAAATCTACTTAAGGTCAACAAAAATTAACTTATTTTTTATTAGGTTCAAATTGTGTTCATGTATCATATCTAATTTTATCACTCCTAGACTCATTTAAATTTTATTCCACAGGTGATGGTTACTTTAGGATATGTTTAATTACAAGAAAATTGATAGAAAAAAAAAAAACTGAAGTCTTCTTCATGGAAAGAATAAAAATCAGAAAACGAGTTATAAGCTTTCGAAATTTATTAATTTTCTTAGACAAATTAACAAAAAATTAGATTAAAATATAAAATCAGTGCAGTTTCCTTGCATCCAAACTTGATAAGATTGGTTCAGGCTGATTTTAGGTTTCATATTAATGGAATTCTGCTAAGGTCAATATGGCCCAACCTTAAGCCTGAAAGATCAAGCTCAAGTTCGGCTGGTCAGGCTTGAAATATTGAGGTTCCGGCTTGAGACAGGAAAAAGTGGGGTTGGCCAAGTCAGGGAGATGGAGCCTAGTTTGCTCAGGTTTACATAATCTACACTTGGACTTATTTATGGACTCTTTATCTTGGCCGGACAATTGATATGACATGTAAGGCTGATAGCCCTTTAATGTAACTAAGATCCTTGAAAGCTAGCAGATAAGGAAAAGTCTTTGTACATCGCCCCAGTGCAGCAAGGCCTACGTGGGCTGCACGTCTCTTCTGATTGATCCATGGAGCCTACATGGATGATGGTGCCGGCGGTATGGTTCTGCTACGATGTAATGTTCTGAACGTGATGGGCATTTAAAGCAGTTCGCTTTTTTTTAAAATTAGCGTGCGGACGAAAATGCCCTTTTCCTCCATCCTAGTGCCATTTTACGTTGGATTTCATCTGTGCATGAAAACTCTTTCTTTCTTTCTTTTCCCTCGCTCTGGATTTCGGATGCATCATCGGAATCAGTTGAGCACGAACCGTCGCCCTCGCTCTGAGAGTCCGGTCGAAAGAAAATATTTCAGCTTCGAGGCTGGAATACCTGGCTACTGGAGTCTTTGTACAAAAACTTCTGGAGGAAATGTCGTCCGCAGCACAAAACATTCTTTCGTTATGAGGTTGTTGTGGTTTATGATCTTGACGATAGGGTTTTCTACTAGGGTGTCGTGGGTTTTTAACTAATGCTTTGTCTTAACGTTTTAAACTATGGTGTCGTGGCGAGTTTCCAACTAGGGTGTAGTGGTTTTTTCTGCAAGGGTGTCGTGGGTTTTGAACTAATGCTGCTTGTCTTAACGTTTTGAACTAGGGTGTCGTGGGTTTTTGAATTAGGGTGTCGTAGATTTTGAACTAGGGTGTCGTGGTTTTGAGCACGGTGTCGTGTGTTTTGAGCACGGGTGTCGTGGGATTTTATTAGGGTGTCGTGGGTTTTGAGCACGGGTGTCGTGGGTTTTGAACTAGGGTGTCGTGGGTTTCAACAAGATAAGAGCGATGGCAGCAAACACCCAGGAGTACCTCGCCCCCCTCGTGAACAGAAACCATCAATGAAGAGAGTGTGGGAAAGCCAATACTGCGACACCCTAGTACCAATGCTGCGATACCCATGCTTAAAACTGACTGGAGAGAACCCCGACACCCTAGCTTTAGGACGACGACACCCTAGCTTTAGGGCGATGACACCCGTGCTTACAAATGACCACGGAGAGAATCCCCGCGAACCCCTACGGAATTCGGCCGAAAATCATTCGCGACACCCCAGTTGAAATCTCACGACACCCTAGCTTTAGGGCGATGACACCCGTGCTTACAAATGACACGGAGAGAATCCCCGCGACACCCCTTGGAATTCGGCCGAAAATCATTCGCGACACCCCAGTTGAAATCTCACGACACCCTAGCTTTAGGCGACGACACCCGTGCTTACAAATGACCACGGAGAGAATCCCCGCGACACCCCTGTGGAATTCGGCCGAAAATCATTCGCGACACCCCAGTTGAAATCACGACACCCTAGCTTTAGGGCGACGACACCCGTGCTTACAAATGACCACGGAGAGAATCCCAGCGACACCCCTGTGGAATTCGCCGAAAATCATTCGCGACACCCCAGTTGAAATCTCACGACACCCTAGCTTTAGGGCGACGACACCCGTGCTTACAAATGACCACGGAGAGAATCCCCGACACCCTGTGGAATTCGGCCGAAAATCCTTCGACCCCAGTTGAAATCTCACGACACCCTAGCTTTAGGCGACGACACCCGTGCTTAAATGACCACGGAGAGAATCCCGCGACACCCTGTGGAATTCGGCCAAAATCCTTCGCGACACCCCAGTTGAAATCTCACGACACCCTAGCTTTAAGGCGACGACCCGTGCTTAAAACTGACCACGGAGAGAATCCCGCGACACCCTATTCGAATTCGGCGAAAATCCTTTGCGACACCCCAGTTGAAATCTCACGACACCCTAGCTTAAGGAGACGACACCCGTGCTTAAAACTGACCACGGAGAGAATCAGCGACACCCTAGTTCGAATTCGGCCAAAATCCTTCGCGACACCCCAGTTGAAATCTCACGACACCCTAGCTTTAAGGACGACACCCGTGCTTAAAACTGACCACAGAGAGATCCCAGCGACACCCTAGTTCGAATTCGGCCGTAAATCCTTCGCGACACCCCAGTTGAAATATCACGACACCCTAGCTTTAAGGAAACGACACCCTTACTTAAAACTGACCACATAGAGATCCCGCGACACCCTAGTTCGAATTCGGCCGTAAATCCTTCGCGACACCCCAGTTGAAATCTCACGACACCTTAGCTTTAAAACGACACCCTTACTTAAAACTGACCACATAGAGAATCCCGCGACACCCTAGTTCGAATTCGGCCGTAAATCCTTCGCGACACCCCAGTTGAAATCTCACGACACCCTAGCTTTAAGGCGACGACACCCTTACTTAAAACTGACCACATAGAGAATCCCCGCGACACCCTAGTTCGAATTCGGCCGTAAATCCTTCGCGACACCCCAGTTGAAATCTCACGACACCCTAGCTTTAAGGCGACGACACCCATGCTTGAACAAGGCGGAATTTTGACGTCACCCTAGTACTAATTCGACGACACCCTAGTAACTCAGCCATGCCATCTTTTCGAGAAAAGTTGCAAAACGTGGGCAGTTCCTATGGGTTTGCGGGTCAGTGTGATGTGATCGTGGCGATCCGGGTGTCCTTTCGTATTTCTCTGAGGTCGGCATAAACCCTAGAGGTCATTCGTCTGTTGCTCGAGAAGCCATCCTTTTGCTCAGAAGCCATCCTTCGTCTCTTGCTCGAGAAGCCACTGGTCTCCTAAATTTCTTCCATAGTTCATTCTTCCGTATACTTCATTCATGGAGATGAGTGCTTTCGTTTGTGGACGAAGACCGCGAACAAAGAAGAAGCAGACGGAGAAAATGGCGGAACAATGCAAGGACATGGTTCTTCGTTCGAATGAGGATGCGGCTCCTTCAGGTATGTTTATCACTATGTTAAATATTATGACATCCTCTCTTAAAATTTCATGACAAGTATGTCTTATGTCTTACCCCCTGTTTCAGTTGACATAAAATTGTTCCAGTCCCCCCAGTGAAGGCTTCCCAGCTGTTTAAGAATAGTTGCAGGCCGGCCGTATACGTTCAGAAGGTTTGGAAGATGGGGTTCACTAGACGGCATACAAAACTTATTCGAAGGACCCCATTTGGTGCCTTCGTCGACATGCAGACGTTCACAGTCGACGGGCGACTGCTAGCAGACATCATAAGATGTCACAATGGAGGCGACGAGTTCATTTTCTGCGGAAAGCCAGTTCTATTCAGTGCCGACGAAGTCGCACTCATTCTGGGACTTCCAGCTCATGGGAAGAAGATCGACACGTCCAGCCAATTGTTCAACGGAAGGTTGTTCAGACGGTTTGGCCAGGGTTTAGATCTTCGCCAAGAAGGTTTGGAGAAGTTAATATTTCAACTCCGATCATCTAAGGTACAGGAGGATGTCGAGGACACCGTCCGACTTTGGATCGCATACATGTTGGCCATGTTTTTGGCTCCAAAGTCTAATCAGAGATGTCCACGGTATCTCATCCAGCACTTGGATGACTTAAGTCAACTGGATAGCATCGACTGGGCTTCGGCATTGAAGGAGTTGATTGTTCTGGCTCTCCCAGAAATAGCTGCTTGCTTGCGTTCCGAGGAGCCGGTCCACTCAAAGAATGCAAAAAAAGTTAGGAGGCAGCCTACCCTGTTCGGATGCTCGGCAGCACTGGTGGTAAGGATTATTGAGACGCATAAGTAGTGTTCTTAGTATAATTTTTTTTTAATATTACATTATTTAATATCCAAAAAATATCATGTTCAGGCGTGGTTCCTCGAGCATACATCAATGCGAGAACCAGCATACCCTGATAAACTGCCCCGGCTGTTGAAGTGGTATGACCACCAAATGAAGATCCAGTCGGTTCGGGTTGCCGACTTGCAGCCTCACGACTTGGTAAGCTAGTACATTGCTCCATTGCTCTGACCATATTTTTCAACTTAATGCGTCAATATGTTCACTTAATATTAATTTGTTATCATCTTGCGTTGCAGATGGAGGGAGCTACTGTACCACTGTCAGAAGAGCGCTGGCTTCTCACTCAGCAGAATGTAGCATCCCCTCAACCAACAGATACATGCGCCCCTCAACCAACGGATAGCTGCGCAGGATGTGCCGAGTTGAGGACTGAATTGGAGTGCGTTAAGGATCAACTCGACGATGTCAGGCACAGGCTGTCCATTGCTGAGAGCCTCCTCAGTTCACTGCTCAGAAAGGAAAGTAATGCAATAAATGAGGAGGACAAGGGAGACGGAAAACAGAGAAGGTGCATTCCCTGGAGTTGGTCCTCCGCGAGCCTGGTAATGGAAATAGTGAGGAGAAGAAGATGGAGGAGGACCATTCATCCGAGTGTCCAATTGAGACGGGGAATGCAAAAGCAGAGGAGAAGAGATTGGAGGGGGATTCATTGGATGATAAAACAGAGCATGGGAATGAAAATAAAGATGAGTCCATATCCGATAATAAACTTGGCACCCCTGCGCCAAAGGGTGATAATATGGACATAGAAATCGTTGGAGTGCCTTCGCTTGTTAGGAGGGTTAAAAAAGAGCCGAGGAAGCGTAAGGCATCCACGGTCGTCGGAGAATGTTATGAGACAACCCGTCCTAAAAAGTCGGCAAAGACAGTGGGCACGTCAAAGCCCAACACAACGGTCGAAGATGACCAAATTATTATTCAAAATTTTTTGAGCGAAGGACTAACCGACGAGATCGTCTACACCAATATGTTTTCTGGCGTTGTAACAAGGAAAAATCTTCAAGATCTCATTAACAATGAAATGATAATAGATGATGTAAGTATATCAAGAAACCTGTTCTAGTTGTTGATTTTAGAATTATATTAATCGGTTTACATTGCATTGGCAGATAATTGATGCCGGCCAGGAGTTTCTGATGCGCAACTGGACAGAGCATCCGGACCGATACCATAAGTGCATATTTGCATCAGTTTTGTATCCGCTCTGTGTCTGACTTCCTCATCACCTGCTCATGAACTCGCTGGAATCTCAGGGGCCTCGATATTTGACAATGTATCGGATGAAGATAAGGCCCAATTCCGTTTCTTTTCACCATAATAAACTCTGATAACTCGCACTGGCATTTGGTTGCTGTCGACATGGAAAGAAAGGTGTTCATGCACCTGAATTCAATGAAACGCAACCCCAAGTACAAGGCCAATGCAAGAAATGGCATACAATTCTTGGCCACATATTCCATATCTACTGCGATAAGAAGGAAGCGATGACTTGGCCGATGGAAGAGATTTCGGATTGCCCAAGCCAACCGACCGGATCGCTGGATTGCGGCCTATACTGTCTGAGATACATGGAATGTCTTGCTCGACGGGACAATCCTGATATGAAGATGGATTTCACGGATGAGGAAGTCAGAGATTACCGGCGACACTTAGCTGCGACGATATTGAGAGAGGGCCTGAACAAAAAGATTAGCGACATTGTCGAAAAATGTTCTTAATTTTTTTATTCTTCTTTGAATGAAAATTGAATGTAATTTATTCATATTAACACTGATTAATATTTAATGCAAATGCATAAATTTTATATTGCGAGCAGGGGTGTCCTCGATTTATTCATATGTTTGCCTTCGTAGGTTTTCGCCTTTCGGGTGTCGCCGCGCTAGAGCTAGGGAGTCGTTAGCCAAGAGGGGGTGTCGTCGCGAGTACTGGGATGTCGTAGGTTTTTGCCTTTCGGGTGTCGCCGCGCAAGAGCTAGGGAGTCGTTAGCCAAGAGCTGGGGTGTCGTCGCGCTAAAATCTTCGGTGTCGTTCGCGAGTACTGGGATGTCGTAGGTTTTCGCCTTTCGGGTGTCGCCGCGCTAGAGCTAGGGAGTCGTTAGCCAAGAGCTGGGTGTCGTCGCGCTAAAATCTTCGGTGTCCATTCGCGAGTACTGGGATGTCGTAGGTTTTCGCCTTTCGGGTGTCGCCGCGCTAGAGCTAGGAGTCGTTAGCCAAGAGCTGGGGTGTCATCGCGCTAAAATCTTCGGTGTCCGTTCGCGAGTACTGGATGTCGTAGGTTTTCGCCTTTCGGGTGTCGCCGCGCAAGAGCTAGGGAGTCGTTAGCCAGAGCTGGGGTGTCGTCGCGCTAAAATCTTCGGTGTCCGTTCGCGAGTACTGGGATGTCGTAGGTTTCCGCCTTTCGGTGTCGCCGCGCAAGAGCTAGGAGTCGTTAGCCAAGAGCTGGGGTGTCGTCGCGCTAAAATCTTGGTGTCCGTTCGCGAGTACTGGGATGTCGTAGGTTTCCGCCTTTCGGGTGTCGCGCAAGAGCTAGGGAGTCGCTAGCCAGGAGCTGGGGTGTCGTCGCGCTAAAATCTTCGGTGTCTGTTCGCGAGTACTGGGATGTCGTAGGTTTCCGCCTTTCGGGTGTCGCCGCGCAAGAGCTAGGGAGTCGCTAGCCAGGAGCTGGGGTGTCGTCGCTAAAATCTTCGGTGTCCTTTCGCGAGTACTGGGATGTTGTAGGTTTGCCTTTCGGGTGTCGCCGCGCAAGAGCTAGGGAGTCGTTAGCCAAGAGCTGGGGTGTCGTCGCGCTAAAATCTTCGGTTCGTTCGCGAGTACTGGGATGTCGTAGGTTTTCGCCTTTCGGGTGTCGCCACGCAAGAGCTAGGGAGTCGCTAGCCAGGAGCTGGGGTGTCGTCGCGCTAAAATCTTCGGTGTCGTTGCGAGTACTGGGATGTCGTAGGTTTTTGCCTTTGGGTGTCGCCGCGCTAGAGCTAGGGAGTCGTTAGCCAAGAGCTGGGGTGTCGTCGCGCTAAAATCTTCGGTGTCCGTTCGCGAGTACTGGGATGTCGTAGGTTTCCCCTTTCGGGTGTCACCGCGCAAGAGCTAGGAAGTCGTTAGCCAAGAGCTGGGGTGTCGTCGCGCTAAAAGCATTCATTTTACTGAAATAGACACCTATTTTGAAAGCACTTCATTTGCGACCAAGACACCCTAGTTCAAAAGTTACGACACCAGTGTTTTATATATGCTCCTGTGTAAGTTGACTCAATACATAAGCATCAAATTCATCCATCAAAGCTTCGGAAGGCGGTACAATTCTCTCCAGTCCTCTTCGGTATTAATTGACTGCAAACAAGTTTGCCTGATGCTTGAAGCAGCTCTTTCCTTGACCTGATTTTTCCTTGATCTTTTTGACTTCTTCTCGACTCCACTCTTTAATCTGTTCTCTCTCGGGCGACCTTTCGTCCTAATTTGTTCAGGATCTTGAATTACAAGCTTGTACGTGGTTTAGCTGCGCAGTTGGCATCCACGGCAATTTTGAATATAGGTGTTAGACCATCCATCACTACATTAAATGCATCTTCAGACATGGAGGCTATCTCTGCGAGCTTCATCATCCGATGACTCAGCAAACTATATCTACAATCATTAACATAATATTAACGAAAACAAATATTAAGACATTTCAATTAAAAAATTATCACTGCGTACCGTGATTTTCGTGTGCTTTTATCATAACCTTCAGTATTGCAGTCGAATTCGTCGAATTGGTATTTCATGTCCTTGCACCATCTCTTCAAGAAGTATTTATCTGGTAAACGAAATATCACTTTGATGAAGAACCAACAAGGCATGCCTACACAGGTACCCCTTGAACTGAAAGGATCGGCACTGGCATTGGACATCCTCAATATTTCTATCGTATGACACAATATAATCTTTGATCATCTCCTTGCCGATTCCATCGACTTCAATCCTTTCATACGACTTTACGGAATATATACAACATTGCCAGCTTCCTTGATCAATTTTGTATTTGATGCAGCCATTTCAAGGATCTCATTCTGAAATTTTTTGAAAATGCGCCTTGTATACCTTCCTGCAGCTTGTCTCTCAAAAGGTGATGATGTCTTTAGGAAAGCAATCGTTTGCAACGTCCTATTATCTTCCTCATTTTCGGCCTCGTATCTTTTTTCCAAGGCATCTTCGTACTTATGAACTCCATTAGTGTTGTCTTCGAATTTATAAACCCATCGAAGAAGTGATTAATGCCCTCGCTCCTTTGTGAAGATGACATCCCTGTTCAAAATTTGTCAACAAAAAAAAAGCGTTTAACGCGAACATGAACCAAAGACAATGACATACAAACCTGCAAAGAATGTATCCTTTAGGTAAACTGGGACCCATTTATCCCGACATTCGTAAAGGACATTGAACCAATCTATAGACTTGCATTCTTTATATTTCTCCATAACATGTGCCCACCTTTCCTCGAATGACTGTATGGTCAATGAATCATATATCGCCTCATCGAAATCAACCATAAACTTGGGATTTGTCGTGCAAATGTGGCCAATCTTTTCAGGTATATTCTTCAATATATGCCAAAGACAAAATCGATGTCGTGTGTTAGAAAAACTTCTTTGACAACAGCCTCGATTGCCTTATCTTGGTCAGTTATTATGGCAATAGGTGCTTGACCACCATTTGCATCCAGCCATGCCTGAAAAACCCATTTATATGTCTCAGTACTCTCATCAGACAACAATGCGCATCCAAGCAAGGTGGACTATCCATGATGGTTGACCCCGACGAATGGACAAAAAGGCATTTGATATCTGTTTGTCAAGTACGTTGAGTCAAAGCTTAGAACATCACCGAAGTATGTGCATGCCAATCTTGACCTTGGATGAATCCAGAAGACAGACCTCAGATGACCATTATCATTGAGGTCTAAGGTATAGAAGAAATTGGGATTTTTGAGTTGCATTTCGGCGAAATGAATTACCATCGACTGAGCATCTCCTTCTTTCAGCTTAGACTGCGTTCGCGACAAATGAAGTTACGAGCATCATTCTCGGTGAAATCCAATTGTCTTCTGCCCCCTTTTCTCCTTGCTATGGCAGAGTATATCTGAGTCGTCGGAACATTCACGGCATGTAAATTGCTGATCTCTGCCTTCTCTGGTGTGCTGATCCTCCTATGCGACCGTAGATAACCAGTTGATGTTACGGACATCCCATGGTTATGTTCTAGAGAAACCTCATCCAATATCCACTTACCACTTGTAGCATTCAGTCTTGCTTTTATGGATGCCATACAATCAACTTTCCCAGTATCCCTATGATTCATACTCTTCTCTGTTTTTCTAGATTTTCCTTGCCTCCAACACGCCAGGTGCTTGAAGCAAAGTTGTTTTTTGTTGTTGGCCCTGCTACACACTGTTGTGATTCCAAAACCAACTCGTTTCGCGTATCCATTGTAGAACGTATATACATCATCTGCTGAATTGAATTCCATTCCAGTTTGAGGAACTACAGTATCATCCACTGCATTTGGAGCGACGGGTGAAGGTGCACGGCCGGGAGTGTTATCGATTTCTTTCCGATCTACAATTTCAGCATCAACTGTGAAAATATAGGCACGTAGTCATGAACAATGATATCCATAGATTTAGTTGTCAATATATGCTGACAAAGGATTAGGATTTAGGACACGAAGGTTAAAACAATACGACACCCCAGTTATCATCTGACGACACCTAGCTTTAAGGCGACGACACTCGTAGGTTCACTGTTAATGCACGTGTGTCGTAGCATTGGTGCTAGGGTGTCGTGAGGTTTCAACTGGGGTGTCGCGAAGGATTTTCGACCTAAATCCAATCCTCCTGGGGTGTCGCGGGGATTCTCACCGTGATCAGTTCTAAGCACGGGTGTCGTAGCATTGGTGTTAGGGTGTCATGAGATTTCAACTGGGGTGTCGCGAAGGAGTTTCGACCGAATTCGACAAGGGGTGTCGCGGGGATTCTCACCGTGATCAGTTCTAAGCACGGGTGTCGTCGCCTTAAACTAGGGTGTCGTGAGCTTTCAACTGGGGTGTCTCGAAGGAGTTTCGGCCGAAATCCAATTCTCCTGGGGTGTCACGGGGATTTTCTACGCGGTCAGTTCTAAGCACAGAGTGTGGCATTGGTGCTAGGGTGTCGTGAGATTTCAACTGGGGTGTCGCGAAGGAGTTTCGGCCGAATTCGACAAGGGGTGTCGCGGGGGTTCTCTCCGTGATCAGTTATAAGCACGGGTGTCGTCGCCTTAAAGCTAGGGTGTGTGAGCTTTCAACAGGGGTGTCTCGAAGGAGTTTCGGCCGAAATCCAATTCTCCTGGGGTGTCGCGGGGATTCTCTCCGTGGTCAGTTCTAAGCACGGGTGTTGTAGCATTGGTGCTAGGGTGTCGTGAGTTTCAAGTGGGGTGTCGCGAAGGATTTTCGGCCGAAATCCAAATCATCCTTGGGTGTCGTGAGGTTTCTTTGGGACGTCGTAAAACTTACTACGGTAACCGAGTATTTGGCTTCCCGAAACTCTCTTCTGTTCCCCATCCCCAAACTCATCGAGGGGGGCGCAACGCTTCGATTCCTTTGAACCGCCCATTGAGATGGTGGCACGTGGAAATCGAAACATCCGCCAGGAGTACCTTAAATATGATGGGGGAATGCCATCGTTCATCACCTTTTCAGCTGATCTTCCAAAAAAATTATACTGATATGGCTTCTAGAGGCGAGGGGCGATCGACTGGCCCCCCTGGGAGCCGCCGCACAACAGTAACTATCGATTTGGAGGTCTTTGCAGAGTCGCTTGCAAACAGCGAGCGACTCCACAGGGCGGCCGAGCAATACATGGTCGTTTCAACGAGACAATCGAGGTCCTGCGTCGGGCCAACAGATGACTAGAGGGGCAAGTAGAGTCCCTCCAGCGCCAGATCGCCGAGTTAGTCCCGCAGCGTGGGGGGAGCTCGGCAGCGACCGAAGCAGATGACAAGCCCCAGTGAGGGCTCATGTACTTTTTTTCTTTTTTTTGTCTTCTCTTTATTTTTGTGATGAATAAAAATAAATTTTAGTAACTTGGGTGTCGCGAGCCTTCTCATCGTGGTCAGTTATAACCACGGGTGTCGTCAGATGAGAGCTAGGGTGTCGTGAAGTTTCAACTGGGGTATCGCGAACGACGACAGCACCGACTCAGGCTGTTAACGACACCCCAGTTCTCATCTGACGACACCCTAGCTTTAAGGCGACGACACCGATGACGTGACTGTTAAAGCGGGGTGTCACGGGGATTGTTCTCCATACGGGGTGTCATGGGCTTGCTCTCAAGCGTCATTTATAAGCACGACACACCCTTTATAGCATTTAAAGACACCCATAGAACAAGCTACGACACCTTGGAAGCAACATACGAAGATCGCGAAGGTTATAAGCATGGATGTCGTAGCGTTGTAACTACGGTGTCGCGAGGCTTTTCTTCAGCATTCGTTTGGAGCACGGGTGTCCTAAGCTTGTAACTACGGTGTCTTAACAGTATATCAGGGTGTTGTAGCTTTAACGACGACACTAGAGCTATATGGATAGAAATAACGGGAATATAGGCCGAACCACTCTGACGATACTCCAGTTCATGAGGTATAACATCTTAGTTAAAAGAGTATGACATTCGTGCTTACAAAAGTAAACTCTAAACAGTTATGACTCCAGAATGTCATAACTGTTTGTTCTGAGGAAGTTACCCGCGCATTAAACGGTTTGGTCACGCATTAACTAACTCTAACCAGAAAAAATAGTTGGTGTAATAAAGGAGCTTTACAAAGAAATGGGAAGGACTTTTTACTTCGTACTGCGGACCACATTTTTGTACAAAGACTCCAGTAGCCAGGTATTCCAGCCTCGAAGCTGAAATATTTTCTTTCGACCGGACTCTCAGAGCGAGGGCGACGGTTCGTGCTCAACTGATTCCGGTGATGCATCCGAAATCCAGAGCGAGAGGGAAGAAAGGGGAAGAAAGAGTTCTTCTTGCACAGATGAAATCCAACGTAAAATGGCGCTAGGATGGAGGGAAAGGGCATTTTCGTCCGCACGCTAATTTTTAAAAAAAAAAGAACTGCTTTAAATGCCATCACGTTAGCAGGACCATACCGCCCGGCACCGTCATCTACGTAGGCTCCATGGACCAATCAGAAGAGGCGGTGCAGCCCACGTAGGCCTTGCTGCACCGGGGGCGTGTACAAAGACTTTTTCCAGATAAATATTGCTACCAACTTAGTTATGGGTTCCCAAGGCCTTCGGCTCTGTAATCTTGGTGCAGTGGGGGCCGAGAAAGAGAGATCTTAGCATGAGCGAGAGATCCAGGCAACCAATACATGACAACTGACATATGGAAACATTGGCCAGCGTATTATCTACTGTTTTATACACTGATTTTAATATTCATCAATTAAAACTCATTTAGAAAAATGAACTTGGAAATCTCAATGCTAGTATCGCTTTGGTAGATGTTCAGGACGCGACGTTTTATCACCAGCTAATACTAAGAGGGCGGCTAATTTGAATACATCCAGAAACAAACCGTTGAGTTGCTCCAGTTTCTCTTCAAACCAATCATGGAATCTTGGTGACGTCCAGCAAAAATCCAAATTATGGCAATTTTGTTCTGGAAGAACATTATTACTATTTGACTTGGCTCCATAGCTCGATTGTTTCACAAATCGATTAGCTTACACAAAACACATGGCAGGGGACCTAGATCTCTTTCTTTGGTGACACCTGCGATCAAACCTGGAACCTAGATTGGCATTCAAACAGAGTAACAAGTTACCAGCTTGGGAATTCTGTCTTACTTGGGTCGTAAGGTTTGATTAAGGTGCTGCAGCTGACAAATCTCAAGCATCGTAGTATAAAATAGGGAGCAACGAAACCACCAATAGTGGAGCCCACTTCCAAATCATTAAATTCTTATCAAAGGCCAATAATGGTATTGTTCACCAAGTTGACTTACTTTTACCATTATTGCAATCAAGGTTTATTACAAAAACTGTAATTTCTCATAAAATATAATAAAAACGAAAAATATTCTTTCCCACTAACATAATATTAGGTTCCCTGAGGGCTGGAATCGAATAAAATTCCAATTTTGACCCTATTCCAATATTTGGTATGCCGATAAACTCGAAAATCACATTTATTTTGGAATTATCAATGCTAATCTACTCAAAAGGAGAATGGAAATAAATAATATTTTTGAAAATTTATAAATTAATTGGTAATATTTATAATGCAAAATAATAACAAATAATATATTTGATATGAATTAATTATCCTAGTAATAGTAAAAATAGATTATAAATAATTTATTATTATTATTATGTTAAATAATAAGAATATCAAGTAGTACACACTATAGTACTATACCAATTGCTATGTAAAGGTCTACCATGCATTGTACTAACAAATGATAATAATAATTTATAAAGATACAGACATACATTGTTACATGGTATTGAATATGAAATACAAATATCAGATTAATGTTAGAACATCAATTAAAAAATATACTAGAATAAAAATAAAATCAATTAAATTAATATGCTGGAATAAAATTTTAAAAAAAGAAAATAAAGAATGATAGCATGCCTCTTTAAAATACCAAAAAAAATATAATAACAATACAAGATATGAATAAAAATAGGATCAAAAGCATAATGAAAAATATGAACAAAAAAATCAAAATTTTAAAATAAAACATTAGATAGAACTAAATCAAAAAATACTAAAAAACTAAAAATAAGTATTATAAGACAATTATAAATCATAGTAATCAGAGAAAAATATTAAAAACTGAAATAAAAAACAATTAAAAATAAAAGATAAATGAAAAAATATAGAACTAGTTAAGTTAAATATTAAATCTCCACTGATATTCTTTTTTCCTGGACTAAGACGTCCTTCCTTTCTAATTCCTATCCCCTTTATTTTTTTATTTCCGCAAACTAAACGTATCATAGGGTTATGGATAGTACTTTCTCAAGCTACAGAAAGCTGTTCAAACATATGTGCAGCAATAACCACTCGTACAAAGAAAAATAAATTAATTTCTTTTAAAGAAAGAAGGGGGGCTTGGCATCCTATTCATCCTTTGAATGACAATTTTATCGCTAGCCTGTACATAAAAGCATTTTACGCTATGGGTGCATTTGGGAGCCCAAACAGAATCACAAAGGTTATTTTAGATCCCTGATCGCCCTTATACCATGGTAATCCAATTCTTAATCATTTAAAAACACCATAATTGATATGATATATGCTAATGATTAAAAATTTTTGATCTAAAATCATCACATTGGTATCCTACAGGAAGGCTAGACCACGAAACATCAAATACCAAAATTATCCAGGATTGGTTAACCTTTTTTATCTTAAAAAATAATTATCCCTAATATACTTCGCAAGTATCATGATAATCATTATTTCATATTATTTATTATTATAACGTTTAAATTAAATTACAAATTATTTGTTATAATGTTATATTATGATGTAATAGTATAATATTGTATTATACTATAATTAAATTATTTTATAATAATAACATTATTGTATAGCAATATATTATATTATAATGTTATAATTATAATTATATTATATTACAATAACATAATATTATAATATTATTTTAAAACTATATTATATTAATATGAAATAATATCAAGCATTTTTTATATAGATGAGGAGCATTTGATTCCTAAATCCCAAATCAAGATCATTACTTAGGAATAATTTTGGATATTCAATCTCATCACCTATACTTACTTGAATTACCAATGACCTAAATGGATCACTCCATACCAAATGCCTTTAAGTAGTTATAGTTCTGTATGTACCTATCTGTGTTTCCAACTCGTACAAGCAGGCCAGGTATTAAACATAAAAAAGACCACCTAAATCAGCAACTGGTTATAAGTTCTTGGTCAGCAGACAATTAAGCTTAAAATAGCCATCAATGCAGGAGAGAAACCTCAATTATCCCCAGAGATGAGAGGAGATTTTGAAGCAAAACCTGCTTAATTATCAATTTTACAAAAAAGGGAATATATATAGCTTGCTTTCAATTTTGCTGAACCATTATATCATGAGTCCAGTTAACTCCTAAAATCATCATGAGTCTAATAACTACTTATATATTTTGTTTTCAGTCTCCCCAAGAGAAACACCTGGGTGATTAAGCCTATTTTTTCTGCAAGGATTGGGGTGATTCATGTTGGCAAATCCAAAACAAGATCATCTGTCAAATTGTAACGATTGCATAAAATTTGTTAAGATTTATGTGTTAAGTCAGTAGCACGGGTATCTCACCCCATTACAAACAGAATAAAAATAGTTGACCAAGAAACACCAGCAATACTAAAATCAACCACACAAATTCAAAAAATATTCAATAAAAACATTAACTCATAAGATCTTCAGTTTTCTATCTTGGATTCAAACAAAAAGTTTGGATTATAATCAAAATTTTCATCAGTTGACTAACAAATAAAGACAAAAGAAAACCCAAACATTCTTCTGTTTAAGCTAAGAATCAATCTAAAAACCACCGTTCGAGTCCGTAAAGAGGCAAGATGCATGAAGATCCTCAGTCGAATAAGCTAAAGCCCATGTCCTGCCATCATAAAATTAAATTAAATAAATAAAAAACAAACTTTCAGAAAGAATGGGATTATTAAACTCACCTCATCTGATTCCTCTTTCTCTTCAACCTTCTCCTCGTTCTTGGCTTCGGCGGCAGCTGGTGCATCGGCGGCACCTCCGCCGCCCGCAGCGACCGCGACAGCGGCGACGCCTCCTCCCGACGGGACCGAGGCAAACTTCTCCCTCCCGGAGGCAATCAGTTCCGTGATATCCTTCCCTCTAACCTGGGTCAGCAGCAGATCTATCCCGTCTTCCTCCGCCTCCGCTCCCACTACGAACAGAAAACCCAAAAAGAAAAGAGTCAGATCAAACCCTAGATATATAAGAGCAAGAACAAAATGAGGAATATGATCAACGTGTGTGAAAGAATGGACCTGATTCGAGGATGGACTTGATATCCTCGGCCGAAGGGTCGGCGTTGCCGCCGAGGACAGCGAGAAGATACGCGGCCACCACCTTCATCTCCGCTTGCCAACCTTCCGCTGCTACTACCGAGATCGGGACTGCGATGCGGCTGCGAGCGGTCGAGGAATTGAAAAGCCCTGCGGCACCCTGTCCCAATAAAACCCTAACTCAGGTGTTACGCTGTACCGCAGAAACTTCTTAGCTTAAAGTGCACGCTGACTTCAATTCGACTTTGTGTTGTAGCTGTTCGCAACTCTTATTAGCCTGCAATAAGCTGGTTTTTTCCGACCTCTGGTTGGCGATGCTCGATTAACTCTTCTGAACGTCGGGAATGAAGGCATTCTCGAATCCTCGCCTCATCGGGTTACCTGTAAAAAAGTTTCGGGACCGAAGGGGGTCTCCGGCAGGACCCTCTGATGGCCAAGTTAGTGACTGAGATCACAGCTGAAGAAGAGCTCGAGTGAGCCCTGTTTTGTATGGAAAAGAGAGCTCTCAGGGAGGAGGAATCCCTTTGAGAGTTGAGATGGCGATTTTGGGGGTTATCGCGCATACCTGTTTGGTAAGTGGTTCACCTTTTTATAGGGGTTGACCCTGGCATAACCACATGGGGTGGCATGAATCAGAAGGTCTGCAGAGCCCTTGCATGGATCTGGGCTGATTGGTGGGTTACGTCCTATCAGCAACGGGGCTGTTGGGCGGCGCGCATCAGAGAGGCAGTTTCTTGAGCCGCTGGGGCTGATCTGGCGGGAACTGGGGAGTTCCGGGGCCGAGTCGGGCCGGCCGGGACGGCCTTGGCCGACTAGGCGGGACTGGAGACGTGGAGGAAGTGTCGGGGGTGACCTGCTTGGAGACGCTGTGGCCGACTGGAAACCGGGGCCGCCTAGCTTGGAGACGTTGTGGCCGGCTAGGAACCGGGGTCGCCTGGGAAGGTGCCGGGGCCGACTTGGATCAGGCGGGGTCGGTAGGGAAGTGTCGGGGCCGCAGGGGACTAGCTTGGACACGCCGGGGCCGGCTGGGAAGTGTCGGGGCCGCCTGGCTTGGAGACGCCGTGGCCGGCTAGGAACCGAGGCCGCCTGGCTTGGAGACGTCGTGGCCGGCTAGGAACCGGGGCCGCCTGGCTTGGAGACGCCGTGGCCGGCTAGGAACCGGGGCCGCCTGGCTTGGAGACGCTGTGGTTGGCTAGGAACCAGGGCCGCCTGGCTTGGACGGGCCGGGGCCGCCTGGCTTGGATGGGCCAGGGCCGGCTAGGAAGGTACCGGGGCTGCCTGGCTTGGATGGGCCGAGGCCGCCTGGCTTGGACGGGCCGGGGCCAGCTAGGAAGGTGCCGAGGCCGCCTGGCTTGGACACGCCGGGGCCGCTTGGGAAGTGCCGGGGCCGCGTGGGAGGTGCCAAGCCGCCTAGCTTGGACATGCCGGGGCCGGCTGGGAAGTGTCAGCCTTTGGGGCCGACTGTCTTGGAGGTGCCGGTCTTGGTAGGTGTCGGCCTTTGGGGCCGACTGTCTTCGAGGTGCCAGCCTTGGAGGTGCCGGTCTAGGAGGTGTCGTCCTTTGGGGCCGACTGTCTTGGAGGTGCCGGCCTTGGAGGCGCCGGTCTTGGTAGGTGTCGGCCTTTGGGGCCGACTGTCTTGGAGGTGCCGGCCTTGGAGGTGCCGGTCTGGGAGGTGTCGGCCTTTGGGGCTGACTGTCTTGGAGGTGCCGGCCTTGGAGGCGCTGGTCTTGGTAGGTGTCGGCCTTTGGGGCCGACTGTCTTGGAGGTGCCGGCCTTGGAGGTGCCGGTCTTGGCGGTGTTGGCCTTTGGGGTCGACTGTCTTCGAGGTGCCGGTCTGGGAGGTGTCGGCCTTTGGGGCCGACTGTCTTGGGGCCGTCGGTCATGGAGCCGTCGGTCTTGGAGCCGTCGGCCTCTGGGGCCAACTGTCTTCGAAGTGCCGGCCTTGGAGGCACCAGTCTTGAATGTGCCGGCCTTGGAGGTTGTAGCCAAAGGCCGGAGCCAAAGGCCGTCACCGAAGGCCAACGCTGGAGGCCGGAGCCAAAGGCCAGCGCTGGAGGCTGGCGCTGGAGGCCGACGCTGGAGGCTAGCGCTGGGGGCCGGCGCTGGAGGCCGGTGCTGGGAGCCGGTGCTAGAGGCCGACGCTGGAGGCTGTCACCCTTTGGGGCCGTCCAAAAAATTTTATTTTTCATGGGGTCAACTGGCCCCATCAAATGCCCCCCACACTCCTTGAGCTTGCGTGCCCCACATCAGCTAAGCGAAAGGAGTGTAGAACTTCGAAAAATTTTTTGGAGGCAAATTGATTACCTTACGCCCGCCACTGAAAGCAGCGTATACTAACTTTTTTGGGGGATGCTTGTCAGTTAGCCGTTGAGGCCAAGATGAAGCCGATGAGGTAGAGTTGTAGCCGCCGAGAACCTTTTGAACCCCGAAGGGTGACCTGAGAGCTGAGAGTCGTCAGGTTCCTTTTCTTTAAAGAAATTGGTCTCCTTCTGCAGGGTTGGTCTACCCCCAGGAAACTCTGTTGATTGGAATCCACATGTCTTGAGCTTGAGAGTGCCGACACGGAGCCGGTCTTGGGTGCCGACGACGGAGTCGGTCTTTGTTGCCGACGCGGAGTCGGTCTTTGGTGCCGACATGGAGCCGATTTTTGGTACCGACGCGGAGTCGGTCTTTGGTGCCGACGCGGAGTCAATCTTTGTTGCCGACGCATAACCGATCTTTGGTGCCGACGCGGAGCCGGTCTTTGGTGCCGACGCGGAGCCGGTCTTTGTTGCCGACGCGGAGTCGATCTTTGTTGCTGATGCGGAGTCGGTCTTTTGTGCCGACGCGGAGTCGGTCTTTGTTGCCGATGCGGAGCCGGTCTTTTGTGCCGACGTGGAGTCGGTCTTTGGTGCAGACGCGGAGTCGGTCTTTGTTGCCGATGCGGAGTCGGTCTTTGTTGCCAACGCGGAGCCGATCTTTGGTACCGACGCAGAGCTGGTCTCTGTCTAAGAAATATACTCATCCCAAGAGCGTGATAAAACAATATTCTGAATAATACTTCATTAAAGAATCAGCAAGCTACCGTCCGCATTCCGAATGTGGGAGAGAAGCTTCCCATTTTGATGCCAGCTTGCTTCCTTCCATCGGCTCTTCGAGCTGTTGTCGCCCCTCGTGAGATCATGCTATTGTTCTTTCTGTTGAGCGTTGTCGATGCAAATCTGAGGCGCTGGAGGTACCGACGTACCTGGGGCCGTCAGGTTTCCTTGAACGAACTTGCCTAAGTGGCCCTGCTGGATAAACTTTTCAATGGCCTTCTTCAACTGGCGGCAATCTTCAGTGTCATGCCCATAGTCTTGGTGATACCGGCAGTAAAGCTCTTTGTTGTGGGGGTTTATTGACTTTAGGGGATGTGGGCGTTGAAAGTAAGGCTTCTCCTCAATCTCTAGCAGGATGTGGGAGATTGGAGCCGTGAGAGGAGTAAACCGCCCCTTAGGAACCAGCGCTTGGGGCCGGTGGTCAAAGCGACGGGGTGGTTCGGGCTGCCTGGATCGTCCCTCAGCTGGTTCTGTGGGTGTTGGCTTCTTATTGGAACTCCTGCCGGCTTTCCTTCTGGATGAGTCAGCCTCGTTGGCACGGATGTACTTCTGGGCCCGGAGGAGGAGGTCGGAATAAGAGCTTGGGGGCTTCTTATCCAGGGAGAAGGTGAAGCGGGACGGAAGGAGTCCCTGCTTCAGCGCTAGGGAGGCCACCGCATCGTAGAGATGGTAGACCTCGAGGGCGGCGGTTTTGAATCGAGACGTGAAGTCCCGCAGTGACTCTCCTTCCTTCTGGCGAACAGAGAAAAGGCTGTCTGCCACCCTTGGGATCCGGCGGCAGGCGTCAAAGTGGGCCAAAAATGCCCTCTCCAACTCCCGGAAGGAGTCGATGCTGTGAGAGGGCAAGCGTGAGTGCCATGCACGGGCGGCCTTCCGCAGGGTTGCGGGGAAGGCCTTGCAGAGGAGGGCATCTGGAGTGCCCTAGATTTGCATCATAGCTTTGTAACTCTCGAGGTGGTCGAGGGGGTCAGTCGTACCGTCGTACGGGTCCACCTGGGGGAAGCAGAACCTCGACGGAACCGGTTCCTCCAGTATGCGGCGAGTGTAGGGAGGACGAGTGTCGAACTCTTCCTCCGGCTAATGGCTGATCTTCTTGGCGAGCTCGTCGAGGCGCCAGTTGTACTCCTCCAGGCATTCCTCTGCTTGGTGGTTGATCATCGGGGCCCTCCGAGATGGCTCAGAGGAAAAAGAAGAAGAGGAGGCAGAAGGAGATGGAGACGGACGTCGGGACTTCCGCCTGGGTTCCTCGTGATGATGTGGCTTGGGAGGAAACTCGTTGGGGCCGTGGTCAGGGGACCGCGGCCGCTTGGAGGGCTCGCGCCGAGGCTTCCTGGGGGAAGCTTGACGTCGGCCGGTCTCTCGCCGACTGGCCTCCCACCGGAGGGAGCCTCCCCTCGCCGACTGCTGACTGGCGAGGGGAGCAGTTTGATGCTGGGTGGCCACGGACTGTTATTGCTGGAGCCCGTGGATCATGGCGGTGAGATTCTGGACTTGCTGGGAAAGAGTCGCCAGCCGTTCCGCTGTTTGGACAGCGGCGTCCGGCAGCGGGCAAGCGACCGGAGGGTCAACAGCAGGGGGATTGGCCTCCTGCTGTCTAGTTGACGGGGGAAACCCCGCTGGGCAGCTGATGGAGGCGTCCTGAGCTCGGGTCACCACCATGGCTTCTGGAAGAAGAGGGGGGACGAAAGATGTAGCTCAGAGAGAACGTTCGCTACTTTTTCTTATCCCCCCTTCCTGGCGCGCCAATCTGATGATGCTCGATCACCTCTCCTGGACATCAGGAACGGAGGCGCTCCTCGAATCCTCGCCTCGCCGGGTTGCCTGCAAAAAAGTCTCGGGACCGGAGGGGGTCTCCGGCGGGACCCTCCAACGGCTAAGTTAGTGACTGAGGTCACAGCTGAAGAAGGGCTCGAGTGAGCCCTGTTTTGTGTGGGAAAGAGGGCTCTCAGGGAGGAGGAATCCCTTTGAGAGTTGAGATGGCGATTTTGGGGGTTATCACGTATACTGTTTGGTGAGTGGATTCACCTTTTTATAGGGGTTGACCCTGGCATGACCACGTGGGGTGGCGTGAGTCAGAAGGTCTGCAGAGCCCTTGCATGGATCTGGGCTGGTTGGTGGGTTACGTCCCATTAGCAACGGGGCTGTTGGGCGGTGCGCATCAGAGAGGCGGTTTCTTGAGCCGCTTGGGCTGATCTGGTGGGAACTGGGGAGTCCCGGGGCCAAGTCGGGCCGGCCGGGACGGCCTTGGCCGACTAGGCGGGACTGGAGACATGGAGGAAGTGTCGGGGGTGACCTGCTTGGAGACGCCGTGGCCAGCTGGGAACCGGGGCCGCCTAGCTTGGAGACGCCGTGGCCGGCTAGGAACCGGGGCCGCCTGGGAAGGTGCCGGGGTCAGCTAGGAAGCTCCGGGGCCGACTTGGATCAGGCGGGGCCGGCAGGGAAGTGCCGGGGCTGCCTGGCTTGGAGACGCAGGGGGCCGGCTAGCTTGGACACGCCGGGGTCGGCTGGGAAGTGCCGGGGCCGCCTAGCTTGGAAGTACCGAGGCCGCCTGGGAGGTACCAGGCCGCCTAGCTTGGACACGCCGGGGCCGGCTGGGAAGTGCCGGGGCCGCCTAGCTTGGAGACGGGGCCGGCTGGGAAGTGTCGGGGCCGTCTGGCTTGGAGACGCCATGGCCGGCTAGGAACCAGGGCCGCCTGGCTTAGAGACGCCGTGGCCGGCTTGGACGGGCCAGGGCCGCCTGGCTTGGACAGGCCGGGGCCGGCTAGGAAGGTACCGGGGCCGCCTGGCTTGGACATGCCGGGGCCGCCTGAGAAGTGCCGGGCCGCGTGGGAGGTGCCGGGCGCCTAGCTTGGACACGCGGGGCCGGCTGGAAGTGTCGGCCTTTGGGGCCGACTGTCTTGGAGGTGCCGGCCTTGAAGGCGCCGGTCTTGGTAGGTGTCGGCCTTTGGGGCCGATCTTGGAGGTGCCGGCCTTGGAGGTGCCGGTCTGGAAGGTGTCGGCCTTTGGGACCGACTGTCTTGGAGGTGCCGGCCTTGGAGGCGCCGGTCTTAGTAGGTGTCGGCCTTTGGGGCCGACTGTCTTGGAGGTGCCGGCCTTGGAGGTGCCAGTCTGGGAGGTGTCGGCCTTTGGGGCCGACTGTCTTGGAGGTGCCGATCTTGGAGGCGCCGGTCTTGGTAGGTGTCGGCCTTTGGGGCCGACTGTCTTGGAGGTGCCGGCCTTGGAGGTGCCGGTCTTGGCGGTGTCGGCCTTTGGGACGACTGTCTTCGAGGTGCCGGCCTTGGAGGTGCCGGTTTGGGAGGTATCGGCCTTTGGGGCCGACTGTCTTGGGGCTGTCGGTCATGGAGCCGTCGGTCTTGGAGCCGTTGGCCTTTGGGGCCGACTGTCTTCGAGGTGTCGGCTTTGGAGGCACCGGTCTTGGATGTGCCGGCCTTGGAGGTTGTAGCCAAAGGCCGAAGCCAAAGGTCGTCGCCGAAGGCCGACGCTGGAGGCCAGAGCCAAAGGCCGGCGCTGGAGGCCGGCGCTGGAGGCTGGCGCTGGGGGCCGGCGCTGGAGGCCGACGCTGGAGGCTGGCGCTGGGGGCCATCCAAAAAATTTTATTTTTCATGGGGTCAACTGGCCCCATCAGTAGGCATAGTCATAGGTGATTTCGGTCTACCCTAAATCGAACTTAGAGCCAATTCAATGAGGTTTAATTCCAAATTTTAGACTGAGAACTAAATCAATAATCTTGAATCAATCCAATCAAACCAATTCTATTCCAACTCACTTGCAGAGAATAAGATATAAGATGCATCCCTATTTTCAAAATGTTGAATAAAGTTGATCAGACATCAGACTAGATCGAGCTATGCATTGATAGATAGGATCAATGCTCATATTCGGGCTTAGTTTGATTTGATCATTAAGTCTACATGTTTTATTCGGCTCAATCTAATTTCAAAGAGCCAATCTCTTATTTGTTCATCAAATTCTCTTTTTTTCTCTCCCATTTACAATCTAATTAGAATTATTTCTAAGTACCCAAACTTATAAATGTTTGAACTAGAATCGGCAAATGGGCAAGCCATCAAGCTCATGATTAGCTAAATATATAAATATGCATACGTATGCTTTCTCGAGCCAAATTGGATTATTCTTTAGATATTTTTCAAGTTCAACCTGATTTTTTTTAAAAAAATTAAACTTTTTTTTTTCCTAGGCCTAACTGATGAAGTTATTTTTATTATCCAAACCCAAAAAATTTTGAACTGAACTAGAAATGCTAGGCACGCCACTCAGCCATGATCAGCTCTAGTATTAAGGAACCAATGAACAAATTATTAACTGCTAGTATGCTAGAGATGGCCTGAAAAATCCCAACAACTTCTTTGTATTTTAGTTTAATAAGAATAAAATATTATACTATGTTTATTTTGATTTTAGGTTAGTACACTAACATTTAAACACACCTTGAGTATGCATTATATTTGATATCTGTATTTAAGGTTACTAAATCCCATTTAGTTCAAAAAATAAGACTCCGAAATAGAAATTAAATGGATAATTCCGATTCAAAATATTTGTTTAGCTTGAATTAGAATATAAATTCTCATCCTATGTGAAATTTGAAATAGACTATTGGAAACTCGAATGAGATTGTGATTTCCATTCCAATAATCAATTGCATCCTCTCTCTCCTACTCCTTTTCTCTCCTTTTTCCCATCCAACGCCAACTCCTTTCATTCTATGACCCCTCTTAACACATGCTGCCATTATCATGAGTTCTCCTTCTTCCTTACAATACAGGGCTAGAGATAACAAATGATGCAGTAATGGTAGAAGACAGAATAATTTTCTTGTTGGATATATAATGCAATTATATATTAAAAAAATACAAAACCCTAGTAAAAAATCCTACAGCCTTTTCTTCTTCTCTTCATCGGATGCTTAGATTTGAACTTAATACTATTTTATTTAATTATAATATATATTATTATATTATTGTTCTATAATGGTCTACCTTTATTTATCAATTTGTAGGTCTTTTTATTTATGAAATAAATGTATTAAATTGAATACATATATAAAAAATATCAAAAAACAATTTAACTTAAATCATAATTGTATTATATGAAACTTAGGCCACAAATATTTGAATTTTTTTAATAATTTATAAATATGAAGTTACAAATAAAAATTACTAGATCATTAATATATTTTAAAAAAAATATAGTCCGCCCATCCTACCAAAGCCTCAAACGGGAGGTTGGGATGATTTTTCATGTATTAACTTAAGATTAGATATCAATGTTCATGCATAGGCCCTATTTTTTGTTTTTACATAATTTTCCACATGAATAGGCATACAAGATTTTTCATGTGCATATGAAAATATAGATTGATGGTGTTTTTATAGGCTATATTTGTATGGAGGGATGAAATGTTGCTTTTACCATGCATGAAAAAGCAAAAATGTGATATTCTTTGCCTAGGACTTTACCTGTATCATGCATGTCAAGTAATACCTACATGTGGCTCCAGATGGCTCATGATAGCAATATAATGACCATGTAACGTTTTAAACCCATCGACTGATTCAATTAACTCTATTAGTAAACTAAAACTACGTAGCCTAAAAATTCGAGTGAAAGTTGATGGATAGCAAGTGAACTTGAGTTATAAACACATAATATATTTTTTTTCTATATAATATGAAACTAAATTTAGGGTTTTACATGTGTAGTAGCTCAAATTGTGCTAGAAGCTAGAGTGCTACATGCCTTCGATACCATGAGAGTAGAGCTTTAAGGAATGAATCAAGAGGAAAAGCAGCAGTAGAAGAGGAGGAGGTGGTTATGAGGAGAGCAATGACGCTGCTGCTTTTTTATGGGAGGCAAAGGGAAAGAGAAAGGGTGGTAGGCTTCATGTGATCAACCATTATTAAAAAACAACTTGCAAATACTTGTTCTTAGTCAAGTCAAATCATGACATATGCATCATCAAAATTTTGATGCAGGCACATCCTCCTCTTCATCCCTTAACATCAAATTGGATAATGACATGCGCATCATCAAACTTTTGATGCAAGCACATCCTCCTCTTTGTCCCTGAATAATTAACCAAGGTTTTGCTCGAAGATTAGTTGTCACAAGTAAAGATTGGCAACCTCTCATTATTTTTTATTTTTGGATGATTTTGACCATGGTCTTCGATGCTCCAAATTTAGTAACATATTATGTAGAAAAATAAATATATTATATGCTTAAGTCTACTTATTATCCTTTTAACTCCGACTCAAGTTTTTGGACCACATAGATTCATTAAATTAATTCATCAATAGCCTTAAGTCAGAATTCTATTTTCTTTTAACTCTCCACTATGATCATTGATCAATAGCCTTCAATGTTTTCCCTTTCTAGGTTGCTGCAAAATGATTTCTGGTTCTTGATTGCATCATTCTCTAGCGATCTTTTAATTTTAGAAGAGAACATTAGGTCAACTGATTTCCTATTTGTTTATTATATTGAATCATCATAAGATTTCATGTGGCCATCTCCTGACGGCTTTTGATGAAGTAATTTTCGTTGCCTTAAATGATTTGAGATTTATTTTTCACTTATGTGCCGCTGAGATTTTCTTGGGCGCAGCAGTTGTTTTCTTCAAAGATGATGAAACGATTCCCGGAGCCAAATAGTCAAACCATCTGTTATCTGATATGAAGATTTCTTTAAGCTTCGAACCAACAAGGCATCGTGGGAGGCCTCCGTCTAGCTGACTCACTTAAACCTAAGAAATCGAAAAAGTTTTGGGCTGAAAACCAGCTTGGAATCTTACCAACCATGCTACAAGATCTCAGAGATAGGGCATTAGGAAAGCGTTTAGGTCATATATTTAGTGTTATTCGTGAGAGCTTATTCCTCCCAAGAAACACCACCTCCAATCTCCAATCCATGACATATCTACAGACTCAAAGAGAAGCGAGACAAGCATGGCAAAGTTTCGCTTACGCTATGATCTCATCACCTCTGCAAGTTGAGCACAAGTTTAATTGCACATCAAGTCACCACTTGAATTCCGTACTCATTAGTGAGCGGCAGCTTTCCTTCTTAGAAGATGTTCCACAGCGAGAGAATTGATCTTGGCAGCAAGTATGAAATCATTTTCAGTCAATCCTCCTGCACGTAAGAGAAAGGCAATGCAATTTTAAGAGATGAAAGAAGAACGCATTTTTAACTACAATTTCAGTGTAATTACATCTAATATGAGCCATATAATATCTATCATATATAACTCGCTTGACGGTATTCCTGCAGAATTTAATACAGTTAAAAAAAAAAAAAAAGGGAAGAATGGAACAACATCTATAACTGATTTCAGATAATGATAGCTGGCTATTTCTTGGTATCTATCAGCAAGTTCCCAGGCCTGTTCAAATTACTAGGAGAAAAAGAATCAATTTACTAATGTTATAAATGCGAACTCTGGTTTTTTTTCTATATAAAGTAACAAAGTCATCAGTTGCTCTAGAGGTGATCAATAATGAGAGAGTTGCTTTGACATTGATAAATTTACCATTGAAGACCTAAATGTGTCAATACAAATACCGGCACAACAGTTTCAGCATATGTGTATTTGTTGCAGCTACATCTTTGATTTATATTTGAAACAGATAATGCTATTTTCATCAACTGGTCCTTTTTGACATGAAGAATTATTGCCTCCAGACCACCAATGATGGATCATATAATCACAGATGACTGTAATTCTGCATTATATACATGATATAATTGATGTGCCTGTTCTCAGTTATGCTTCCAAAGATTGCTTTTCACATATGACAAACTTAATCTGGGTTAAAAAAGGATGCATATGGAATGTTAAAATTAATCAAGCTATATAACACAATCTACAAAAACAGTGAGACAAAGAGCATGTGGAGTGCAAGACAGGACGATATGCTGCACTCCAGCAACAAGGGAAAGTACGTAACCATCAAGACTTCCCCAACTCATAGAGAGTTTTTAGCGATCATTGATTGGTGATTATTTCTATAATGGGAAAACAATGAGTGCCTAGGACTGAGGATCACCAAGGCATAACTGGATGGTGGAAAAGAACGGGCCGAAAAAAATCTCAAAGTGATCTTCTGCTTTCTCCTTTATTAGGGAGAATTAAGAAGGGATACTCAAAAGCCAAATTCCAATTCTTAAAAATCTGCAGGAAACAAATGACTTTATTGTAAATGATACTTGGTAGGGTCAATGAAATATTATTCAGTGATGGAGAGAGATTTTCAGAAAAGACCATGTCTTTTTAAGGTTCTTTTTTCTTAAATACAATAAGAAGTAAAACACCACAAGCACCCTCATCAGCATGAGAAAGCATTAGCTTTTCAGTATATATCCAAGAACGAAAAACTGTCCTCTTAAAAGTCAAAACTAAAGTGAATTGACAACTTCTTACCAACTGAATGAGTCCATATATCAATTTTGACATTGTTCCAACCAACCAAGTGAAGGTCAGGATGATGACCTGAAAAAGACATGTTGCCAGCACATATATTAAATTAATTGGTGCCCACACTTGAAAATTAAATTTGAAAATCATTTTGTTATATAGATCCATTCACAAATATAATTATTTGCACCTTGAAGCATATCTGAAAAAGATTCACCCAGTTGCCTAAAGAAGACCATAGAAGATGTAATATATGAAATACTTTTTGGCTTATAGCCCCCTGACATTAGGGTCAATATCAAATATTACAATATGATGCACCACAAATTGATTGGCAATGATGATATTTAATTAGAAGTGTAGATAAAAACTAGTTTTTCATCTACTTAAGATCAATATAAACATTTTTAACATAAGGACATTTCAAAATCATAATCCCATGGTTCTCTAGGTGTCAAATCAAAGAACAAGTTAAATAGTAATTACATAATAATACCAAATAGTTTAATTTTTCACATACTTAAGATCCATTTAATCTTTTTTAACATACGGCATTTCATAATCATAATCCCATGGTTTTCTAGTTCTCAAATCGAAGAACATGTTAAACAATAATCACATGATAATCACTGAAATCATGAAAGTAATTAAGCAAATCAAGGTACTAAAATATTATGAAGAATTTTTGAAATTGCATGCATGCATGCATATGTACATTGCATATAAGGCTGACATATAATAATCCAAGATCTCACCCAAAAAGCTAGCTAAAAGATAATCTGAATATACCTTCTACATAGCCTTTTTGGATGAGGTCCTTGGTTGTTACAAAAACTTAGCTCTATTACCAGGTATCTAATACCGCCAACCTAGCATCTCATCCAAAAGGATTAGCTTGAAAGTAGTATTTGAATTCCTTGACTGCACATGATATCTACCACTTCACTTTCAAAAGACCAAAAGATTATTGAACCCAAGTACTATATAGATAAAATATTATTAGATGGCTATGGAAAATGTTGAGATAGAATAACATACACATACAAATATAAATACAAACACATACACACATAAATACATATATGTATCATGTATAAGGCTGGTATCCTATCACTTTTAAAAAACTAGATGATTATGGAACCCAAGGACTATGCAGATTCAACATCATTGGACCGCTATAAAAAATGTTGAGATAGGTCTATCATCATAAATACATGCATATTCTATATAAGGTATCACTTCAGTTTTAAAAGAATAGATGATAATTGAAGACAATGATTATACAGATTCAGTATCATTGGATTACACATGAACTATATGACACTTATATATATGAAAATCTCAAGTTTAATTCTTTTGAACACACACACACACACACACACATATATATATATATATGATAGAACCATAATCATCATCTGTAAGAAAATCTCACCAGCACAAAATCAGCTTAAAAGATGCAACAAGTGATTACAGAATTTAATTGGTGATTATAGAGAAGCTTTTATAGTGAATTCTTTTGAACAGTATCATTATGCATTATTCTGTGTTGATCTCAAGTTTGGCTCCATACAGGTCTACACTAGGGGATACCATTGGTGGTCCATAAGATGGCACAAAATGAAGATGTGACGCTTCCATGGACTTAATAGAGGACATGCTCATAGCAAATCCGCTCTCACCTTCAAGTAGTAGTTACAGCCAGTCAAGCAATCTAGAACAATTTAAGTACTCTCAAGGAAAGCTTACCAACATGATGACTAACATAGGGATCCTAAACTAACTTAATCCTAGAAAAGAATACTTCTAAAATATGACTAAACAAATAAGAAACTAAAAAAAGCTTTCATAGTCATAGCCCTAGGCCTGATAGCCCCATTGTCTACCTTGCAATGCTATTGTGACTGGAACATATTGTGGATACAACCTGGTCTGTTTGCATTGTTTTGCATTTGCATTACAATCCTACTGGATAACGTAAATACATAATAAAAGAAATAAAAGTTTGAGCTCAAGGCCTTTTTTGTTGCAAGGGAATATAGAAAAAGGAATAGGAAAAGAAAAGCTCTTCCTTGGAAATTTAAGGCTGTCTTTGGTTTTCGAGAACATTTTCCATTTTCATTTTATGTTTTTATTCTCTGAAAACAGATCTCATTTTCTGTTTTTTGATCTTTAAAAAATATGTTTGATGAGTGAAAACAATAAATTTCTTTTTATTTTCATTATAAATGATATCCTTTAGAAAGGTAAGCAAAAAAATTAAAGGGAATATTGTCAACTCCCATGTTTTCAAATTCTCCTTTCTTTTGATGGAAAAAAAATGTAAATATCTTTAAACTATTTTTAATTTTCTGCACTTTTGAAGTTATGTTTTTTCAGAAAATTGTTTTCATTTTCGTTCATCAAACACATTTTCACAAGTATTTTCTATTTTTTATAAAAATGAAAAAAGAACATGAATGTTATCAAAATCCAAACACAACCTAAATTTTCTGTTTGTTTAGTTTGTCAGA
The DNA here is from genome assembly GCA_900491605.1 of Calamus simplicifolius. Lineage (NCBI taxonomy): Eukaryota > Viridiplantae > Streptophyta > Magnoliopsida > Arecales > Arecaceae > Calamus > Calamus simplicifolius. The sequence goes on along the minus strand of UESW01003931.1, from coordinate 1,192,609 downwards.
AGACTTGGTGATTGATGAAGAAAAATAATGCACTTGTACATTGCAAAAATTAAACTTCATCTCCCTCAACCTTTTGTGAAAATACAAAGTTTTGCAACAAAAATAGAAAATTATTTTCATATTCTAGGTTTTTCCTATTTAGGAAAAAATATGATAAAGACTTCTTTAGGGGAAAACTATTTTTAGATGCCTTTTTCCTAGCAAAATAACAGACCCCAAGGGTGAAAAATGAATATTCAAAATGGGGGAATGCAAAAGGCAATAAGGTGAAATAACAGATACCCTCTGCCTCAGCAACATCTGCCACAAGCTGGAAGAACTCCAGTCCTTTTGTGAAACTCTTCACTTTCCATGATCGGTGCAACTTCATGACACCATCTTCACTCAACAAATTCCAACCTTGTACCTGATTTCAACATACAAGTGAGAAGCATCTTCACTCAACAATTGCAAAAAGGAGCATAAAAAGAGGTTGCAGGCAAACATGTGCAAGTAGTTCATTAGCCATTTCTTCTTGAAGGACTTGTATGCCCTACAAAGCCAATATTCATTATAATAAAATTAGTTTTATCAATATGCATATTGTATTCATGGGTACATTGTAATTAATATAATCATTAGATGATATTTTTCTTCTTAAATTACATTGTATGGAGATCATGTTAATAATAGAGATTATTAATAAAGGATGATGATACTTCAAATTTCTTATAATAATAGATCATGTTAATAATAAAAATTACTAATAAAGGATGATGATACTCCAATTTTTTACGGTCTAAAATTTAATCACAGCCTTAGAATATGAAAGGACTGGATATTCTATTATGGTTGTTATCGTAAATGACTGACTTGAGTATTTGTAAGGTGAAAAACATTAATTAGATGAAAAGGAACCCTCTTAGACTAATTGTTGTTATAAAGAGTTGTCCTAATCACGGTTACAGAAAGTTCTTATCTTATCGATACCGTTTTGATATTGTCAACTGGTGATACCCGATTGAAAGACTATATGCAAACATATTGGGTTGTATATATAATATATAAAGATTAATAGATATCCAAAATGAGATCTAACACTCTTAAAGGAAGAGAGAATATTCAAGATTGTCTTTTATGTATTGGACTAAAATCTGGCCAGTTATTTTAGAAAAGAAATTTTACTAAATATTTTTATATATAAAAAGGCTTCATCTTATTTACAAATATTTTATAAATTAAATTTCAATAGTTCAATACTGTAAAGAAATACATACATAAACTAGAAAATTGTAATATTTTAATGGTCCAATATTATTAGCATATGTGGAATATTAGTTGATAAAGGAACTATTATGTAAAATACTGTGTTATGGAATGCTCACAACTGTCTCGTTCTTTGGTTATAAGCTGTAGTTTGTTGATGAACATGATTGCGGCCACCAAGCCATCTTATGATTCAATTCAATCAAAATTTGGCTTATCAAAAAAGTTCCCTAATGGGTCTCATGCAACATGCTCTTTCTCCCTGTATGAAGAGAGACTTGGAAGCCCCAAATTCATGAAAAGACATAATAAGTCTCTTAACCTACAAATGATCACTTATGGGATTTAATATTATGAGTTATAGAATTCTATAGATCAATCTAATCATGGAATGAGTTACAAAATTTTAAAGATTAAACTCATTATGATATGGGTTATAGAATTTTAAAGGCCATAATAATCATGAAGAAGTTATAGAATTCTAAAGCATTGAACTCGTTATGATACGGGTTATAGAATTCTAAATATCATAATAATTATGAAGAAGTTATAGAATTCTAAAAGATTGAACTCATTATGATATGGGTTATAGAATTCTAAAGGTCAAAATAATCATGGAGTTATAGAATTCTAAGAGGTTTTATGGGTATGGAATCCTAAGAGACAAAAGGAAGTCATCACTTCTAAGATTGAAGCTAAATATGAGATTTTGTCCATGAAGAGCGTGCATGTGAACATAGGAGGGCTTTGCAATTGTGAAGTCTTGTAAGGACATTTCATGTTACACTATGGAGAGCTTATGAAGACGTTGTATAGCTCTCAATAGGATCTTAAAAGAAAAATATTTTATTTTCTCAACAGAATATGGTAAGACACCTATCTTACTTTATCTAAATCCATGTTGATCATATGAAGGTTATCATGCACTTATTTTCATTGTGTATTTAAAATGGGTGCATTACAACAATTTTTTAAAAAAAAGATCTTGATCTAACTAATAGTTCTTCACTCAACAATTGTAGAAAGGAGCATAACAAGAGTTGTAAGAAAACCTGTGTAAGTAGTTCGTTAGCCGCTTGTTCAGACATTGGACGAATATCCTTCGTGTCACATGGAACACATTTCTTGGAGGTCAAATCTGTGAATAGCATCAGAAGATTTTTAGACAGTAAGACAAAACTATGCTCCTGAACTCCTTACAATTTAGCATAGAAATTTAAACCTAGAAAAAATAACATGTTGAGATACATAGTACGTCAGAAATTATGAGGTTATTGTTTAGATGTTATTCACAACAATATTTGAAAGTTTTTCCTTATATTTTCAAAAGATTTTTGATGTATTCAGATTTTAAAATAAAACTTAATTTGTATCATTATAAGAAGAAAGGACAACATTTTTTTTTTGTACCGATGATTGCAAGGGCCATTAAAAACAAAGGAAAACTACAAGATCCAATTATTACCAACACGGTAAAGAAAAGTAAGCAGACAGAGAAAAAAAGAAGAGACCAAATAGGCAAAAGTTGTGCCTTCCAAGGATTGAGGAGCCAAGATTACCGGATCAACTGGCCGGTACTTTCCAGACCAATAAAGGATCAGCATGCAGCACTGCACAGCTATGCACCATTTGACACCACCCCATACTGCTCAATACCGGACCAATACAGCTATACACTTCCTCTTTTTCTTCTCACTTGAAATGATAGGTGCAGGTCTGTGTCCTGTGTTGGTATGTACACAGCATCATACATAACATACTAACACCATTATGAACCTGCACCCCGACTTTTAAATCCTCGCTGTCTTCAAATGTCTTACTCCCAAGCAAGGAAATTTCATCCTCCACTCGAAAATAAGCTCAATCTAATTCTGTTCCACACTCTGATTTAATTCTGAAATCTCTGTAGTGAAAATTTTCTATGCCCTTTCTCCATCCTTAGCATAGAGTTATCTTAGCAATTTTTTAGATAAATATGTTCACGTGTAAATTAGTTTCTACCCTTACAAATACATCATAGGGTGTATGGCATTTTAACTTATATCAATGCCCCAAATCCAGAGTAGCTAAACCCTTCCTCTCCAAGTAATCTATTGTTGTTCTTGCCCATGTCAGTATGTAGCTATGGATGAAAACACATGCATGTATTTTATACATGGGAGCAAGCCTAAAACGTTGGGACCTTTCTAAATCTCCATGCATCCAACTAGATGCCAAGGTGGGCATTTACTACCATTCTGTGTCAGCTGATTTCTTCCTCTTCTCATATACAACCATTAAAAGAGTTCTTGCAAAATTGCCAGCCAGCCTCACTCAGCTGGTTAACATTCCTCCCCCCGTATGAGAGATCTAAGGTGTGGTGGCAACACCACCATATTTCTCAGAAAAAAAAGGGAGTTCTTTCAAAACCAGATATTTCAGGATTTGGCTAGTAAGGCTCTGAATATATCATCACCTAGTTTCCTTCAAGTAAATATCTAGGAATTTTCATACATGAGCTTCAAAAAATAATTATCTATTTTTGGATTTAATTATTTGTGTTGTAATAAATTTTAAGGTGATGAGGTCATCAGCTGGTACTGATAAGAACAAAGACTTACACAGAAGGACTTGTAACCACCTTGATATAAGGGAGTGGACCAATACATGCGTCTTGCAAGAAAGGAGAATCGCACCTTTCACTTAGGACCTTATGAGTTTAATCACGCAGCCATGCATTATAGATGCTACCAGCATTATCTAAATAATGCAACTTCACACAAAGATACTGGTAACTAATTTTTGTAAAGATGTTGATTGATTAAACTCTCAAGATATAATAGGCACCAACCTTGAGAGAGAACATGAAATGGGTAAACTCAGCATCAATTAACCCATAGCATTAAAGATTTTTAGTTAGAAGTTTGTCATGTTATTTCAACAGTATTTAATTTAAAAATTGAAAAAAAAACTATAAAAGCAAGAAAGCTAATAGAGCACCCCACATGAAGAAGGATATGTTTGTATACCTAAAATATGATAAGACCATATCTTAAATTCACTATACAATGGCAACCTATAGGTGTTGAAAGGCTTAGCACGCACCTTGTGATGTAGAAGAACAACTAAATTCAGAGCTAAATCTCCTAATTGGTGGTGCTCTAACATGGGCCTTACACATCTTGGGTATCCAGCAATCCGAACTGCATGAACATGAATTACCATCTTTATGATGCAGAATGATAATATAAAAGCGAGCTTGTTGAATATACAAAAACTGCTAATGGAATAAATTGTGCGGAAATGAAATACTATGCATCCTATACTAACTTGCCACCTCATGGAGCTTAATAGCTGCACTTAACTACTGATAGTCTAGATGTTCTGATCAATAATCACAAACAATTATGCAAATGGCAATGCAAGAGAAAATTGCAAAGACTCTATGCTTCCAACCATTTGGCCAGTAGTACAGACAGCTAGTTTGTATTTGCCAACAATCCACTATAAGTTTGTTGTCATATCTCATCAGATGTTCAAATTTCAAACCATGCCATTTTTCAAATGAACACAAGAGAGAATCTAATAGTTGGACAGTCTGCACTGACAAATAAGAACCAGCAGCAACTCTACATAGAATACCACACTAAATGTTCTAGAATTGGAACGAGTGGATCTCATAAGACAGGGATCAAGCGCTTCTGGAGGCCTTTGCTGAACTTACTAACAAGGATCGAGAGTGCAGAAGAAGCTGTTTAGGCACTTTCAGCACAAGCCACTTTTACAGGACAGTGATGAACATATGCAGCTGATAAGGGCGAGCCAAAAGAGAGATGGGGATTGCATCAAGTACTTTGATGGCATACACAAGTTAAATGGATGCAGGAAGGGAAAGTACAGGTACTTCATGGCAAAGGACTCTGCACTGCTATATTGCATAAAAACAAAGCAACATAATGATCAACTGTTGTCATCAACTGATTGCCATTCTCAAACTATACTTCACAGCCACGTCTTTATAGCTATTTAAATTTAAACAAGGAGAAATATGGGTTGCAATATTAGGGGAGAGTTGATGGCTGATGTTTGGAAAGACAAATAAAGTAAAACGATCGATCAGGTTGATAGATTCAAGTAATAGGAACAAGAGAAGCCAAGTATGTGGAAATGTGCAATACTCATTAAGCTATAGCTCAAGGTAAATATCACGTATAAAGAATGTGGTCGCCACCAATGGCGAGAATACTATGAGTATCCTAAACGACAAACTCCATGTATACACTTTGAAATTGATGACGGCCAATCAACTGCAAGTGGATCATACTTGTACAAAAAGAAGCCGTCATTGATTATTGTAGTAAAGTTTTAGAAGCTATATCAATAGGAAGCTACAAACATTACATCTCTAAAATTGCTGCCAGACAAAATGATAAAATTCACACCAACTTACCCGTGCGCTCCTAAAATTATTTTAAGAAAATAAGCACCGACCTATTCAGTCAAGCATGAACAAAATATGCATGTTTAGAGAGGTGTGACCCTATACAGACAAGGCTGGATATAATCTCTTCCCAAGAAGACAGAGCCCTATCTCTTAAGTGAATGGTCCATGAAACAAGGCAACTAGGTGAAAGACATTGGCCACACCTTTTGAGAAAGCTCAAAGGTGGCATGATAAAGAAACGTTTATAATCCCACCTAAAAAACACAAAGAAAAAGAAAAGAAGAGAATAAAAAGAAAACTTAAGCAGACTACCAGTATGAATGAAGAGATTAGACTCACTTGCACAGTACATTTAATATCTTCATAAATTAAGCCAACCACCATCACCACCAACAAACAACTAACACTTTAACAACCAAGCATAATCCAATCGAAGGTTTTTAAGTAATGGAAACGGTCGTGTATCCATCAGCAAGTTGTAATGGCACGTTATGCATTTTCTGCTCCTTTCCTGTGCTTTTGAATTCTACGTGCCCGTAAATATTTCCAGCGTCCTCTAATTTGAGAAGTTTAGAAGGTCTCTCTCTCTCTCTATTCCTCCTCTATTAATAATAATACTCTCCCTTTCTCTTCTAATTCCTCAGTCCCGAACACCCCTTTCTCTTGAACATTTTTCCAAGCAATAAACAGAGACCATCGAGTTCTAATTCTTTAGAAAATATGATCAGATGAAGAAGAAAGATGATAGAGTGATTAAAAAAAAAATAGGAAAAGAGAGAAGAACGCATACCGCCCATGACTTGGAAACTGGCTTAGAAGGGGCGTCTGCGAAGAGAACCAGAGAGAGAAATTAGAGAATATTTCTTTTTATTTGGGTGGTCGAGGGCTTCTTGGAAATACTGGATAAGTTATTGAGTGGAACCAACCGACTTTGAACAGGGAGAGGAAACGGGTGTGAAGCACTCGATTCATCATCGCCATTTCTGGGTTCGATCTCTGATCGGCGGAAAGGCGTCGCAGGGACTGTATTTGCGACGCCTGCTTTAGACTGAAAGGGTCCAAAGGAACGGATCTTCTGGTGATGCTCGCGCGGCGCCGAGGGAGACGGTGGATGTAGAAGGCTTGTGTCCGGCCGGGCTTCTAAAACGGCAGCGATAATGGGCCACGACTGGGTTTTAGCTCGGGTTCGTGCCCTATTAAGCGCACGGAAATAAAGCAAGGCACCCTCGTCCTTGTATTTCGAAAGGAGAAGACTTGTTGCACCGGAGGGTTAACGCAGCAAGCGAGCAGATTGGTTGCCCTGTATGCGATGCGCGTGATAAAATTTATTAGATTTTGTCATGCATGTTTGGCATGAGCATACGACTCATGCTTACTGCATCATTTTTTATTTTAAAAATTATATAATTAAATTTAAACTATATAATAATAATAATGTTATACACCTGTGAAGGTGTACTCTTCTTTTACAGTGTGCCTGATTTCATTTAATATTAATTTTTTTTTTATTGTTCAATCTAATTGTTTACCCTTCTCTCTCCAATTGCTCAATCTAACTAAATGTTTGATTTTTTTTTCCTCCTTATCCGCCAACACAACCGATAGCAAAGAATTTAGTACTGTTTCTTTTCTTAATATTTTTTTATATTCACAAAAGCCACTTCTTGTTGAGTCATACCGAACGTAAAATCATTTATAGGTACATAGCTTCGATGAAATGTACTGGCCATGATTTTTGCTCATAACAAAGCTAAATTTTTTTTTATTATTTTTTTTATACACACAGATAATTACACTAGTCTAGTGCAAGTCAACTCTGATAGGTCAAACAGTAAAATTTATTTAAGTACAACAGGATAGGAATCACCATATTTCCAAATCCAAAACCTAAAGAAATGAGCTATCGAGCCCGCCATCCAGTCAGCCACGAAGTTGGCTTTCCGGTAGATGGCAGACATGATGGATCTGGACTCTGTGAACATCCCTCAAGAAAGACCAAACATTATGGCGCAGAGGATTGGTAAGAATATGGCCATAGCAGTTCCGCCTAAGTCATCGGATGACAGTAAGAGAATCCCTCTCAATAAAAGACTATGAGTATGAAGGATCCGAGTAGCATAGGAAATACTAGCTCACGCTGCATAAAGCTTAATCAAAGAAACAAAGGAATCTAGGAGGCCAAACCCTCCCACCGCCAGCAATGCTCCATCGATCCCACGAATAATAAATGCTAACCCTGCTAATCTGCCTCGAACACTTTCATCGAAGTTGATTTTGACAAACTCTGGGGGCTCCCAAGAGATAAAAATTGGATGCCAGGTCCCTGCCAAAGCAGCAGGGGAACCCCAGTGGCCACAATTGTCAGAATCAAGAGCAAAGCGATGGAGAGTGTATTTAGCAGTTAATGATAAGGTTTTCCTCACTATTCTTTGGGAGGAGACAATGTCATCAGTGAAGATAAGCAAATTCTACGATAGCCAGATCTGATAGGCTATGGCGGCCCAAATGATGCCCTGTTGCTGGTTACCTCTCCGGATATCGCACGGGAGGAGGGACCGCCAAGAGCCCAAGCCACCCTCCCTAAAGTGGTATCCCATCATTTGCCAGAGCGAGAGCATATGAAAATAGCGTGCTTGTTGTCTCCTCCTCCTGTCCACACAATCGACAAGTAGCCTGGATGGATAAACCCCTTCCAGAGAGCAGGGAGTAGGTAGGGAGATAGTCTTAGGCAAGCTTCCAAATAAAAAGCTAAATTCTGGGATGAATAGGAAGCTTCCAAATCCACACTATATCCATCGTGCACTGAGGCTGTGGCCTATAAATCTTTATGAGATCCCTAATCGGAGCATTAGAAAGACAAGATCTTTTCTATAATCTGGTGTCAATGTGTGCCCCGATATAAGTAGAATAGAAAATGTTCGACGAGATAACTCCTCCCCAAAAAACTAGGACATCGTGGGAGTGTGCCAGGAGGAGAGGTCCTGAGAGATCAAGTCAGTAACCCTCAAGCTGCTAGGAACATCTATATTGATGAAAGTGGGCCACCGTGAGAGGAAAAGATCAACAATCCACGTATCATGTACAACATCCATCTAGGAACCATCTCCAATTATCCATAAGATATTGTTCAAGATAATCGGTGGCACGCTGGCAAACCTCTTTCCAAAAGAAAGAATATCCATAGAAAGACTAAAAATCCATAGAAGGAGTCCAATCACTATTTCTAGCACGCATAAAAGAACTCCAGAAATAATGCAGATCGAGAAGGAACCGCTTAGCATGTTTAGCAATCAGAGCCTCTCTCCTAACAGTCAGAGATTGAATTCTGAGGCCACCTTCTGAAGTCAGCATGCAAATAGAGTCTTATGCCTGCAGATGAATACCATGACCATCCTGCATAGAGGCCCAGAGATTCTCTCTATCCTTCTCAAACAAGTTATTGGGATTGCAGCATTGGATAGAAGATAAAGGAAAGAGAAGTAAGAAGTGAGCGTAGTAGGGTGATCCTCACCATTATGGATAATCCAATGACCTGCTAACTATCAATTCGGTCACGGATTTGGTGCTCTATCTCAATGTAATCACTGCATCGTGGCCGTCTTCCCATAATAGGAATCCCCATATACGATAGCCTATCAACCTGATTAGTAATTCCAAGGTTTGGAGGATGGCCTCCCTAATTATACTAGTAGTCTTTGGGCTAAAGCAATCATAGACTTCTGTAGATTAACCTTCTGCCTAGAGGCCTGATAGTAGGACTGGATAATGAAATCAAAAGTGGCTGCATTATAGACATTAGCCTGGCCCAGCAAGATGCAATCATCAGCAATCAGGATGAGAGACCGAGAGGCCACGCGGGCCAGCCATGAAGGGAGCAATGCGAAGATCATGCTGTACCTGATGAAATGCACGAGATAGATCGTCAGCCCCAAGGATAAACAAGAAAGGAATAGAGGGCATCCCTGCCATAGCCCATAGTAGAGTGAAAGAAGTCGATCTGACTACCGTTAATGATAAGGGAGAATGATAGCCTTTGAATGCAGCCAAGATCAGTCAATAAAAAGACCATCAAACCCAAATTCATGAAGAGTTCGGTGTAGCAATGCCTAGCTTACTCTGTCATAAGCTGTTCTATGTCTAGCTTAACAGTCATGAGGCATTGTCGGGCAAAGGATCTGGAGATCATGCATAAATTTCTAGGCTATGAGGACATTATCCGCAATACTATGCCTTCTGATAAAGGCCCTCCGCTCCACAGAAATAAGGTAAGGTATCACATCCCGCATGCAGATGGTTAAGATATGCGCACAATCTTGTACAAGGTCATGCAAAGGCTGATGGGCCGATAGTGAAGAAGGGATAAAAGCATTAGGGCATTTGGGTACAAGAGTAATGAGAGTCTGATTCCAATCATCAGGAATGAATTTGGATTGAAAAGTAATCTGGATAGCCTGCACTACATCCTAGCCCATAATATTCCATAGTAACAAAAGAAAAAGGACAAACACATTAGGCTCGAGATCCCATAAAGCCAACTGTATCTCTTCCACTGTAAAAGTTTTTTCAAATGCAAGGACTTTGTTTGATTTTTTGTATTTATATCTTGTCATGTCATATATAGCAGTTTTAAATTAATAAATAGAACACTTAATTCTGATAGTGTTGGCTGTTAAAAAATAGTTGTTTTAAAAATCTATCTAGACTGAGGCATATTAAACACTGTCCTAAGGACTAGTTTTTGTCCATTATAGGCGATATATCCCCAAGGTACAATGATCTAACTCGATCCGAACCTTCTATCACAAGCATAATCATGTGGAGGTGCAACCCAATGACTCTTTCAGATGCCCAATAAAAAGATTAACAGTAACAAAAAATAATATAATAATAAAAAGACTTTCTTCTAAGCATAAGAAAAGATTCAAGGATTGATAAATTAATTTTTCAATCATGAATCGTTGAGCCTATTTATAAGCTTAGCCTAGAAAAGCTCAACGGCTCAGCCCATAATGGCCTTAAAGGCCTAATAGTTGTTAGCCCCAAATTACATTGAAACAGTTTAAAAGTTAAGCCATATTTGGTTTGTGATCTAAAAATTATTTTTGAAAATATGAATTGTATCTAAAAATCTGAGTTTATTCTATTGATTTTTAGTATTCGATAATACGTTTGGTTGATGTTTTAAAAACTGTATTCACATGGAGAAAGGTTGAGGAAAGAAGAAAGAAGGCGAATCCGCAAGTTTCAAGCATTTTGAGAAAAGGAGGATAATTCTGAAAAATGTTTGAGATGAGTTTGAAGAAAACATCGCTTACGTTTCATTCATATTTTTAGGATCGTTTCAAAAAAGTGTTTTTGAAAATGGTTCAATCAAACACATTTTTCATGTGTAGGTTGATTTTTTATTTTTATAAAAAAAATTCAACCCAAATCGGCTACCAAATGGGGCCTAAACTGTTTGGGTCGTTTTGAACGTTCACAAACGTTGGCCTTGTGAGCATTCCCGGGAACGCTCGCGTGAATCAGCTTCCGCTCGTAGGCATTTCTTTTATATTTTTTTATTTAAATTTTTTTACCAACAATCCCCACAAAAGTTTTAAATTTAAAAAATAATAAAATCAATATAACATAAATTTTAGGCATTTTATACTATACAATAGGTAAGGCATATTGGGGACTTGAACCTTACCTTGTTGATTATATACATCTCAAGGAACCATAGTGGATTAAACCTTGAATTAGGTCCTTAACTCAGACTTCCACAACACACATGCAGTATGGATCAGTTAGGTTTAAGCGGTCACGCATATTAAAGGCCTTGCGCTTGGTACCTTAATTTTTTAAGGTTAGCCCGCACCCATAGTCATGACATAATATGACAATTCTCATATAGGTGAATCCTCCAAGGATATTTGTGACTAATACCCTGTAGATAATCTACCTTGGATCCATTAAGAGTATACCTCAATCTTACACATTTATTTTGTCACTTTATAAGAGCACTCATCATAGGGATGGAAATAAGAATTTTTTTTTAAATTATGCTTTAATGTGATCACTTAATCAATTTTGTTTCTACCACATTGAACCTCTTTCATGGGATCTCCAATCACAGAGGTTGGGTATTCACTGTTGGTGACCAAATAATGGGCTTAAGCCACATCCCTTCAATGATTCTAGACTCTCCACTCCTATATAATTCCTTGGTCAATTGATCTGCCAAATTCTTCTCATACTTAACAAATTCTAAGGAGATAACATTATTTTTGGACTAAAACTCAAATAAGAGAATTAAATAAATATACATTAGAATTGAATACCCAAATACAAGATAAACAATAAGTTAGATATTTCAATAGTCATGAGATTTTTTAGTAAATTATAACAAATTTTATTAAATCTCATGACAATAGATTTCAAAAACTTAAAACATGCAAAGATCTTATGGTCACAAAATGTTCCTTGATATTGACAAAGCAATATAAAAACTCATGAGTGAGGATAATTGAGCTATGACTAACAACCAAAAGATAGCAATAATACATTTGTGGTTTTCCAAAGGATTTTTTCAAATAATAAGAAGGTATTGTGATAATTATAATCAAATACAAATGGACATTATATGTAAGTTAATCATATATAGCAATCTTTTTAAAGCAAGATAGCACAAAATACAACTTCTTCTTCTTCTTTTCTAAGAACAATGGTACGAACGCCACCTATAAATCAACTTTGCAAATTATATTTCCTCAGAAAGATACAAATATGCACCTTTAGACTGCAATCTTTATTGTATATCTGCAAAGTTTCATGGATATACCATAGATAAATAAGATTTTAATAGTTTAAAGTGACCACAAACAATTTTATTTAGTAATCAAATGTTTAAATCATGTTCTAGAAACCATCATCAGATGGACGTGCATCATTTTATCTTGTATATGTTGTGGCAAGGCCAGCATAAATCCTCCCTGACAAAACAAGTGGATTACAATTCCACTGTATGAAGCAGATCATGACTAACTAATTTTGTTTATACTCTGATGAACGATTCAAATAATTCTCATGCATTTGGTAGTAAGTTTATGGCATCACACCCTAATACGAACAACTTAGTTCAAAGCTGATTTTTGCCAACTTTAATGTACAATAATATATCTAAATATATCGATCAAAACTAACAGCTAAAACGTAACAACATAAACATTGCCAACAATATAAAGCTTCTTGTGGTGTCATTAATCTGAATGCGATGCAGGACTGCAAGGTAATTCTAAAAGGTAATCCTTGAAAAAGAAGGTAAGCCATGCAGTTTAAGTTTTTTTTTTTTAATTAGTGATGTTTTATATAGTTCTAGATTTTAAATTTAAATTTAAAAATTTTAATATAGAAACTACTTGCAATAATAAAATAATCACTAAGCAAAATTAATTCAAATAATTTAACTTTGAATTTGAGTTTCAAAATATAAAATTCAAAAAAAAATTAAAGACTTTGAAATTTGAACTTTAATTTTCAAATTTTAAATTTGAATTTCAAATTTCTAGTTTGAATTTTAAATTTTAAATTTAAATTTAAAATTTCAAGCTTGAATTTTAGATTTCAAATTCAAGACCTCTCTTTTTTTTCAAAAAAAATTTCTAAGATTTCTGCATAAATTCAAAAGCAGGGATTTTTTTAAAAAATAACTTACAATAAAAATCCTAGCAATTTCTAGTGAAAATGAAAACTAGTCCTTAGTGTTGGAAAAAATATTTATTTTTTTCAAAACTCCTTCCTAGATATTACTAGAAATTTAATCTAAAAAATTAAATGAAAAAAAATATAAATTCAAAAGAAAATAAGAATCGCGCCTAATCAAGGCGTATTAGATATTACCCTAAGGACTAGTTTTTGTTCGTTCATGCAGATTATAGGCCATCTATCCTAAAGATACAATGACTCAGTTCGATCCAAATCTCCTGTCACGAGCACGACTCGGCTCGATCCAAACCTTCTATCACGAGCATGATTGTATGGAGGTGTAACCCAACAACTTCTTCAGATGCTCAATAAAAAGATTAACAGTAAATAATATAATAAAATAAAAAAACCTTTCGAGCATAAGAATAGAATTCAGGGATTGATAGATTAATTTCTCAATCCTAAATTCTTAAGCTTATTTATAGAATTAGCCTAAAAAAGCTTCAACGGTTCAGCTCATAATGGCCTTAAAGGCCTGATAGCTATTAGCCTCAAATTATATTAAAAACAGCTTAAAAAAATTATTTGGATTATTTTCGTTCATGAACATTGGCTTTGTGAGTGTTTTGAAATGCTCGCCTCGCTAGCGTTCATGCAACGCTTGCGAGGCGACCATTGTGCCACTCACGCGAGCGCGAGTCCAGCAAACATCCGCAGGCATTCGCTCACCAGCATTCCTTTATTTTTTTTAATTTAAAATTATTTTACCAAGTGTTGGCATCATATTTTGGCTTCCTTGAATAAATTAAGGAACCGGCTATTTGATCGAAAACTTACTAACCGTGTAAGTTTCCAAGTTTTTGAACTAGTATATCAACCTTAGTCAACTAAACTAAAAAAAGAAGAATAGAAGCATCTAACCCATAATTCAACAATGCTTTGGTTGATGAAAAGTTTTAGTAGTTTTTAAAACTGAGTAAAAGTTGTTAGAGATTCCGAATATTAGCCAAATGTTGTTATGATCAGCATATTATAAATATAAAAAAAATAATATATACAAAAATTTTAAATTTTAAATTAATTCTAAATATTTAGAATATCTTTTTACATACCACAGGAGTGGCCTATAAACTATTGTAGATAGGAGCAGGGTATGATTTAGCTTGTAACTTCCCCATTTGTACTCTACTTACGTATTAAACAGGAATAGAAATTGAGTTAGTTTAGTCATCTGATTATACTAATTATATTTAAATTATTTTACAAATAATAAATCTTTAACATGTCTGTTACTTGTTGTAGCAAACATATATAGTGAATAGCCTAATAAATTGGGAGCCTCATCAAATGCCCTTGTTTATTGATAACAATATATTTCAATTAGCATTCGTGGAGAATAAAACATATTATCATGAAGAGATATAATTATATAAACTAAAAAGTAGAAGTATTAATTGCAATCCTAGACATCGTGATGTGCTTAGAAATTATTTGGTAGCAATATATTTTATGAACATGTATGCATAATAAACCTTATCAACAAAATAACCTTGAAAATCCATACTTGCTTATGTTCCCAGCTCTTAAATATCGAACAGTATGTGATATTTTTTATTGTTGAGACATTTGAAATTCCAAACAATCTATGATTTGAAGGAGTCATGTAAGTGGATACAGACCAAAATACCGTCCAGAGCTAAACAAAAATGTTGGGTAGCATCATGTAAGAAAAGTTGCATGTGATATAAACCGATAGTTAAAAAAACTTTGAGTAAGCTCGAGTTGTCAATCGCTTAGCATGTTCCAAATCTAACCTCAAAATCAAAGCAAATAAAATAAAATAAAATTATTTGTTGAGCAAGCTTTTAATATAATAAAATCAACAACAATGCATGTAGAGTTAAAAAATAGTAGTTCTAATAAAATCAATGAGCGATGTTTTTTTAATCAATAGATATAATTTATCAATAAAAAGTTTGGTATACAATGATTCATCAAAGATTACTAATGATTTAGATGAAAATGATGGGATCACCATATTCAGTTGCACTTTGGTGATCCTACATGGCAAGATCTCAAATAATCTCTACTTTTGGAATCGCAACCCAACTCAGGATTCCATACCCATATTGAGGTTCGATATCTAAATCTTTCTCACTCATAATCCAGACTTAAAATTTGATGACCAAATTACTCCTCATCTATATAAAAAAATTAAATATTATTTTTATATTAATATAACATATTTTTAGTATACTATATTATTATATTATTTAATATAATATTATAGTATTACATTATAATAATATCATACCTAATACGATAATAAAAATTAAATAATATATTTTATTAAATGTAATTGTTGTCGCCGGGATCTGTCCTCCGACTCGGACGCGATCGGTCTCCTGATCGGGCTTCTTCTTGGGCGGACCTGCACAAAAGTCCTCACGCGAGAGGCGTTGAGGGTAGCCCTCCGCGGAAGTCCCTCCGACGCTCAAGTTAGTGGAGATCGACGATCAACAGAAATGAGGAGAAGGATCTCTCTGGGGAGTTCCTCCAGGGGCGGCCGATCGGGGGCTCTTGGGGAGCACCGACGGTGGAGAAGGAGAAGAATGAGCAGTGAAAGAGAGAGAGAGTGAGAGTGAGAGTCAGGAGCTGTGTGCAGGGGCTTGTGCGTGCGTACCTGAGAGAATCTGGGAGTGTCATATTTATAGGCAATCAGCTGAATCTTGAGCGCCTTCTGGAAGGTTCGAAGGTTGTTGGGATACGGAGATGATTCGAATCAAGCTGTTGTGAGGCCGGTAGGATCCGTATCTTGTCCGTTGGAGGATCAACGGCTGGGAGAGCTCTTTGATAGCCTGAAATCCGATGACTGCGTAGGTTCTAGGCCGTTATTGTAGATCCTAGACCACTCCTCGATATGATTCTTTGTTTGGGATTCTGTTATACTAGACTTGGGCTCTCCCGCGCCAGGTTCCGCGGAGGTGCATGCTGAGCCATGGATTGCTCGGGGGTTGCTCAGGGGAAACAGAGCCATGGATTGCTCGGGAAAGTCGAGCTATGGGTTACTCGGGGGGACCAAGCTATGAGTTGCTCGGGGAAGCCGAGCTATGGATTACTCAGGGAAACCGAGCTATGGATGGCCCGGGGAAGCCAAGCTATGGATGGCCCGGGGAAGCCGAGCTATGGATAGCCTGGGGAAGCCGAGCTATGGGTTGCCCGGGGAAGCCGAGCTATGGGTTGCTCGGGAAAACCGAGCCATGGATGGCCTGGGGAAGCCGATCTATGGGTTTCTCGGGGAAGCCGAGCTATGGGTTGCTCGGGGAAACTGAGCCATGGATGGCTTGGGGAAACCGAGCTATGGGTTGCTCGCCCTGCCGGACCATACCAGTTAGCTCGCTCTTCGAGGGCGCAATGTAGCGGATGGGGGAGGGGGATGACCTTAGCCCCTTCGCACGGTTGTCAACACAATGGCAATTTTACCCCTCAACACATGCCCCCCACTCCCTAGTTCGAAGCGTAGGTTCGGGCGTAAGGAGTATAGACTTAGGTGGCGCAATCCGAACGGGGGGATCTGTATTTGACAGCCTATGCAATGATGCCCTAATTAATGCGGCGTGGCCGTCTTGCCTTCTCGAGGTGGATCCACTGTTCCTTAGGAGCAAAGGTAACAGTTGGGGAAGCGCCACATAGGAGATCTCGATCTTCACGGCGCTTGTAGCGGCGGTTCCGAACGTCTTGGTTGAGACGCCTTATCTTCTCCGACGGTTTCTTTTGGGAAAAACGGAGTCGTGGCAGCACCATCCCTATTTGTAGCGCTCTTTCGCTTTTCCTTAGAGAACTTCGTCTCCCCGTTTTCTCAGCGACCTTGCTCAGCGCCTCTCCAGATCGAAAACATGGTGAGTCCGAGCAATCAGGCTTCGGAGGTGACCCTGGCGGATCTGGAATGGATACGCCGCCTGTACAAGATTCCCCAGGATGTTACCTTGTTACTTCCGACGGCTAAGGACAGGGTGACATCCGGATTAGGGGACGGAGCGTTCTGCTATGAGGAAAGTTTGAGGGCAGGTCTCAGGTTTCCTCTTCATCCGCTGGTGCGGGAGGTGATGAGGTTCTACAATATATGCTTCACCATGGTGGCTCCCAACAGCTGGCACAACCTCATTGGATTCATCTCGTTGTGCAGCCGTGTTGGGGTGACCGCGACCCTTCCGATGTTCAGGGTGTGCTACAATCTGGTCTCCGGGAGGGCCTCAGAGTGGCCTTACATCAGTTCCTGGAGGTCCTTCAAGATGATTTCGGATAACCCGTCATCGATAAAGGAATGGAAATCGTGATTTTTTATAGTCGGGGGGAATATTGGCTCGTATTTCCTTCGGGTGTGGGGGCGATACGTAAAGGATCTGGAAGCTCATCCGGAGTTAACTGAGCAGGAGAAAAGGGATTTGATCGTGTTACGTGGCAGTCGAGCACTTCCAGCCAGTGCCGAGGGATGAAATAGCTCGGCTAGGGCTGAGGGATGGAATAGCTCGGCTGGGGCCGATGGGCGAAGTAGCTCGGTTGGGGCCGATGGGCGAAGTAGCTCGGCTAGGGCCGAGGGATGAAATAGCTCGGCTAGGGCCGAGGGATGAAGTAGCTCGGTTAGGGCCGAGGGATGCGGTAGGTCGGCTGGATGGGACCAGAAACCACAGAAGCACCCTGGCTAGGACCGGGGTAGTCCGCCTTATCAGTGGCCAAACCGTGATCGCGCCTTCGATGAAAAGAGGGGAGTTTGTCCCCGAGCTCGGGGGTTTGTTGAATCTTCGCTGTCACCCCTTTATTCTTTCGATAAAGGGAGGGTTTGGCCTTCGCATCTATTTATTGCCCCTGTTAGTGCTTTGCCTTTTCCAAGGCAGGTCAATTTTCATTTCGCCGAAGTAAGTAGTACGGCTCTGCAGCCAGCAAAAGGTCGCCTGGCACTTTCCGAGGGACCTTTGCTGTATCGATCTTTTCCAATGCAGGTTGCTTTGCGTATGGTGTAAGTGCTTATTTGCCATTGGAGGATGTCATTTTCACGGGACGATCTCCCAGGTCTGCCAGTACCTATAAGATTGGAGGACGATTTTCTGTATTTAAAGCTCGTGATCCGAGATCAGAGACAATCTTTTGGCATGCGTCATGGCTCGGGCGACGCGCTTGGCGCGCAACGTGGGGCGCTGTTTTCATTTTAGGAGGCCACGTGGTGGCGTGGGTTTGGTGTTTTGAATCTCGAGGCTTTCTATTCTGATAGCTGTTCTCGGTTCACCTTCGCCTATAAAAAGGGGAAAGAGGGCTGTGTTGGGCCATCCCAGAGTTTTATTTTCTGTGAATTGTGAAGGTACACACAATGCCTGTCTCTCTAGGGCTTAGAGCGGGAGGACCGAGCTTTCCTCCTACAAGTCGTCGCCCTTCGGACAGCTGGGGTGATGAAGGAGCCACCGGGGGGTGGCTCGTCCTCAAGAAAGGAGTTCCAGAGATCGTATGGAGAGTGCACAGGAGGTCCGCAGAGATCGCACGGAGAGCGCACATATGCGCTTCCTGTGTGTCCTTTGTGGTTCACCTTTGGGGACGCAGGGTAGGAAGTGTACGCGTGCTCCCCATGACTTGCGTGAACTTCTCCTCCTCCCTTGGTCCGGATTCCTGGGCTCGTCCGCCCAGGGAATCTTTTGCCACGTGAGGAGGGGGTGATGGTGTGTTGTCCGCTAGTACATTGCCTTTTGACTCGGGCAGTGGCTAGCGGTACACACTAGATTTGGGGGAGTGCCCCGGTATCAAGGTCCGCGAGCTTTCTTCCTACTCGTCGGAGGGCCCTGCAGTTGGGTGGTTTGGGGCAAAGCCCGTCCATCCTTTCTGATTTCTCTGATATCTCGGGATGGACTCCGAGATATCATTATTAACCAAAGCTGGTCGCAACGGTCGGGCCGAGTCGTCTGCTCATTATCAGCGCGAGCTAATTGGTTCGCGGCTTGCCTAATTTGTTGGATCGGATGCCGAAGCATCATTGTCACCCGAAGCTGTCTTGGAACAGTTTGGTTGAGCTATGTACTCGTCTTTATTTCATGTGTTTCAAACACACCTGTAATGTCTCTCAGGCGGTTGTAATTTGTTTCGATGGCAATGAAATAAAGAATGTTTTGTTCTTTCTCCTAGTTTTTGTTTCTTTTGTGCCGAGAGTTGTTGCTCCCGTGTCGTAACATACTTTGCTGCTTTGTCTTTTGCTTGAATCGAGGCTCGGTTCTCAGTAGGGGAGGCCGCATGTTCCTGTTTGAGGGGAGACCTGGGCGGTCGTGCGGACTCACACGGTAGACGTGATTTTGAAACAGGTGTTTCTTCGAAGAGAGCTCGTATGTCTCTCTTGGGCAAGGGGAGGTCCTTTACCTCTACCAAAGCACCGTGAGGCGCTAACCTTGTCTTGGTGTTTAAGAAGCTGCTTGGCTTGTCCGAGCTTTCAGATAGTATCTTACTTGGCACAGGACAAGTTCTGGAGACATTGCTCGTTTTTTGCCGAGGATTTTGCGCTACCCGACCTGATCGGGGCTCATAAGCTGCCCGAATTCAGATGGAACTTTGGAGATGGTCTGGTAGTAGGACATATTCCCTGACTTTGGCCGAAGCTCGGAGATTTATTACTCGGCCCTGCCGAGGTTCGAAGATTTATTGCTCGGCCTAGTCGAGGTTCGAAGATTTATTGCTCGGCCCAGCCGAGGTTTGGAGATTTATGGCTCGGCCCAGCCGAGGTTCGGAGACTTATTGCTCGGCCCAGTCGAGGTTCGGAGATGCTCGGAGGGATGACTCGGTCGTCGCCGAGACTACTGATGTTTGGTTCCTGTGAGATTCGGCGGGGACCGCCAAAGCGAAACGGGCGATGCATGGGGACGCCCGATATTTATTATTTGGTGGTTTCCGAGGGAAGCGAGTTAGCATCAGCTGCTGACGCGCCTTTCCGTTTCCTCGCACTTCTCGAACGATGGCCGATTTGAGGAAATTTGGTGGGGTTTCGAGAATATTTACTCCGTGAGGGCCCGGCAGATCAGAAGGAACCCAGTTTCCAGAGAAGGAGGGGGGTTCCCGAGTAATTCGTCGACGTTTACTGATTTTCCTCGGAAAGGGGCGCGACTCTTTGCTTCCCGTGGGCGCCAGCCAAAGAGGCGACACGCGGCAGATTCTCATGGGTCGGGATTTATGACCCGACTATTTGAGATACTTGCCGGGGCGGTATAAATATGGATGAGAGGGATGCCAGCATTTGTCATTCTTTCGGTTAGCCTCTCAATAGCTCCCGAGAGCGGGTATGGCTTCTCAGGGTGAAGGGCAATCGTCCGAAGAATCGGGCGTTGTTAGCAATGGTCGTGGGGGCTCCCAGGGGAGCCGTTCCTCCGTGACCATCGATGGCGTGGCCCTGGCGTCAGCTCTAGCAGCCATGAGCAGCTCGAGAAGTCGATCGAGGAGTTTCTCGCTGTTTCTGTGAGGGAGGCCGAGGCTCTCCGCCGGGTTATTGACCGGCAGGAGGGGGTGATAGCATCCCTCCGTCAACAAGTCGCCGAGCTGACCCGGCGTATGGAGGACCCGGCAGCTCCTGGGGGGAGACAGTAGGCCTCTGCGAAGGCCATTTTTTCATTTTTTTTTCTTTTTGTACTTTTCTCTATATGAATAAAGAGTAAAGTTCTTTTTTGGCAATCTTTTGTTCTCTGTGAGACCGTCTTCGGTTCATAAAAAAGGAAAAAACTATTTGTCCCTGTTCGAGCCAAAGGGAGACTTGGGCGGTCCCGTGGGCTTACGCGATAAATCATGGTCTCGTTTGTAGAGCAAGACAGGCACTTGGGCGATAAGGTGCAGGGATATTGCTCGGGGATTTAGCAGTAGGAGAGATTCCCCGACTTTGTCTGGGGTTCCTAGGCGGCCGTGTAGGGCCTGTCGAGGCCTTTAGGGATTTGCTAAAGGCGCGGACTTTGTGCCCGCTGACGATTTTGCACGGCGTGTATTTTTCAAACTGGCCGAAGCTCTGGGGACTGTTCGGAAGTCCTTCAGTTTCGATCGAGGTTTGCGTGCTTCATTTTTTGCTAGGACTTATGCACTCCGATTTTAGCCGGGGCTTTAGAATCCATCGCTCGGCCCAGCCGAGGTTCGGAGACTAGTTGCTTGGCCCAGCCGAGGTTCGGAGACTAGTTGCTCGGCCCAGCCGAGGTTCGGAGATTTGTTGCTCGGCCCAGCCGAGGTTCGGAGATTTCCTGCTTAAACATATAACTCGGACGTGCCGAGGGTTGGTAAGCAGCATCTGTTTTTCCTCATGATTTTTGGTGATATAATTTGTGGTGATTTATGTCATGAATTATGAAACAATATGCCAACAAAAATTTAAGAAGGCGAGCCTATAGAGGGCGTACCCTACTGATGATACTTAGGGAGATTATCCGAATTCCACGTCCGAGGGATAGATCTTCCGCTTAGATCTTGCAGCTTGTAGGTCCCGGGTCCGACGACCTCTGCCACTTGGTAGGGGCCTTCCCAGTTTGGAGTTAGCTTCCCCTGCTCCAGCGGTTTGGAGATAGATGCTTTCCGGAGAACGAGGTTGCCAGGCAAGAAAGCTTTTCCTTTGACTCTGGAGGCGTGGTAACGGGCCACTCTTTGCTAGTAGGCGGCTATTCTGATCCGAGCTTTTTCTCTGATTTCTTCCACTAGGTCAAGGTTGGCACGGAGTTGCTCGTTACTGGCTTCCTCCGAGTAGCTTTCCACCCGCAGGGAAGGGAGTCCTATCTCCACAGGGATGACGGCCTCTGTGCCGAAGGCTATTCGAAATGGGATCTCGCCTGTGGGCACTCTTGGGGTGGTGCGGTAGGCCCATAGGACATGGTGCAACTCGTCTGCCCACCTGCCTCGGGCTCTGGAGAGCCAAGCTTTGATCCCTTGGAGCAAGGTTTGATTGGTTACTTCGGCTGCTCCGTTGTCCTGTGGATGTCCGACCGAGGTAAGGCGGTGATGGATCACATGCTCGTCGCAGAACTAACGAAACTTCGGATTGTCAAATTGTTTGTCGTTGTCAGTGATGATGGTGTGTGGGAGGCCGAAGCGGTAGATGATGGATTTCCATACGAAGTCCTTGGCCCGAGCCTCAGTTATTTGAGCAACTGCCTCCGCCTCGACCCATTTGGTGAAGTAATCGATGGCGACAAATAAAAATTTTCGCTGCCCTATGGCAAGTGGAAATGGGCCGAGAATGTCCATTCTCCACTTGGCAAAGGGCCAAGCGGAGGAAATGGGAACCAGGCTAGCGGAGGGGAGCCTCTGAATACTGGAGTGTCTTTGGCATGAGTCGCAAGCTCGGACAAGGTCGTCAGCATCCTTTTGCATGGTCGGCCAATAGTAACCTTGACGCAGCACCTTGTGGCATAGGGATCGGCTCCCCAGATGGTTGCCGCAAATCCCCTCATGCACCTTCCGAAGGGCATAATCGGCTTCAGATGGGCGAAGGCATCTGAGCAATGGCATAGAGAAGGACCGCTTGTAGAGCTGGTGATCAATCAACACATAGTGGGTAGCTTGCAGCTTTAGCCTTCTAGCTTCTCTCCGATCGGCCGGGAGCGACCCTTCTTTTAGGTACATCAGGATGGGGTCGAACCATGATGGTTCGGCCTAAACTTGCATCACTTTGTCAACTTCCACGATACTAGGTCTCTCTAAAATCTCCAGATGAAATTTCCGTTCGGCGTCCATTGATTCCGTAGTTGCCAGCCGAGATAATAAGTCGGCGTGGGCATTTTCTGATCTAGGAATCTGAATGATCTCGAATTCAGGGAAATGGGAGAGTAGGCTTCGAACCCCTTGGAGATATCAGATCATGTTCGGTTCCCGGGCCTCAAACTCCCCTTGCACATGACCTGCCACCAACTGAGAGTCGGTGAAGGCGTTAAGTTTCTCCACCTTAAGGCTGCGGGTGATCCGGAGACCGGCCAGCAGGGCTTCATATTTAGATTCATTGTTGGAGGCCGGGAAGGAGAAGCGAACGCCATATTCAAAAGTCGCCTCCTCCGGGCTGGTGAGGACCAAGCCCGCCCTGGAGCGATGGGCGTTGGATGACCCATCGACATGGAGGAGCCATCGGGCGTCAGATTTTGGTTTCTCGGGGGAGTCAGGGGTGGAGCCGTCCTCCGGGATGGTACATTCGAGGAGGAAGCCGGCTAGCACCTGAGTTTTGATGGCCGGGCAAGGCTATAATCGGATGTCGTGCTCGCTCAGCTCGACGGCCCATTTAGTCATTCTCCCCGATGTCTCCGGGCGGTGGACCACCGCCTTGATGGGTTGGTCAGTCAGGACCATCACAGAATATGCCTGGAAGTATGGCCGCAACTTCCGGATTGAGGTGATCAAGGCCAACACCATCTTCTCAATCCGGCTATACCTCGTCTCCGCATCACGGAGCAGTTTGCTGACATAATAAATCGGCTTCTAGGCCTTATTTTTTCTCTGACCAACACCGAGCAAACGACACCTTCCGAGACAGCCAGATACAGGAATAATGTCTCCCCAGGATTTGGACTGCTGAGGATAGGGGGAGAGCCGAGGTACTTCTTGAGATCTTCGAATGATTTTTGAAACTCGGAAGTCCATTAGAAATTCTTAGTTGACCGAAGAGTTTTGAAGAAGGGGAGGCATCTTTCGGCAGAACGAGCCACGAAGCGGTTAAGGGCTGCTATTCTCCCGGTTAGGCGCTGGACTTCTTTAATAGACGCCGGGGGCGCCATCTGCTGGAGAGCTTGGATCTTATGGGGGTTAGCTTCGATACCCCGCTGGAAGACCATAAAGCCGAGGAACTTCCCAGAGTTAACGCCGAAGGCACACTTAGTTGGGTTGAGCTTCATCCAATATCTGCGGAGTGCCGTGAAGCTCTCCGAGAGATCCTTGACGTGCTATGATGCTTCTTTGCTTTTGATCAGCATATCTTCGACGTATACCTCCATGTTCCACGGATTTGTTCTTTGAATACTTTGTTGACCAGCCTTTGGTAGGTGGCACCTGCATTTTTAAGACCGAAAGGCATAACACGGTAACAGTAAGTACCTCGGTCAGTTATGAAGGCAGTGTTTTCTTCATCTTCGGGGGCCATCCGGATCTGGTTGTAGCCGGAGTAGGCATCCATGAACGTCAGCATTTGGTGACCCGAGGTGGCATCCACAAGTTGATCAATTCGAGGGAGAGGGAAGCTGTCCTTCGGGCACGCTTTGTTGAGGTTGGTGAAGTCGATGCAGATCCACCACTTGTCGCTCGACTTCTTTACCATGACGACATTCGACAACCAACTTGGGTAATTCACCTCCCGAATGAAGTTCGCCTTGATAAGTTTATCAACCTCCTCTTCAATAGCTCTCTGTCGTTCTGGGGCAAAAATCCTCTTCTTTTGTTTGACAGACCGGTATATCTCGTCCACGTTAAGGCGGTGGATGAGAACTTCGGGGCTGATTCTTAGCATGTCGGAGGTGGACCAGGCGAAGACATCGGCGTTGCTTCGGAGAAAGTCGATCAGCTCCTGCCGGGATTCGCCTTTCAGCAGCGACCCGATCTTTATGGTTCGGTCGGGACGAGCTTCGTCCAGTGGTACTTCTTCCAGTTCCTCGGCTGGTTCTCCCCGTTGCTCGACGAAGTCCTCGCGAGCGTCCAGCCCATTAACTTTAGGCATTCTGGACTGAAGGCTGGTGACAAAACATTGTCGAGCCATGGTTTGGCTTCCCTAGACAACACCAACTCCCCGCCCGGTGGGGAATTTCATAGATAGGTGTGGGATGGAGACAACGGCTTTGAGGGACATCAGGCCGGGTCTCCCAAATATCGCATTGTAAGGCGATCTAAGCTTGGTCACTAGGAAGTCTGTGTGAACAGTGGTCATAAGGGGTCAGGTTCCTGCTCGAACCGTTAGTGTCACGACCCCTTCTGGGACGATAACGTCACCGGTGAACCCCATTAGGGTGGAGTCCACGGCTCGAAGGTTTTCCATGAGCAATTTCATCTTGGCAAACACATCAAGGTACAGAACATTCACGAAGCTTCCACTATCAACAAGGATCCGACTTACATCGTAGTTATTTAAATTGAGAGATACAACTAATGCATCGCCGTGTGGGAACTGTATCCCTTGGAGATCGTCGTCGGAGAAGGAGAGCTCACCCGTTCGTGCTTTCTTTGGCGCCGAACCTTCATCATCATTTCTGGATCTTGAGCCGCCGGCCTCTTCTATCATGTTGATGTAGCCGATTACGGGTGGATTTGGAGGAGGATGAGGCTGCTGAAGCTCGGGCTGGCGGTCACCCCCTTGTCCTGGCTCGGGCGTCCTCCTGAACTGGTTCAGTCGGCCCCGTTGGATCAGCCTCTCAATTTCATTCTTCAACTGCCAGCATTCCTCGGTGTCGTGGCCATGCTCCCGGTGATAGCGGCAGTATTTGGTGGGGTCCCTTCGAGTTGGGTTCCCTCGGAGAGGAGTATGTCGGGGGAGCTGGCGCTCTATCTCCATGAGGATTTGCGCCCTAGGAACAATGAGTGGGGTATACCGGTCGAATCGCCTGGGCGGGCTCCGGGAGCGATTTCTCGGCAGTGGTAGGGGAGCCCTTTGGCGATGAGGCGGGCTCGGCTAACAGATTGGTCAGTGCTGTCCGAACCTTTAGGCTCTTTCTTCTTCGCTAGCTTGGCGCGGGCAGCTCTTCGTGATTCTTCGACCCTGGTGTATTTGTCTGCCAGGGCCATCATATCGGAGAGGTTCGGGGGGTAGCTAACCTCCATCGCCAGGTAGAAGTCGCTCTCCTTCAAAACTCCCCTCGCTAGGGCGGACATAGCCACCTCATGGTTAAGGTGGTCCACCTCCAGCATGGCCTTGTTGAAATGACTAATGTAATTTCTCAAGGACTCCCCCTCTCTCTGCTTAACTTCAGAGAGGGAGTCGGATCTTCGTCGGTGACGACGGCTACTGATGAACTGGCTAATAAAAAGATGGCTCAGCTCGTCGAATGAATCAACGGAACCCGGTTTCAAGGCATTGAACCAGGTTCGGGCAGATCCTCTGAGGGTGGAAGGGAAGGCGCGGCAGAGGATCACATCTGATACTCCGTGGAACATCATTATTGACCGGAAGCTACTGAGATGATCATCCGGATCAGAGGAGCCATGGTAGGGCTCAATGGCGGGTAGCTTAACGTGGGAGGGAATCACTTCCTCCATAATCCCTTTGGAGAAAGGGATGACCTGCTCCACCTTGGGCTGAGGCGGATGAGCCTGCTTGGTGGCGTCTAGCTCCTGACACATCTTCCATAGTTGTCGACGGATCTCCTCTTCAGATATAAAAGGAGGAGCTGGGCGAGGAGAGCGCGGGGATGGCGTCGAATCATGGCAGAAGGACACCGGAGAGAGGGACCGGGCTCGCCGAGATCTGGGAGGATCCCTGTTGTAGCCACCTCGTGGGATTGGTTTGTCCTCCTTGGGTCGGTGCGGGGGGTCCGCGGCTCCATGCGGACCAGAAGAAGAGGTGGCCGGAGAGAAAGGAGCTGCGGCCTCCTCAGGGAGGCATGGAGCAGGGGCAGTTGCGAGGCGCTCCCGAACCAGATGGGTCAGGGCTTGGACCTGCTGGACCAGCGTGGCGAACTGATCCTGGGTCACCAGGATGGCTGGCGGCGATGCGGTCTCAACAGGTGGCGGCTGCGGCGCCATGCTACTCATCGGATCAGGTCTCTAGGAGGCTACCTAATCCTGGGCTTCAGAAGTTGCTCTTCTCCGATTAGCCATTGGAGAGGTTCTCTTCCGGATTGAGATCCTTGTCTCCTTTCTTCAAGTTTTAACGGGACTTGAGGCCCTTCCTCTAGCACCAATCTGTTGCCACCGGGATTTGTCCTTCGACTCGAGCGCGATCGGTCTCCTGATCGGGCTTCCTCCTGGGCGGACCTGCACAGAAGTCCTCACTCGAGAGGCGTTGGGGGTGGCCTTCCGTGGAAGACCCTCCGATGCTCAAATCAGTGGGGATCGATGATCAACAGAAATGAGGAGAATGATCTCTCTGGGGAGTCCCTCTAGGTGCGGCCGATCGGGGGCTCTTGGGGAGCGCCGACGGTGGAGAAGGAGAAGAATGAGCAGTGAAAGAGAGAGAGTGAGAGTGAGAGTCAGGAGCTGTGTGCGGGGGCTTGTGCGTGCGTACCTGAGAAAATCTAGGAGTGTCATATTTATAGGCAATCACCTGAATCTTGAGCGCCTTCTGGAAGGTTCGAAGGTTGTTGGGATACGGAGATGTTTCGAATCAAGCTGTTGTGAGGCCGGTGGGATCCGTATCTTGTCGTTGGAGAATCGATGGCTGGGAGAGCTCTTTGATGGCCTGAGATCCGATGACTGCGTAGGTTCTAGGCCGTTATTGTTGATCCTAGACCACTCCTCGATATGATTCTTTATTTGGGATTCTGTTATACTAGACTTGGGCTCTCCCGCGCCAGGTTCCGCGGAGGTGTATGCCGAGCCATGGATTGCTCGGGGGTTGCTCGGGGGAAACCGAGCTATGGATTGCTCGGGGGAGCCGAGCTATGAGTTGCTCGGGGAAGCCGAGCTATGGATTACTCGGGGAAGCCGAGCTATGGGTTGCTCGGGGAAACCAAGCTATGGATGGCCCGGGGAAGCTGAGCTATGGATTGCTCAGGGAAGCTGAGCTATGGGTTGCTCGGGGAAGCCGAGCTATGGATGGCCCGGGAAAACTGAGCTATGGATGGCCCGGGGAAGCGGAGCTATGGGTTGCCTGGGGAAGCCGAGCTATGGGTTGCTTGGGAAAACCGAGCTATGGATGGCCCGGGGAAGCCGAGCTATGGATTGCTCAGGGAAGCCGAGCTATGGATGGCCCGGGGAAGCCGAGCTATGGATGGCCCGGGGAAACCGAGACTGCGTAGGTTCTAGGCCGTTATTGAAAATCGTAGACCACTCCTCATATGATTCTTTGTTCGGGATTCTGTTATACTAGACTTGGGCTCTCCTGTGCCAGGTTCCGCGGAGGTGCATGCTGAGCCATGGATTGCTCGGGGGTTACTCGGAGGAAATCGAGCCATGGATTGCTCGGGGGAACCGAGCTATGAGTTGCTCGGGGAAGCCGAGCTATGGGTTGCTCGGGGAAGCCGAGCTATGAATAGCCCGGGGAAGCCGAGCTATGGGTTGCTCGGGGAAGCCGAGCTATGGGTAGCCCGGGGAAGCCGACCTATGGGTTGCTCGGGGTGACCGAGCTATGAGTTGCTCGGGGAAACCGAGCTATGGATGGCCCACGGAAGCCGAGCTATGGGTTGCTCGGGGAAGCCGAGCTATGGATGGCCCGAGGAAGCCAAGCTATGGGTTGCTCGGGAAAACCGAGCCATGGATGGCCCGGGGAAACCGAGCTATGGGTTGCTCGCCTTGCCGGACCATACCAGTCGCTCGCTCTTCGAGGGCGCAATGTAGCGAATGGGGGACGGGGCTGATCTTAGCCCCTTCGCACGGTTGTCAATGCAATGGCAATTTTACCCCTCAACAATAATAATGATAATAATAAATTATCATAATAAATGCAAAATATATTAGGGTAATTTTAGAATTATATAGCCAATGATCTTAAATTTTTATAGTATACCAAATAGTGTAATTATGGATATTTTAGAATTTTTAACAACTAGGATATAAGATCATTTTAGGATAATATTTATTACTAAACTAAAATCATCATTATAATCCTGCTTTGGTTGCCAAATGGGCACGGGAGTGAAAGTAAAGATTTATTATTATTTTTCTTTTTTTTTTTCATAAAAGAAACACATATTAAAATAGAGAGAAGAATCTAAACCGCCATATTTTTCCATCAACATTAACTTGCCACGCTTTTTTTTTTTTCTTCCGTTGCCTTGGAAAAAGATAAAGACCCAGATATAGCTAACTAATTTTAAAGTGTTCCTGTCATAAAAGTTATACATGATTATTTCTGAAAGGCATGACCATATAGAGCATCTCATCCGCCCCCGCCCCCCCCCCCCCCCCCCCAAAAAAAAAAAAAAAAAAAAACCAACAAAGAAAAAAATAAAAATAAAAATCACATGCACACTATTTTCAATGCCATACGATACCACTATTATTAATTTATTTATCATTCTATTTCATCTAAATGTAGAGCTTAGTCTTTATATAAATGGATCCATTGTTTGCTAGAGAAGAATTTGGTATAATCAAGGGCAAGATTAGAACAACACCTTATCCTAGCATTGGAAATGGATTACATGTGAATTATATATAAATGTATCTATATTCATATTTCTTTTTATTTAACAAATATGAATGTATATACAATTATTTGCTAAACGTAAAAATTTCTATCCATACATGCTTTAAATATGCATGGATATAAATTTGATATTGTAAGTATGGATCTAAAGATAGGTATATGAGAGATAATTAAACTCTATGATCATTGGATCAAATATATTATTATTAAATGAAAGATAAATTAAATTATACTATATATATTAATGTGATTCTTTATTTTTCTTAGAAGTTTGCTATATCACATATTCAGATAAAAATTTAATAATTATTTATCTATATTTGTATTTATTTTTTTTATAAATATAAATTTTATCTATATTTAATAAATTTGAACGGATATTATCTTATTGTGTCCTGTGACTCCTGTCGCATTGCCATCGGAATCAAAACACGGAGATCGGCAATCGCCCAATTGTCACCGCCCTTCCGTTCCAACAGGTGGACTTCTCGCGTGACGCTTTCGGAATCGGGGTTGCATTTTGGCGTGCAACCGTGCAAGCAATCCGTGCCGAGCCGGGCGTTCGAAACCGCAAGACGGCGTGAACGTGGCAGCGCACCCCAAGCGGTAAGCATCGTTTAGCTTACACGTCATCGACTCCCTCGTTGCTGCAAATTATCCCACTCCTCCCCGTCGCACCCAAACGCAGCCACCAAACCCTGACGGACCACCACGTGGCACGATTATCTAAAGACACGTAGCACGCAACGCTGTACGACCGACCGGCCAATCCCGGCCGTTGATATAACTTAGGCCATATCATTGCAAATCCCTATCATTACCCAATAATAAATCCATCAATTCAGGCAACCGGACCCGGTTGCCCACCCTCATGGCATCACCCGGCACCCAGTGGTCCCAAAAGATATTCTTTATTTGGGTCCTCTTAATAAAACGAGTCAACTTTAATTTTAATATATTATAACATTCGCGTGTCGTGCACTCATGTTCCCCACCCTAAAATGCGAACCTCGTGGAGGAAAGCGGCAGCATGACACCTCATCTGACGGCCTCTATTTCTCGCGCGAATGATCGGACGGTTGAAAATAAAGTACACGCCTAGTCCCCATCACTTGACTATTTTATATATACCAAAGGACTGGAAGGTGATGCTTGAGGGTGAGCTCGTAGGGTCGGGAAGAAGGTTAGCTGGGTTCTTTCTTCCCCATTTTCCGATTTTTTTTCCCCTTAAAATCTTATCCTCTCACTATCTTCGCTTCTTGATCTTGATTCCTCTCATCGGTGATCTAATTTCTCTCTCGATTCCGTTTTTTTAATGCTATTTTTATAGTTTTTCGTAGATTTTTTTTTCTTGATTCAATATCTTCTCTCCTTTGTTGGTGTTATTTTTGGTAAACGATGTTGTTTTTGCCGTTTATTAGCCGATCATGCCCTAAATAAAGTTACTAAAGAGTTTCGTCGCCATCGGTGGTCGCGGGTATAAATATTTGGTTATGTTCTTTTTCTGTTTGATCGGTAGGTCACCATGGGAACTGGGCGTGGAGTTCTTGCGATTATTGTTTTGTTTTCGATCGTTTTGGTTTCTACGGTTGTTTGGCCGAGGGCGATGGCTTGATCCGGATCGGGCTGAAGAAAAAACCGATGAACCAGAACGACCGGCTCGCAGCGAGGTTGACGAACGAGAGGAAGCCCCTGCTGGCCGGCAAGTATGGCCGTCGAGGCGGTCTCGAGAACGGGGACGAGGCCGACATCATTTCTCTCAAGAACTACATGAACGCTCAGTACTTTGGGGAGATTGCAATCGGGACTCCGCCGCAGAAGTTCACTGTGATTTTTGATACTGGAAGCTCAAATCTTTGGGTTCCATCTTCCAAGTGCTACTTCTCGGTGAGTGATTTTTTTCCCTTTTTTTTTTTCTTGTTTTCCATGTTAAAAGCGTAAAGAAAGATCATTTAATCGGGTGTTTGCTTGTAGCTACTGACTGGATTTGGAGGTTATCTTATTGGTTTAGTATTGACTTGCAGATTGCTTGCCTTTTCCATTCAAGATACAAGTCAGGGCGGTCAAGCACCTATCAGAAGAATGGTTTGTATATGCTATTAGAGTTTTTCTGGTATAACTTGATGGAAAATAATTATTCCAGATTCCATATTATTCATGTAAGAAAAACAAAGACAATAAAGAGGAGACGTACCTGGATCCATAGGTCTCGATGGCTATGGGTTGTGATCTTCCAAAGGGAGACTCACTGATTTTTCACCGTATTTCTCTTGATGATAAGGGAATACAAAATCCTTTGCGACTCTTTGTCTCCTTTCGAAACCATAATCCCCTTTTAAATAGGCTAATTTCTAATTTGGTCCTTCATTAAATTAGAAATAGCATATAAGTATCTACATAATGATTTTGATGACAATTATGCCCTTAGTCACTTTATACCAAATTGATAATTTCTTGGCTAATCAAATAATGGCATAACATATTTATTATGACATGTATGGCCCCCAAATAATTGTTTAAAATTTTTAACGATCTTCCACTGGACCACATATGTATCCTTATAAATGTATTAGACTTTATAAGCTCAAAACTTTGTCATTAGAAACATAAGGCATATCAGAACAATCTCGTCCATTAGTTGTATCAATATCGGACCAAAGCGCTTTTTGTTAAATCAGTCTTAACTAGGCCTATCAATGATCGCTAACATTAACACAACCAAATAACATAGATCAATCATGAAATGTGTAGCATGAGAATCTCACATGAATGTGATCAGTGCATGTTGATTTTTAACTGGTTCAACCTTACTGTAGTGAGATCAACTTGACTTTATTGTCCAAAGTGTAATAAACCGAATGTCTTAACTTTATTTCTGATCAGAAAAATTGTCCATAACAAGTGTTTATACATACAAAAATAAAAATAGAACATAATACACAAATGACAAACTCCCACTAAATTTGAGATTCACTATATTCCAGAATACCCATACTTGCTGTATGCTCATGAAAGACCTTTGGAAGAATCCCTTTTGTAAGAGGTCCGCAATCATGGAGTTTGTTTCCAAATGTTCTATGTAGATCTGTCGACTTTGTACCCTTTATTTAACAACTAGGAACTTGATATCAATGTGTTTGGACTTTGATAAGCTCCTATTGTTAGAATATAAGTGTGCTGATCTATTATCAAATCTTTAGTGGTCTTTCAATTTTTTAACTATTTGCAGTCCATTGACAAAATTTTTAAGCCAAATTCCATGGTTGGATGCCTCAAAACATGCTACAAACTTTGCTACCATAGTGAAAGAAGCAATAAAGTCTGTTTGGCACTTCGCTAAGAAATTGCAGCATCAGCCAGCAAATAGATGTAGCGTGGATTTTCTACTATCTTGGCATTCAGCAAAATCTGAGTCATTCTTAGAATACCCAATGATCCCTAATTTGTCTGACCTTTTATATGTGAGCATGTGGTCCTTTGTTCTCTTCAAATACCTCATGACTTTTTTGGTTGCTTTTCAGTGATCCATACTTGGGTTGCTTAAGTACATGTCTAGAACTCCAACAATATACGTAATATCTGAACGCGTACATACTTGAACATACATAAGACTCTCCACAGCTAAAGTATAAGGAACCTTCTTCATTTCCTGAATCTTCAAATTTCCTTAGGACATTGACTAAGACTAAACTTGTCTCCTTTGACGACTGGGGTATCTCCTGATTTACAATCCTACATGCCAAACCTTTTGAGAATCTTATCAATATAGGCCCTTTGTGACAATCCCAAAATACCCCAAGATTGTCTCGGTATATTTGGATTACAAAGGATGCATTACCAAAATCCTTCATCTCAAATTTTTGACAAAAATTTCTTGGTTTCATGCAATATACCTATATCATTAGTGGCAAGCAGAATGTCATCAACATACAATACCAGAAAAATACACTTACTCTCACTAAATTTATGATACACAATCATCAACAATATTCATCTCAAAATGAATGAGAATTATCTCATAAATTTGTGGTACCACTGACGGGATGCTTGTTTAAGCCCATAAATGATTTTTTTTAATTTGCAAACCATCTTCTTTGGGTCTCCGGACATAGTTTTTCAGTTACTCCATATAAATCGTTTCAACAATGTCTCCATTAAGAAACATGTTTTTACATCCATCTGATGAAGCTCCAAATCATAGTGTGCCACAAGAGCCATGATTGTCCTAAAGGAGTCCTTCGTTGAAATTGGAGAGGTCTCCTTATAGTCAATCCCCCTTTTGAGTAAAACCCTTTGCCACAAGACGAGCCTTATACCTCTCCACATTACCTTTAGAATCCTTTTGGTCTTAAATATCCATTTACAACCAATGGGTTTCGTACCTTCCGATAATGGGATAAGTTTCCAAACCTTATTGTCTTACATGAACTTATATTCTTCATTCATTGCTTCAATCCATTTATTGGAGTTTAGGTCCTGCATGGCTTACAGAAGTTGATTGGATCTTCTTCCATCATGCCATCATTCTCCTCATGTTTTTGGAGAAATACTATATAATCATCTGGAATGGCACTTCTCCTTTCTCTTATGGATCGTCGCAATGGCAATGGCTCTTGTAACACTTGATCTTGAGGATGTTGAGTTTGTTCCTCATGAACAGTTTGAGTTTGTTCAATAGGAATAACCTCCTCATCTTGATTGGGGATATGGATGACAATATCCTTTTGAGGCTCCAAATTTGCTGCATCAGTAGCAACTGTATGAATTGGATCAGAAATTGGCACCAATTCTTCCTCAAAGATAAAGTTCCTAACCTTATTTCTTCCTCCAAACTCAATATCCTCAAAGAATATTGCAATTTCTATTTCAAAAATTGTCTTTAATTTGGGATCATAAAATTTATACCCCTTTGATTGCTCAGAATACCCAATAAGTAGCTGCTAACAGTCGGGGTTCTAATTTTTTTCATGTGGTCTATAAGACCTTGCCTCAGCTGGACAACCCCACACATGAAAATGCTTTAGACTTGACTTTCTACCTGTTCAAAGTTCATAAGGTGTCTTTGCAGCTGCTTTAGTTGGTACCCTATTTAGAATAGGCTGCAGTTTTTAGTGCCTCTCCCAGAGTGACTCTGATAAGGTAGAATGACAAATCATACCCTTACCATATCCTTAAGAGTTCTATTTCGTCTTTAGCTGCACCATTCATGCTAGGTGTCCTTGGCATGGTGTACTATGGAACGATTCCATACTCCTTTAGGTATCTGGCAAATGGTCCTGGACGTTGTTCACCGATCCGTCATATCTTCTGTAATATTCACCTCCACGATTAGATTTGACCTTTTTTATGCTTTTGTTGAGTTGATTCTTAACTTCAGCCTTAAATGATTTGAAAACGTTCAAACCTGTGATTTTTCATGAATAAGAAATTGTATGCATATCGAGAATAATCATCAATGAATGATACAAAATATTGTTGACCATTCCAAGATAGTATTGAAAATGACCCACAAATATCTGTATGTATCAATTCCAATACATCCATAGCTCTATATGCACCATATTTCTTGACTTTGGTTTGTTTTCCTTTTATGCAATTAGCACAAACATTAAAGTCTGTGAAATCCATGGAATCTAAAATTCATCTAACACAAGTCGTTGAACTCTATTTCTAGAGATGTGACCTAGTTGCTTGTGCTACAATGAACCCGAGTTTGCAATATCTAGTTTGCGTTTAGTACCTCTTGATTTCAAATTTAATGATTCACTATGTGAGGCTACTGTATCAAGCAAATATAGATTGTCATAAGCAATAAGAGATCCAGTACCAACAACATTGGAATTTAAAGACAACACAAATTGATTGTTTCTAAATGAGAGTAGCTAGATTTGTCCAAGCAAGAAACAAAAACCACATTTTGTCTAAAAGATGGTACAACAAAAGTATCTTTTAAATCCAAATAATGATCAAAACTTAATAACAATCTAAAATGACCAACAACCTCCACTTGAACTGACTTGCCGTTGCCCACAAAAATGCTTTGTTCAGCATCACTTGGCTTTCGGCAGATCAGGCAACCCTGCATTGAAACACTGATGTTAGAAGTGGCATCGGAGTCTAACCACCAAGTGTTTCTAGGTACTGAAGCTAAATTTACTTCAGAATAAACCAAAGTTAGGAATGTACCTTTCTTTGCCCTTCGGGCATGGTACTTGGCACATTCCTTTGTGTCCAGGTTTTTCACAAAAGAAGCAAAGATCAGCCTTATTTTGCTTCTCTTGGGCTGGACCCTTCACAGCCTCATTCTTAGATGATTCAGGTTTCTTTCTTTTATTCTTGTCCTTGAAGGTGCTGCCAAGTGGGCACTCTCAGTCTTTTCTTGCATCAGTCTTTCTTCCTCTTGAACACAGTAAGAAATCAATTCATTCAATGACCATTTTTCCTTTTGGCAATTATAACTGATCTTAAATTGATTAAACTATGCTAGAAGAGAAATTAGAACCAAATGCACCAGTCCTCGGACATCTCGGCTTGAGAGCCTTAAGTTTTGATGCAATGTTGGACATCTCCATAATGTACTCTCATACATTCCCCTTGCCTTTGTACTTTATGGTGATTAAGCATTGTAGCAAAGTGCTAGTTTCAGCCTTATCGTTCTTTGCAAAGCGCTTCTCAATTTCAGCAAGAAAATCTTTGGCATTAGTAATCGCATCGGATACTGTGCCCCTGAAAACCTCAGGAATGCCCCTCTTTATGATCATCAGACTCATGCGGTTTGAACGATCCCACTTCTCGTAGTGCCTCCTTTGATCAGAAGTACTAGAGTCCAAAAGAGAAGGGGGTCGCTCTTCCTTTAACACAAGGTCTAGATCCATGCACCTCAGGACAATAAACATATTTTCTTTTCGGTCCTTAAAATTTATGCCATTAAGGACCGGTACCGAACTCAAATTAGTAATACTTGTAGCAAGTGTGAAAAGAAAATTACCACATAAATATACTCACATAAATATCCAAAAAAACTAATCATTAACAAATTCAAATAATGATCAAACCCATCTCAAGATACCAAGTGCAAACATCAATACTAAGTCTTTGGAAAGTAATATTAATTGCTAGTGGTACCATATTGTAATGATCAAACACTGACAATAATGTATGTTAAATAATAAACTCATTTTTGGATTAATTTATTATTTACATGTACAATCTTATAATTGTCACATGCTTACCATCACAGGAATGTATGCAATTCGGCCAAGTGTCAACCTTCCTTTGGGCTGGTTAATACTCGCATGAATACACATACACCAACATTTAACATTTCTATTGAGTTGTCTGCATAAGAGAGGTCACTTTGGTGACTTCTTATTTCAATTGGCTTATTTAAAATGTTAAACATATGCATCACATATTAAACCATAGTCATTATTGAATTTGAATTTTGAAACTTCAATTTCTTGAAACTTGTAATCTAAATCAGAAAATAATTAGTTTCAAAGCCTCTAATGTGATGCACAAATTAACCTGGAATAATGGTTAGGGCTTTGGATCGGAACCAAAAGGTTCCGGATTCGATTCTCGTGAGCACCTTCCTTTTTTTCTGTATAAATGCCAAAATCCTTTTTTTAATAGATAAATACCAAAAATTTATTCTTTAATGGATAAATACCCTTATCAATGGATAAATATTGAAAATTCCCTTTAACAGCAAAGCACGCACGCTCCGAATCATTAGAAAATAATAGCAAAAATATAAAATATGCATTCTAGTCATTCCATAACTCAATCGTATCACACAAACAGTTATGGAAGGCTTTGATACCATTTGATGAAAAATAATTATTCAAGATTTCATATTATTCATGTAAGATAAACAAAGACAACAAAGAGAAGCGTACCTGGATCCATAAGTCTCGATGGCTATGGGTTGTGATCTTCCAAAGGAGACCCCTTTATTCACTGATTTTTCACTGTATTTCTCTTTGATGGGGATAAGGGAATACGAAACCCTCTTCTGCGATTCTGTCTCCTTTGGGAACTATAACCCCCTTTAAATAGGCTAATTTCTAATTTGGCTCCTCATCAAATTAGAAATAGCATATAGATATCTACACATTGGTTTTTCATGCCAATTATGCCCTTAGACACTTTGTACTAAATTGATCAATTTCTTGGCTAATCAAATAATGGCATAACACATTTGTCATGACATGTGTGGCC
The DNA here is from genome assembly GCA_900491605.1 of Calamus simplicifolius. Classification (NCBI taxonomy): domain Eukaryota; kingdom Viridiplantae; phylum Streptophyta; class Magnoliopsida; order Arecales; family Arecaceae; genus Calamus; species Calamus simplicifolius. The sequence continues at coordinate 1,154,768 of UESW01003931.1, read as the reverse complement.
CCCAAATAATTGTTTAAAATTTCTAACATAACTTTGATATGCTTTGCTTGTTTCCTCGTTCGCATTACCCGATTATGTTGAAATTTGGTTGCTTTACCTGGATATTTAGAAGAATTTGCCACTATGAAATAACTGAATTGAAAAAAAGTTGCATTGTTATTCTGTGATGAAGATATAACTGTCTTAAACTCATATGTTTTTGCAGTATGTATGCGTCAATCATGTAGATATGGCTTTAATTTCTCTCCAAGTTGAAATATGCTAGAAATCTTCAGTTATATTTATTACTTAAGTGCTTTATGTAGGTTGGTACTATGAACTTGTGACAATAAAATACCATAATATCTGAATTCAGCCATCTGAGTTGAAACAAGTTCAGGGGCCCCTCCTAGTAAGAAGATAGTTAATCATGAAAATGTACAGGGCAGACAATTGATCATCCTTACTTTACATATTCTTGACTGTGAAGTCGAAACCTTGTTGTGTTGGTGCCTTTTGAAAACAATTGTCATTTGATGTTCTCTTGCGGCATTCCTGTCATGCTATGACTGTGAAGTCGAAACCTTGTGTTGGTGCCTCTTGAAAACAATTGCCATTTGATGTTTTCTTGCAGCATTCCTGTCATGCTATGACTCATGGAGAGTCCATCCTCAATCCTAATAGTTATCCTTGCTGCATGTACCTGCAAAGGCAGTTGATACTTTTTCTTCTGCTTATCAATCCACCCAGCACTTTTTCTGTTGCTTATCTTGATGATGCATTCCATTATGAGCTTATTAATTCCTGCATAATGCTCCCAGGTGCATCATCCTGTGAATAGGTCAAATGATTCTCTTATACACCTTTTATATTTCTTCCTGAATGGATGGTCTCTCGTAATATTTTTACTCATCATCAGTATTTTGTTAGAAATGCTTGTGATTTCCTGAAATCTGTTTAGGCTTTGGTTGCATGGGACTCTATCCTTAAGAGGGAAAGCTATAACTTTTCCGTCAAGAAAAGAAGTTTCTCAAATATAATAATATGTATTTTTTTCTCTACAAACAAAAAAAAAGTCAAAAGATTTGCGCCTATTTAGCTATGGAAAATGTTTTCTATTTTCTATACCTAGTTTTCTTCTCCATTTTCTCTTTTTTTAATGAAAAATTGAAAAAATACATTTATTTATTGAAAATAAAAAAACATTTTCTAATTTAAAAAATTTAAAAAAGGGGTTGTAAATGGTGATTGATGATAGAGGAATGAAAATGAGTATGGAGTGGGACAATGGTGATAGTGCGCAGTGCAGGTATAATGGCAATGGTGGCGTATGATGGGGTATGTGGCATCGGCGATGGTGATGGTGAATGATAGTGTGTGGTGGCAGTAGAGAGTGGTGGTGGTTGTAGGTGATGATCATGGCGTTGATAGTGAGTGGTGGAGGTGTTATGGTGGTGGTGGTGGGTGATTGTGGTGGCGGTGGTGGTTGGCGAAAGTATGACGGTGGATGATGCAGATATCGCAGTGGTGATGGTGGGTGTGATGCCCTTTCCAATTAGTCCCACATCGGATAATTAAGGAAGGGTGAAATGGTTTATACCAGTTAAGTAAGATGGACAAGTACCAATTGAATTCTTTTTGGACTATGATGGCTTAAGTTGGTGTGGACCTTATTCGTCTTGCTTTTTTTTGTAACGAAACGGGTTCGTGGGTTTGCAGGCCCAGATCGTTACATTATGGTATCAGAGCCATGCACCAGCCGAAAGTGCAGGAGCTAAGTGCCATACAGGGCAAAGTGTAACATCAATAAGGAGCCACCTCTTGAGCCTGTGGGGGAAACACCTCTAGAGTCTTGCCTGTGTAGGAGCTAAGTGCCATATAGGGCACAGTGTGCTATGTTGATAGAAGCCACCTCTTGAGTCTGTGAGGGAAGCACCTTTAGAGTTTTGCCTACCTGGTGGATACGATCATGTGCCTCTAGCGACAAGAACGTCTCTTTAAGGAAGGTAAATTGTGATGCCCCTCTCAATTAGTCCCACATCAAATAATTAAGGAATGATGGAATGACTTATAACCAGTTAAGTAAGATGGATAAGTACCAATTGAATCCTTTTTGGGCTGTGGTGGCCCAAGTTGGTGTAGACCTTGTCCGTCTTGCTTTCTTGTAATAAAATGGATTCGTGGGTTTGTGGACCCGAGTCGTTCAGTGGTGATGGGAATATAGTAGCGGTGATGGAGGTGAGTGGTGTAGATTTGGTTGTGGAAGATTGTGGTGATAGTGGTGACGCTAGTGGTTATGATGGTGATAAAGGATGGTGGGTAGTGGTGGTATGGTGGTCGTGGTGGTGGATGATGAAGGGTGATTAGTGGTGAAGGTGATGGTGAATGGAGAGAGTATGGTGGTGAAAATTTAAAAAAAAAATTGCTTTATTTTGAAAAGAAAATTAATGAAAAATAATTCAAAGATATTTTTCAGGCATAGCGTACATTTGGTAAACTGAAAACATAGTTTTTTAATTTTCTATTCAAAAAAATATTAAATTTGAATATTATTTTTTTTTTCTTTTTGTTCTCTATGACAAAAAAATTTTCAGAGAACACTCAGTTTTCTGCAACTGAATGGACCCTTAGTTTTCCAAAGAGACATGTTTCCCATGCAATTTTTCTTGCAACCAAACATATCATTGGGGATTATTCTCAAAAGGAAAAGTTGTAACCTGTGTTTTCTTTCACTTGAACAGGAAAGTCTGCAGCTATTCACTATGGAACTGGAGCGATTTCTGGCTTCTTTAGTGAAGACCATGTTACAGTTGGTGACCTGGTTGTCAAAGACCAGGTTTGTGATTTTATAGAAACTTCTATCATTATAGTCAGTAAATATCATCTTGGGCTGTGTGGACTTACACTGAAGATTCCTTCAGGTCTTTATTGAAGCGACCAAGGAGCCAAGCATCACCTTTTTGGTCGCAAAATTTGATGGCATACTTGGGCTTGGGTTTAAAGAAATCTCGGTTGGGCATGTAGTGCCTCTCTGGTATGCTAATCTATGTTGATCATCATCTTTTGATAACTGTTATGCTGTAACATGCTATAACTTGTGCATATAAAAAGTCTGACCTTTTCTATTTTTATTTTCCTTGCAATTTTTTTTCTTTAACATTTTTTGTTTGCTGAAATTTTTTTTCTTTGATTTTATTATTAATAACTGAGCTCATTAATGGAAGATGCTGGTATAATGAAGACGAGGTTGATGGTTTTCTCCCTAGCTACTTCTGTTGAGACAATTTTTTGATTGGAGTAGGTCTCTTTTGTTGCAAAACTATCATAGTAAAGAACATGATACATGCTGAAAGTTATAATTTTCCTTTGGCTCAATGGTGTTTTCTTTTGCCATTTTAAAGGTAAACCCTAATTATATGTGCTTGTGAAATTGTTGCATCTTCCATTTTGCGTTATTCATCTTCATCTCTATATGTTATGCCAAATGTGATGTTGTGCAATGCTTCATTATTGATAATAATACACAAATGCTGGTTGTGAATTTTCATACTAAAATGGTATATTAAAATGCTAATATACCTGTATTTTTTAAAGTTTTTTTTAGCATCAGTGATATGACTGATTAATAATCAATGGTGTAAAACACCTGTATTGCTTCTTCCTTGTAACTTTGTTGAACAGTAGATGCAATAGGTGCTAATAGAATTAAATGACAAGAAATTTAAACTTCAAAATCATCAGAAATGCTACTACCTTATGACTTCAGTCTCCTTATTAATCTTCTCCTGTAAACTGATTATCCAATTAAGAACTCCTTAGACTCAGTCTTGAGCAAAATAACAGGGAGATTACCCACATCAACCTCTCTTTTAAGATAATCCAATTTGTAGAATGCAATATTCAAACACCACAAAGGTATCTTCTGAACATCACTATCAAGAACTTGTTGGTTGTGATTTATTAGTACTCATCATTGACTTAAAAAATATTATGTAACACATATACACAATGTATTAGTACTTGTCATAGTAATTTCTCAAAAATTGGATAAGTTTATTAAATTAAATACCTAAGTAGTTGCAAATAAACTATTTCATATTATTATGATGGCCAACATGTAAATGGAGTTCTCAATTGAATTATCCTAGCCTTGGGGAATTTCCTGATGTGGGATTCCATGAAGTTGGTGTTTGTTGGGGTTAAATCATCAGTGAAAGCACATGGCAATCTGCAAGAATGAGTTGTAAAGCCATACATATATAGTTGTGATTGCCGTTCAAATTTTGTGGATCAACATGTGGTGCAGCTTTTCAGCGTGTTTTGTATAGCAGCAAAATTTGTTAAAAAATGTTTGTTGGTTGAGTGGTTAATCTTCTTAAGGAAGAGGTGCACTTGCTAGTGCCCTGGATTAGTGGGTTGATGAAGCAGGCTTGTTAGAGTTTACTTTTGCTCTATAATTGCTGGAAAATTTCAACCTATTCTTGGAATTTTAGAATTTTGTTTCTTGGAAATGTTTGTAGTCTTGACAATATGAACAATGATGGACTAATTTCAAGTGCCTTTATTGGTGGCTCTGTCATTTACTCTATCCATGGATCACTTAAATATTTGTTCTATCATGTCTATATTTAATTTCTCATGGATGAGATGGGTGGGAGTATTTTGGAGGGTGATTACTTGGATCGTTATCGAGTGTATGGCTGTTAATTTTGTACTGTATGCTCTTTGTGCAAATTTCTTACTACAACTGCATATATGCAAAGGTACAACATGGTTGATCAAGGTATCGTCAATGAACCTGTTTTCTCTTTCTGGTTTAACCGGCATGAAAATGAAGATGAGGGAGGTGAGATTGTATTTGGTGGAGTTGACCCGAATCATTTTAAAGGTGAACACACATATGTCCCTGTGACTCAAAAAGGTTACTGGCAGGTAAGTCTCATATTCTTTTTGCTTCTTTTATTTGCATGGATATCAGAATATATTCATGCACACAACATGCCATCTTTTGCTCCTTATACTGATTGGTTTGATACGTTTTCCTAAAATTATTCGTTGCAGTTTAACATGGGAGATGTCCGTATTGGTAATCAATCAACTGGTAATGCACATGTATTCTATTTTTATACTATTGTTCTGTTCTTTAATTTGTTATTCTTGTTTGGTATCGTGATTATGGTCCCTAATTCTGTGTGATATATGTGCTTATCAGGATTCTGTTCTGGCGGTTGTGCAGCAATTGCTGATTCTGGAACTTCTTTGCTTGCTGGTCCAACAGTATGTTTTGATATATATATAGCTTATATGACCCTTCAAGCCTATCTTTCTTCCTCTATTACTTTTTCCTAAGGGGAATCATTTTATTTCCAAATCCTCATACTAACATCTATACATATTATTTCCTATGATGGCCATTTAAAGAAATTTAAAGTTTTCTTTATCTTCTCATTTTTAAAATTTATCTCCTTTAGTATTAATGCCCTCTTTAAGAGCTGAAATGAATCTGTCATCATTACAGTGACATAATTTGTCTCTCATTTGTACTCATTGAATTTAAATATAATAATTGATTGTTGTCTTATACTCTTTGAAAACTACTTGAAGAATCTGATTTTTCTTTTTTCATGAAATTAGCTAATCTGACTATTTAATTGGTTCTGCACTCCCTCTTTGTTGTGAGTTTCAATACACTTGCGGACCACTGGAATCCTGCCAAGATTAAGGATTCCAAGCCTCATTAAGCTGAAAATTGGTGTTATTTTAGATTTTTTCCCCTTATGACTGGGGGATGATATAGATGGTCCTCTTTATTTACTTTTTCTTTATGTTGATAATTGTTGTCCAAGCATTTCTTCTTTTTCGAAGTGCCAGCAAAATTGAATCTGAGGTCATGGCAAGCAATCCATTGTTAAGGTTAGAGATGCTTCAAGCATGGTATGACAATAGCTTTTTCCTTGTATGAGCTACTTAAGGATAAAGTAGCTGACTTTGGACAAAGTACTCAAGAACAAAGCATGGTTTTGTTTTTGATTCTGAACAACCGTGAAAGGTGGCCGATTCTATCTAATGTATTGTGTAATGTAATTGCCACCAAAACAAAAACTGAGGCCTCAATACTATATATATAGATAGCAAGAAGACAACTCTGATGCCTGAACATTATTTTGGATTTTGCTTTTATTCTTTCTGAATGCTAGATTGCATTGCTACTTGAAGAATGATATGAAGTTAGTTAACAGGGGAGTAGTCATATAACCATTTTATAGCAAGAAGACAACTCTAATGCCTGAACAATATATTGAATTTTGCCTTTTATTCTTTATGAAAATTGGTGTTATTTCATTTTCCCCCCTTCTTTAAATAACACAGCCACTTTTGACTGGGGGATGACATATATGGTCCTATTTATTCAATTTTTTTAAAAAAAATTTGTTGATGGTTGTTATCCAAGCAATTCCAATTTTTCCAGCAAAAATTTTGTTGTGCCTGCTTGATTGAATGAGGTGATGGCAGGCAATCTGTTATAAGGTTGGAGAAGCTTCAAGCATGGTATGGCAATAGCTTCTTGTTTGGGCTACTTAAGGTCAAAGTAGTTGATACTCCTGGTTTTGTTTTTGATTCTGGACAGCCTTGAGTGTTGGCTGCTTTTATCTAATGCATTGTGCAATGTACTTGCCACACAACTGAGACCTCAATACAAAAAAAAAATAGTATATAATTTTGTAAGAAATAACTTTTACCTGTTGCATAAGAACAAAACTAAGATTCCCATAATAGTAAATTAATTGTCAGGGATTCCACAATTACATTTGAGTTCACTAGACATTCATAAAAAATGTGATATCAGCTAGTATTCCTTTGTTGGGTACTTTTTGAGGTTGGTATGCCATTCGACGTTCGTTAACATGGGAATAGTCATATAATCATTTTATAGCAAGAAGACAACTCTGATGCATGGACAATTTTTTGAATCTTGCCTCACTTTTATTCTTTCTGAATGCTTGGAAGATTACATTGCTATAAGAGGAACGATAGTTTCTGGTGCCTCTCGAATTATCAGCAGGCATATTTTTTCCCCTTGAAAATCAAGTCATCCAATTAATTCCTTTGTTAATTTGGACCCTATTTGGTCTGAAAGTACCATTCTATAAAACCTTTTCATTGGATGATGGTTGGCTACTGATTGATCACTAACATCACCGGCTTCTTCTGTGCAGACCATTATTGCAGAAATTAATCAAAAGATTGGAGCATCCGGTGTTGTTAGCCAAGAGTGCAAAGCTGTAGTTGCTGAATATGGGCAACAGATTCTGGATATGCTGTTGTCAGAGGTTTGCACCATGGTTTTCTGCAAAATGTCCTTGGCTGATTTTTCAATTTTCTGACCTCAATTCTGATTAGTTTGCACATGGAACGATATTTGTTGATCCTTGTTTATCTTGCAGGGACAACCAGCAAAAATTTGCTCTCAGATTGGTCTTTGTGTATTTGATGGAACCCATGATGTTAGGTTAGATAGAAAACGTTGTCACATATGTTTATTTGCTGAGTTCGGTAATGTATCATTTACTGTTTTTTCTCACATAAACGTTGGTGTTTTGCCTTTTGTCTCTCTGTGCAGCATTGGCATTGAGAGTGTGGTGAAGGACAATGGGGATCTGTCAGCTGGTCTTCAGAGTGATGCTATGTGCACTGCTTGTGAGATGGCAGTTGTGTGGATGCAAAATCAGCTGAAGCAGAACGAGACACAGGAACGCATATTGAATTATATCAATGAGGTGAACTTATTTTTAACTTTATTATCTATTTAGGAGTGCATTTGTGTATACTATGACGGTCATGTCCAGAATTGCTTTGCAGCTATGTGAGCGACTGCCTAGTCCCATGGGAGAATCATCTGTGGACTGTATCAGCATTGCATCCATGCCTTCTGTTTCTTTCACTATTGGTGGTAAATCATTTGATCTCACCCCAGATCAGGTATGGTGGATTCTTTCATGATTGTCTAGTAAACAATAAACAGATGCATGTTCCAGATGCAGTTTGCTTGCAGTCTGTTAGCTATATTGTTTATGACTAAATTTTTGGTTGTGTATTCTGTTCTATGTATTCTGTTCTATTCTACATGCAACCGTCTTACTTTATCCTAAATGTAAAGCAATGTTATTTTGAAAAGAAAAAAAAATTGAAAAGGGAGGAAAGTTGGAAGGAGAGGATTACATGGTATGGAAAAGGGGAAGACAACTCGTTTCATGTTCTCAATTCAGATAAACATGTTGACTGTAAGTCTAGATCAATGTTATGACATCTGTTAGGGAGAGTTAGATAAAAAAAAAATCCAAGGTTTTAAAAATAGATATATAAGATAGTAAAATCCACCATGATATAGGACCATGATATAGGAGTAGTGTCAAACTCCATGGTGAATCACTTAAGAAAGAGAGTTAAGGTGAATCACTTAAGAAGGAGATTAACTCAATGATATGTGCTCATCACATTAATTCAACTAATGGATATTCTAGGCATCCACCAATGATTTTGGACTACAATTAATGGCAAGTGCTACCTCCTTTTGGAGCATAGATTCCTATCAGCATGTATCTTTTCTATGATTGGCCATAGTGCATTGCGATTTTCTTAATCTCTTTAAGACTTTGGAGTTTGTTCTTGATATAATGCATTTCCCCCTCCTTTTCTAAAGAACCGATGTATGAGTATATATATATATAAAATAGGGATGACTAGCTACATTCAAATGTAGTCAAGTTCAAAATCCCATCACGTTCTTCATCCTTGGATTCACACGGATTCTAAAGCCATCTTATCCTTTTTTACTTTGGGACTTTGGGATTCGCAAACTATATGACAAACTATATGGATTCAAGGGTGTTTGGTAGCAGATAATCTATCCAGATTACTGGTAATTTAAATGGGACCCATCAAATAACTATGTTTGGTATATGTTTTGAACGGCAATCTATCTTGTAGTGGTAATCTGTATTACCTCATGAGGTAATCCAAATTACGTCAGGAAGGGATGGTTATCTAGATGTGGTAATCTAATAAATTATTTTTTTTTGACAAAATTATCCTTGCTTCCTTTGATTCCTCTCTACTCCTTCTCCTCTATCGACTTCGTTGGAACCTTCGTGTCGAAGGTCCCGAGCCACATTCTCTTTCGCCGAGTCAGGTCGTGGATCTTCACCACCCAGCGGCCCCACTATCGTTTCAAGACGCCGCAGAACTTCTGATCCGCTTCTTTCGATTGGTGGCCTCCGGTATCCAATCGATTGCTTCAAATATCATTTATAAATATAATTTTTTAAACATTATCATTTATAAATATAATTTTTTTAAAATCAAATATATAATATATATAATTTTTTAATAAATTTAATTTAAGGATATTTTAAAAATTTGATGTTATATGATTGGTAATCTGTTTGTCATACCAAATATAGTAACCAATATTACTATAGTTGTGCATGCCAAACACAATAATCAACATTACTAGTAATATATCAAGTGATAATCTATCTTGTAGGCAATCTACATTACCATTTAGGATTGCCTGCGATGCACCAAACGCAACCCAAGGATGAAGCATATAACCGGATCTAGCCAAGCCTCTCTCTCTTTCTCTCTCTCACACACACACACACACACACACAGATATATATATATATATATATATTAGAGAGAGAGATGATCCAGTTATTAGGGCTGATTAGTATTAAAGCTATACTTAGGATGCATCCTCTACTGTAGTAAGAGTTGCACTTGTATGCTTGATTTCAAATTTTTGACTTCTGAACCCTTAAGTCACATATATCTAATGCTAGTTGGATAAGAAACATTTCATTTCTGTAGGTTCTTCAATGTCTTTCTTCTTTACCAATGCTATTTTTTTTCCTGTTCTGAGTGTTGCTAGTTATTTTTTTTTCTTCTCATTATGTTAATCCAATCATGCTTTCAACCTTCAACTCGTCCAACAATTTGATTCCAACAATCATGGCTCAACTCTTCCAACTCTTGACTACATGAAGGGTCCATCTTTCTCTCTCAACTCTTTTCCAAGTCTTGGCTACCTTGAAAGGTCTCTCTCTCTCTCTCTCTCTGAAAAAAGAAAGAAAGAAGAAAAAAGGGGGAGAAAAAGAGGATAGCTACTTTTGTGTGAGGTGGGCTGCTAAGGACTGATTAGTGGCTATAGACTTTCTAATATTTGACAGATATTGGTGCGGTTACTAAGCCCAATCCACACGAATGGCCATGGTCTGATCAGTGATTCAACTACACAGCATAAAAAGAGTGGTTGCTCTACAAAGATATTATAAAACGTTTTGTTTAATGAGAGATTTAATTGTTCTTGCTCTTTTTAATTTTATTATTTTTTTCCTTGTGAAACTTCATGATGATATTGCTTCGTATTATTTCTACGTACCATAATTCTGACCTGGTTATTGGGTTGTGCAGTATGTTCTGAAGGTCGGTGAGGGTGCTGCAGCGCAGTGCATTAGCGGATTCACTGCCCTGGACGTACCTCCTCCTCGGGGTCCTCTGTGGTATGTATACCCTTTGCCATTTCTCCCTTTTTATGTTGCCTCTGGACAGTCTTTTTGTCTGATCGATTAAAATGCTGCAGGATCTTGGGAGATGTCTTTATGGGAGTCTATCATACCGTGTTTGACTACGGGCAACTGAGAGTTGGATTTGCAGAGGCAGCATAAGAAACGAAAGCCTATACTCTCTTTACATCTCAGAACTATAAGAAGGCACACTTTGTTGGTCTTTGTACATAATAATCTGGATGAAGTACTGCTGAGATGTTAGACGACTTTCATGAAGGTTTCTCCTTTGATTGTGAATCTTGTTCTGCCTGTAGCATTGCAAGCTGTTTTATTGTGAGACTTATCGCTGGATGTTTGTGCTTTTGATTTGACTTAGGATTTCTTGACTTTTTTTTTTGGCTCGATGGCGCCTTCTGGGTTCAGCCACTCAACCATCCGGGAACTTGACCGCGTTGCATCGTGTTAAAGCAAACGATGACCTGGTGAGCTGCGTTCGCTAGCGAGGACCTAATGTCAAACCTATATCGTCACGTCAGGTTGGACCATGCAGAAGAGTGATGCCTATAAGGCGTTTTGAAAAGAAATTGGCGTGAGCCAACTGATCTCCTTTTTTAAATCTAGAAACCTTTGGCAAAGCACGGAATCCAATTCCCATCACCTTTGCGCGTGCGCTTGGGTTGGGATGGCATCGTAGCGTAACGGACGTTCCATGGACTTCATGCCCTTCCTTGCTGCTAGAACTTAACAACCAAAATTGACTTCGGCTCTTGGATGGACCGGATTTTTTATTCTCAGAATTCTCTGATAGCCTAGATGTGACCGGCGAATCAAAATTCCATTCAAATAAGTCAGTAATCCTGGACCAATTCCCTTATGATTCTCAAGCCAGAACCACGTTTCCATTGCAGCAGTTAAGGGAAAACAGATTTCAACCCATCGGTTTAGGTGATTATTCTCTGGCATTGCAGAGATTTGGACCTTGGAGGCATGGGATTCTAAGAACGTGCAAGAGAGTTCAAGCTAGTTGACTAGTTCATAGCTTCAGCGAAAATTATTTCATTCTTCCGGAATGAATTTTGAAGTCTTAAGGGGGAAGAAGGTAATTGTGAAGTTAATATGCATTTGTTTCCCCCATTGTTTGATTGCGAGAGAAGCCTAATATCCAGATGCCTTACATATGGCATTCAATATACGTCAACAACTCTGCCTACATTGGTCCTAAGTTTAAATAAAGAAGAAGGGTTACGTTAGATAACAGAAAACAGCCGGTCATCAGATTTCTTAAAATATGAATTTAGTACATGTCATCAAAAATCAAAATAAAAAGGTTGGGTAGCTCATGTCGAAAATGCGGTTCCTGGTTATGATCCAGTCTAAAACTCATACCAAAATCACATTAAACGTCAACAGCCTTCCCCTCTATACCCCCATCAATTTTTCACCTTGCTAGCTCTTTCGGAAAAGTAAGCTTGCATCAAACCTGAATTATCACCACATAGTTGACTCAGAACGATGGAATTATAGCACCCCATAATGGTGAAGTTTGTAGTTTGTGTAAATTCAAATAAAAAGAATCCATGCTTTTGAGACCCCATTTAATAATGGAGGTGTTTGGGTTTACCCCACTCAATTGCAGGTAAGCATGCGGTTGAGCAGAAATTTGAATAGCATTCTTTTTTTTCCAAGTATAATTTGAACAGCAAATTGTGATGTCATGTGTGTTGGGATATGTGTTTATGAACAAATGACATTTATTATTTTACTGATCAATTTGAGAAATTTTTTAATATTATTTTGCATTCATATTTTGATGCTTTATAAATATCAAAAATTCTTAAATTATTTAAATATGAATTTAAATATTGTATGTAAGTGTTATATACATAGGACAATATTTAAAGTAAAATAATTTAAATCTGTCCATAATTATAAATTAAAGTTGGGATCTTTAATTTAAAATCACTAGTGCGGTTCATTACATTCTGAATGAAACGATCTTATCCGGATTGTTGATAATGAGATTATCGGAATGAAAGCGCTTTATATAATTTGATATATAGCACTGAAACATGATTAATTATGAATCCCTATTAAATTCTGTTGTTAAAATTAAGCATTCAAAATTAATCAATGATGGTCATATATGAATCGATCTTAATTCTAAGTAATTAATAGACTCTTATTTATTGTATTATATTTTTTGACATACCGAGTAATGATACAAAAACACAGTGTCATATTTTGGTATATTTAAAATATATTAACATAAATAGTCGAGAATATTAATATGCAAGATGAAATTCATTCCTTCGAAAAGAAGTCAGATGGACGGTTCTCATAAGTTGATTCAGGGCTTGAATAATAAGAGCGCTCAATTTATGATTAGGTCATAAATATATTATTCATTATGTACTTGTAAAGAAAGATATAATTAAAGAGGTTAACGAAAAAATGCCTAACTTTAATTATGAACCGTTTATGGAGAATTGATTTTATGTAGTGACTATATCAATGGACAATTCAAATTCTTTTGAATATAGTTAATTTTATAATTTTGAGAGTGCAGTTTAAATTTTAGTGGAATAATTTGGAATTAATAATTTTGATATTTTAATTAAGGTGTTAATTGAATGTCAAAATTATTGGAGCTTAAAATTATAATGTCTATAGTTCCTCTGGATGGCTTTATTAAATTATGTAAACTTTATGATATGCTGGATTGAGTTATTAATTTAAAATTAAGAATTTTAAATTAATTTACACATACAAATTAATTGAATTAATTTCTATTTTAAATAATATGATTATTTAAAAATAAATTTAAAATTATTTTAAATTAAAAATTATACAGTGTGCTGCTAGAGAACACATCGTAGGCATGTTCCATAAGGAGGGTCCAATGTGAAGTTATTTTTGTTGAAAAAATATATGGAATCATGCAAGAGCTTTTTTCTCTTCCATATCATTCCACAATAAAGATATCAAAAGAAACTTATCTTTAATTTTTAATTAATTAATTAAAAAGGGATAGTAGTTATTATTCTTGCATTATCATTATATAAGATTGATGAAAGAAAATAATGTAGGATGATTGTCATCACCTACTTAGAGTTTTCTCCTTCATCTTCATTTTGTCTATACAAAGTGAACGTTTGGAAAGATCCATGGTGATCAAAAGGATTTGGTGATTCCCAGATGGTGATTCCCAAGTAATGTTGGCGGAGCTTAAGACATTAGACGAAGTTAATTTCTTAATCTTCTTATTATTTTTATTATTAAATTAATATGATATAGATCGCCAAATAATTTTTTTTAAGATATGAAATTTGATTCTTATTTCGCTTCCGTATATATCTCAAAATCGTTTTGAGATAACCGGTAATTGATATGAACATGTTATGTTTCTATTAATTTAATAATTGATTATGTGATAATCATTATATGATTGGGTATGTACTCATGCATTATGAATCTATGTATAAATGGATTGATCGTAATTTTTTTTGGTTTTATGAAATTAGTTATGTAATTTTTTTAATTAGATTAATCGTATAAAGGATTTATAATGTTATCTTTTTTTTTTTTTTTTTTTTATTGAAGAAGAAAGATTTTTTATATTTTTAAAAAAAGTTTTCAAAGTTGGGCAAACGGGGTGCTTAGCTGGCTTCCCTTTTCAAAGTTGGGCAGCGTTGCGTGGGGCTCAGCGAAAGGTCCATCTGTCCTTAAAAGGGGAGCACGTGAAGCCGTTTTAACGTAGCAACGAATACCTCCCGTTCTCCTCGGTGGAGGGATTATGAACCACTGTTCTTTGTACCGTCATCAAGTTTCCCATGCATGCCATGAGATGCATAATGGAGTCCTTTATAGTACATGGCCTGCAAAGTACTTTTTTTTCTTGGGCTGAACGGCCTCAGCTGGTAGGCTATGAGAATGGTGTGGAGTTGGGCGGCATGCAGAAAGTTATTTCCTTCACCATACGGCCAGAGTTAGTGCATCCATAAAGTAGTCCATGGGAGCCACAACCGTAAGGTGCTTGCCGTAAGTTGACTCCCATCTTAAAATATTTTAAATACTTGGAACCCTTGTCATTACCAAATTACGTAGCATGCTTATTGTGAAAAACTATCTAAAATGATGGTGCAAGATGCCTCTTTATATTTTAATATTTATTATTAGTATTGGATTGTAATTTTAGATTACATGGAATCCAACCAAATTTTTCTGTTTCACTTCTTATTAAATTTTTTATTATGTTAATAATAATTACATTGCTATGCATATTAGATGCCATAATAGATAGAAAAGTGTTTATCTATTTGTTGTATGTCATTTATTTAAGTGTATTATTATATTTTTTACTAAAAAGGTTTTAGTAAATTAAATTTAATGCACTTTGTAATAAATTTAAGGAGATTAAATTTATAAATTAATTTAGCAATTAGATTTGTAAAATTAATGTGAAATGTGAAGTTTTGAATTTAAGAATTATCACATTTAACTTATTTTATAATTTTAAAATGTTTAAAATTATAAAATCTTAGTAATTTAAATTATTTAAATTAACTAAGGGTTCATGAAACAAGAGTTGTTTTATAAATAAAATATATTTTTGTAAAATAATGAGTGGAAGAAAAATATGACAATATAAGCCCTTGGTCTCCATCGTTAGTACAACATCGTGAGTTATTAGTAGCGCCTCGAGACTCTTTGATTTTGTCCTTTCTACGGAGGGTGTCTACTAATAGCAATAACAAGGTTGTCATTGGACTTTTAAGATATTTTAGAATTGACCTATCCTATGACGGTAATTTCTAAGTTAAGTTTAAAAAATCTAATACGATGGGTCGCACTCATGAAGAAATAATTAAATTAGTTAATTATTTTTTGATTCAAATTTAAGAAAATCAATGAGTATTTGAAATATGAGATATTTTGGGAGATACTTATTAATTGAGAAAATCTCATTTTAATTAGCAACTATTTGATCCAGCACTTGGTTATGAAGATTAAAATTTCTTAAGCATTTAAAGTAAACATGTTTTTATGTATTTTAACATATGCATTTATGCATCATATTTACTTTGCCTTAAATTGTATGATGATATTTATGCAATTATTTATTAAAAATATTTTTTATTTTTTAACAAATATGTCAAACTGATTCCCTCACTTCTTGGTGAAAATTTTGTTAAGTGGAAAAGCAACATAAATATTTTTCTTATTAATGAAAACTACCACTATGTCCTTAAATAGGATTGTCCTTCAGTGCCTCCAACCAATGCCTCCAAAATTGTTACTGAAGAGTACAACTATTGAGTTATTGCAAACAACAAGGCCGCTGCTACTTGTTAGCAGCAATGAATGAGATGCTTAGAACTAAGCACGAGGCCTTTGAAACTGTAAGAGAAATTATGAAATCTCTACAGTAGATGTTTGGATATCCATCTAATCAAGCTCGCCATGAAGCTATAAAAGCCGTTATGAATGGCAAAATGAAGAATGGCTCTTCTGTTCGTGAGCACATTCTCAAAATGGTCAATCATTTCAATGAGGCTGAAATCAATGAAACTAAAAGTGATGAAAGGACTCAGGTTGGCAGGATCTTGGAGATACAATCTTCCACTTTTCTTCAATTCAGGACTAATTACATTATGAATCATAAGAAGTGTAATCTGACTGAACTCCTAAATGAGCTGTAAATTTATGAGACCCTTATAGATGATAAGGGTGGCAAGGCAAATGTTGCTGAAGCCAATACAACTGAGGAGAAGCCTTCTTTTTCAAAGAAGAATATAAGAAAGCAAAACGACAACAAGAAGAAGATTTAGAAGAAGAAGGAAAAGGCTACTCAGCCTAAACCTAAAGGAAAATATTTCTACTGTCATCAAGACGGCCATTGAAAAAGGAACCGTAAAAACTACCTTGATGAACTGAAACAAAAAAAGAAACAAGATAAATTAGATTTACTAGTCATAGAAACATGCTTAGTTGAGAATGATTTCTCAAGCTGGATTATTGATTCAGGAGCATCTAACCATGTTTGTGTTTATTTGAAGATGCTTGAATCTGCCAGGGATCTTCAAGTGGAAGATTTCATGATGAAGTTGGCAGTAAAGAAAAGGTGTAATGACAGTAGTAGCGACTATCTTTTGTTAATAATAAATATTTGCTTTTGAATAATGTTTATTATATTTCAGATTTCAAACAGAATTTGATTTCGATTTTAAAGTTGCATGAATAATTTATTTCTTTTTCTTTTAGTATTGACTATGCTTCAATTTATAAGAATGGAATGAATATTTGTTCTGAGTATGTTAAAAATGATCTATATTTTGTTAAACCAATTTCCAACAACTTACTTCAAATTGAAATGTTTAGAGTTACTGAACCAATTCCTAAAAGAAGAAAAGTTGCGAATAGCAACAATGATACGTATTTGTGGCATTTGAGGCTTGATCATATTAATATAAACAAATAGAAAGACTAGTGAGGGATGATCCTTTAAGACAGCTAAGAGTTGACACTCTACCAGTCTGTGAATCCTGTCTAAAAGAAAAAATGATCAAAAGACCTTTTTCAGCAAAAGGTGAAAGAGCAAAAGTACCTTTAGAGAACATACATAATGATGTATATGGGCCTTTGAATGTCAAAGCTAGAGGGGGCTATGAATATTCGTTATATTTATTGATGATTATTCAAGATATGAATATGCATACCTGATGCAATGAAAATCCAAGGTCTTTGAAAAGTTCAAAGAATTATGTGCTGAAGTAGAAAAATAACTCGGTAAATCAATCAAAACTTTCGATTTGATCAAGAAGGAGAATACCTAGATTACGAATTCAAGGACTACCTGATTGATAATGGAATATTATCACAGCTCACGGCACCTGTGACACCACAGCAAAATGGTATAGCTGAAAGAAGGAATCACACTTTGCTTGATATGATAAAATCAATGTTAACCTATTCTTCTTTGCCTACCTCATTTTGGGGATATGCACTACAAACAACTGATACATTCTAAACTTATTCCATCTAAGTCAATCCCTAAGACTTAGAGTTATGGAACTGTCGCAAACCTAGTTTCAGACACATCCGCATATGGGGGTGTCCAGCCCATGTGCTGAAGGGAAAAACTAGGAAACTGGAACTTCGTTCAGAAGTATGCATGTTTGTGGGATACCCTAAGGGAACGAGAGGAGGTCTGTTTTATAGTACTCAAGATAACAAAATATTTATGTCGACAAATGCTATGTTTCTTGAGTATAACTATATGATATAATTCAAACTCAGAAGTAAAATAGTTTTGGAAGAGTTGCTGGCTGATGAGATCGGCCCCACACCAATAAAAGTTGTTGAATGATAAAAAGTTGAGACTACTACTCAAAATCAAACACCAGCGTCACCACGACATAGTGGGAAAAAAATAAGATTGCCCATCCGCTATTGTAAAGATGGAGAAGCACAAGTTGTAGTCACCGATGGCAGTGATGATGATCCATTGGCATACAAGATGGAAATGGAGGATGTTGATCAAGAGAAATGGAAGAAAGCCATGAAACTCGAAATGGAGTCAATGTACTCCAATTCAGTTTGAAAATTTGTAGATCTATCAGAAGGCGTTAAGCCTATTGTATGCAAATGAATTTATAAGAGAAAGAGAGGAGCCGATGAAAAAGTAGAGACTTTCAAGGCTAGGTTGGTGGCAAAGGGTTTTACCCAAAGAAAGGAGTGGACTATGAGAATACTTTTTCGCTAGTAGTCATGCTAAAATTCATTCAGATTCTCTTATCTATTGCTGCTTATTATGATTATGAGATATGACAAATGAATGTTAAGACGACATTTTTGAACGGCCATCTTGAAGAGATTATTTATATGGTCCAACCAGAGGATTTTATGGTTAAAGGCCAAGAGCAGAAAGTCTACAAATTGCAAAGATTCATTTATGGGCTTAAGCAAGCTTCTAAATCTTGGAACATCAGATTTAATGAAGCCATAAAATTTGAACAAAATTTAGGTGAACCTTGTGTCTATAAGCAAATGGAAGGAATAAAGTGGTCTTCTTAGTTCTTTATGTGGATGATATTTTACTCATTGGGAATGATGTAGAATCTCTATCTAAAGTAAAGAACTGGCTAGCCAGCCAATTCCAAATGAAGGATTTGGAAGAAGCAAGCTACATTCTTAACATCCAAATTATACGGGATCACAAGAATAGGCTTTTGGCATTATCTTAGGCATCGTATATTGACAAGGTGCTTATTAGATTTGCGATGCAAAACTCCAAGAAAGATAATTTACCTACTCGACATGGAGTTTATCTTTCTAAAGAGCAGTGTCCTAAAACACCGCAAGAGGAGGAAGATATGAGATGAATTCTCTATGCTTCAACAGTTGGCAGTTTGATGTATGCAATGTTGTGTACAAGACCCAACATATGCTTTGCAATGGGGGTGGTTAGCCGATACTAGTCAAACCCAGGATTGGATCACTGGGTTGCGGTCAAGCATATTCTCAAATATCTGAGAAGGACGAAAACTATATGCTAGTATATTTTGGTAGGGATTTGATTCCTGTTGGATATATAGATTCTGATTTTCAATCATATAGAGACTCTCGGAAGTCTATCTTTGGAGCGGTGTTCACTTTAGGAGGAGCCATTATATGGAGAAGCGTCAAGTAAACCTACATTGCTGAGTCCACCATAGAGGCTGAATATATAGCAGCTTGTGAAGCAGCTAAAGAGGCAGTCTGGCTTCGTGAATTCTTGAAAGATTTAGAAGTTGTTCCAGATATGCATAAACCAATTAGATTATACTATGATAACAGTGGAGCAGTAGCCAATGCCAAGGAATCTAGAAACCATCATAAAGGAAAGTATATAGAGAAAAAAATTTTACCTTGTGAGAGAGATTATCACTAGAGGAGACGTTTCAGTTGAGAAGATCGCATCTGTGAACAATATAGCTGATCCGTTCACTAAGACATTACCGGCTCGGGGTTTTAAGCTACATCTTGAAGGGATATGACTTAAAAACATGTATCATTTGCTTTAGGATAAGTGGAAGATTGTTAGGATATGTGCCCATAAATAAATAACATTTATTATTTTACTGATTAATTTAAAAAAAATTTAATATTATTTTTGCATGCATGTTTTGATGCTTTATAAATATCAAAAATCCATGGATTATTTAAATGTGACTTTAAATATTGTATATAAGTGTTATATACAGAGGATAATATTTAAAGTAAAATAATCTAAATATGTTCATAATTATAAATTAAAGTTGGGATCTTTAATTTAAAATTACTAGTGCAGTTCATTACATTCTAAATGAGATGATTTATCCGGATTGTTGGTAATGAGATTATCGGAATAAAAGCGCTTTATATAATTTGATTATATAGGACTGGAACACGATTAATTATGAATCTCTAATAAATTTTATTATTAAAATAAAGCATTCAAAATTAATCAATGATGGTCATACATGAATCAATTTTAATTTTGAGTAATTAATAGATTCCTATTTATTGTATTATATTTTTTGACATACCGGGTAATGACACGGAAATATAGTATCAAATTCTTGGTATGTTAAAAATATAATAACATAAATAGCCAAAAATATTAATATAAAAGATGAAATACATTCCTTCAAAAAGAAGTAGATGGACAGTTCCCATAACTATTGATTCAGAGCTTGAATAATAAGAGCGCTCAATTTACGATTAGATCATAAATATATTATTCATTATAGAATTAATGGTACTTATGAAGAAAGATGTAATTAAAGAGGTTAACAAAAAATGCTAGCTTTAATTATGAACTGAATTGATTTATATGTATGGATAATTCAAATCCTTTTGAATATAATTAATTTTATAATTTTGAGAGTGTAATTTCAAATATTTAGTAAAGTAATTTGGAATTAATAATTTTAATATTTTAATTAAGGTGTTAATTGAATGTCAAAATTATTGGAGCTTAAAATTATAATGTCCATAGTTTTTTGGATGGCTCCATTAAATTATGTGAACTTTATGATATGTGGGATTGAGTTATTAATTTGGAATATAGAATTCTAAATTAATTTACTCATAGAAATTAATTGTATTAATTTTTATTTTAAATAATATAATTATTTAAAAAAATATAATTATTTTAAATTAAAAATTATATGGTATGCTAGGGAACTCTGAACTCATTGTAGGCATGTTCCACAAGGAGGGTCCATGTGGAAGTTATGTTTGTTGGAGAAATATATGGAATCGTGCAAGAGCTTTTCTCTCTTCTGTATCATTCTACATAAAGATATCAAAAGAAAATAACAATGTTAGAGATAGAGATATGAGATTCTTCCACATTATCTCACATTAAAGTAATCTCCAAAAGTTAAAAGTTATCTTTAATTTTAATTAATTAATTAATTAATTAATTTAAAATGGATGGTAGTTATTATTCTCACATTATATAAGATTCACGAGAAAAAAAAATAATGTTGGATAATTGTCATCACCCACATAGAGTTTTCTCCTTTCTTTTCACTTTGTCTCATGAGTTGAGAATATAAAGTGAATAAAAACTCAGTTGAGTGATCTCAACCCATCAAATCATAAATGTCCACTCGTGTTTGGAAAATCCATAGTGATCAAAAGGATTAGGTGGTATTGTCGGAGTTTAAGACATTCGATGAAAGGTTAATTTTTTAATTTTCTTATTATTTTTATTATTAAATTAATATAGATATAGATCATCAAATAATTTTTTTAAAGATATACGATTTGATTCTTATCTTTCGCCTTCGCACGTATCTCAAAATCATTTTGAGATCATAACCAGCAATGTGGAAGATATTAAAGGGTGTGCAGTTCCTCTTCTTGGAATCTCTAGGCCGGACAGGAGATGAGGTTAGTCCATCTCCATTCAAATCCTACTCAGGGCCAAACTAGTAGTCTTTTAAATTAGGTGTCGCTGGTCACAGAACCCCTAAGGTTCTAACCGGTCCCGCGCCTTCTTTTTCCAAGATGCCATGGTTCATGCACAATAGAAGGAAGTATTATTGGAGCAAAGTAAGGATTCTGATCGTGGAATCAAGAATTCCAGAGGTACCGCTCAAGTAAAGAATGATGCTGAATTGCAGAATATTTTATTTGCTCTAACGGAAAACTAACTCTTGATGACATGGTCAGCTATCATCTTCTTTAACTTCTTTAATGTCCCCTTCTTGTGCTAGAGCCTAGAAGATCGAGATGCACCAGCAATGGGCGATACCTTGAGAGTTTAGTTTGTTCCCGAAGATTTCCAACTTGCCAAGTTCTAGTGAGAACGGAATTTGAGCCCCAATCCTTAGTGCAGCCATTAGAGAGACAGCTCGTACCTTCACTCAAATATTTATCATCTTCTACTGTACAATTTCAATATCATGGGAACTCTGTTAAAATTCTCCACGCTCGTGCACTGAATCCATTGTGAGCGAGATCGTCAAACGTTCAGAACCAGCTGGCTTTAGCGGACTCGGATCTGTCATCAAGATCTTCCTTTTGAATGAAGATGGCAAGCGTACAAGTTCGCTGGGCCGAAGTCTAGTTTTGCGTCGCTCCTTCCCTTCGAACCTAAGAAAAAGTTCAACGGAAGAAGCCATCCTTGAAGAACTTTAAGCGCGTTTGGTATTTTTTTTGGTACAGAATAGGGAAGGGGGATTAAATCGCTTGGGCGGTAGGAACCCCTTTTGAGGACGTCTAACATGACGTTTTATTATTCATTTATTTTTTTTAAGGGAGATGACGTCCTTTTTTTTTTTTTTTTGTCTTTCAAATTGTTAACCTACCAGGGGATTCGATTAAAATTTTGGATTGGATTCAAGTCTTATATTTTTAACCTGATAAATTTTATTTTCTTTACATCAATTATTCTTAATTATAAATTTATTTAATAAATTTAATTGAAATTAATTCTTTTTTTTATCTTAACAACTAAATCATCTCTCATATTTTTTTTCTCTAATTATATCTAAATATTTTTATTTTTATTTTGTTATATTATTATTTATAATGCCTTTAAGTATATTTTATAAATACTTTAAATATTATGATTTATAAATACAAAGCTAGCCATTTATTTGGATAAAATTAAAAGTTTTTGAATAAAAATTTAAGTTTAAGTAAGTTGAATTTTTTTTTTAATTTTTAAAATTTAGTAATAAAAAATAGTTAAATTTTAACTTAACTGTAATATTTTATGCTATATCTGAATAGATCTGAATGACTAATTAGATCTAAATTTTTTTTTCATAAATTTGATCCAGCCCAATGTGCTCGGTAAATAGGTTTAGTTCAGGTTGAAAATTAAAATTTAAATATAAAATCGAATCAAAACAGGATTAAACCGATCAGATTCAATTTGATTACAGCCTTAGATTTTTTTTTTTCCCCCTTATTTTGTTTGCGTGTGCGTAACGATCCTAGCTTATTTTTTTAACCCTCCAAGCCAAACGCACCGTAGGAGTTGCCCACGCTTATAACCGAGCTAGCATGGGTTCATGCATCTTTGGGAGGTCAATTTCACGTGGTTCAGCATTTGGACCATATGACTTTTTTGAGTCATGACCCATTGATACACGGCACGTCCGTGGTAGTTGGTTCAGCTTAATTCTGAGTCTCTGACAAGAAAGCTCGCTGGCCGGCTCAAATCATGTTGAAGAAATTATGTCATCATGCCTATTTTTTAAAGCTAGTAATACTGTAGGCTATGTTATTCTCAATACCATCTTTTTTTGATGCAAAAACTTTGTAAATTATAATTGTCTTTTGCCAGCGTTTACTTTGTAAGACGGGGAAAATAAAAAAAAAAGGGAAACATTTGGTCAAACAAGCTAGAAAATTTGAAATGTTCATTCTTTAAGATATACTGTATATAATTTATTATTATATTTATATGAACACTTTACTCTCTTTCTCTCCCTATGTATGCACACTCTAGCTCCTGAGGATATATAATGTCATAGTTATACATCGCTTAGCAGATTTTTTTTCTTCTTTTGAAAAAAAAATTATATGCTACAAAATAAGAAGATTTCATGATTTTACATTTCTTTTAGGTATAAGAAAAAAATTTTATAAAGTGGTCGTTAAATGGAGTTCCATCAAATTTTTGGAATCATGGATTTAAGAAATTATAACTTGAGTTGAATATTTGGAAACTGAAGATTTTCTTAAACTTTACTAATCTCATATTTTCTACTTTTAATGACCAAACACCTCTTAGAAAAGTAGTTTCTTGAAGTTTTTTTTTTTTTGTCAGGCATGCATGTTATCTGAAACATATTTCTTGATTCAAATAACGTATCTTCTCTCAACTGAGAGAGATATGTGATGCACTAACAAAAGCACAACAAGAAGGGAAAACAAAAGAAATTTAATCCATATGATTGTGTCTTGCTCTACTAGCTAGATAATCATAATTTTTTTTAATCATCTTTCTTTCATCGCCTTTTATCTGAACTTTTTAGATATATTATTTACTTTATATCTTCTTCTTTTCAGAACCAAGCGCATAAAACACTCGGTTACCATAACTTTGGCATTTTGAACCAATATATTGTGAATTTGAAGATCTTTCAACCCTACCATGAACAAACTTTGGCTTCTAGATATAGAGACAGAGGCCAGGCCATCACCAGTGACATGCAACCATATATATATAGAGAGAGAGTCTCATCGTTAGGGCTGGGTGTTTTAGTAGCTGTTGGAGACATTGCAGTTTAGGGAACTTAAATCAGTGATCTTGGCCGTCAACGAAACCAAGTCTTCTCGTACTTTAACTTGTTCACTTGAGGCTCTATAATCTCTAAGAATATAATAGCATCTTTCACAAGATAATTGGGATAAGGCTTAAGTTATTAGTATAGTTATATGACACGTTGTCTCCAACTTTCTCGATGTTATTACTGATAATATTTGCAAGTTCGTTTATTTTGACTCTGAATCCAACCCTACTCTATTAAATCCACCGTAGCTACGACGTCACTGGATTCTAAGGTCCACCAATTCAATGGCTATCGTTGACTTACGAACGGCGAATTAGACCAAAGCATGCAAGGGATACCTCATACCGGAATAATTCCTGCCGCTTGATTCGTTTCTCCCTCACGTTTCTCGTCAGCCAGCCCGAAAAGGTCAACGAAGATCAGAATAATGCACGCGTACGTGGCGCTCTGGGAAACCCACCTCACCGCCGCTCCTCGCGCCCCCAATCCCGCAGCCCCGTCCGACGTGGCGCCGTTTCCGGAGGTCCCGCCACCGGTCAAAACAGTGAAGGGGTAGACGCGGGCGCGGTCCAGTCACATTCCGTTCCCGTCCTCCGCTCTCGGTTCCGTTCACCGACGGGACCAGTCAAACCGGTTGAGGGGTTCTCCCTCGTTGGACTCGCCGGCCCGGCCGGAACCAAGCGCGCTTACAACCCATGTCCAACGTGCCGTCCTCTCGCCGTGTGTCCTACCACTCTCGGATCCTGCCACGTGTCCTGACGCACCGTCTGGCGTCACTGCTGCAAGGTCCCAAGTCTTCCTTCTTGGCTCCCCCCTCTCTCTATATTGAGAGATCCCCATTGCACCAGTGAAAGGCTTCTTCAGTCTCCACGCTTTTATTCTATCTCTTCTATTCTGCTTCGCTTTTTCTCTGTCGTTCCTTCGCATGAAAGGAATGGACAAAGGTGGTGGAGGATTGAGCCTGGGGACTTGTAGTGACTCGGCTGGGTTCAGGACGGGTGGTGTCATGAACTCGTTCCTTGGTGAAGGTTTGAAGCGGAAGAGTGGCTTGATGGAGTCTGGTCATCAGTTTCCAATGAGTCTCGGCCGCCACGATGAGCCGGAGGGTGAGGAGAAGCGAAGGGTGGTGGCTGAGATGGATTTCTTCTCGCATGAGAAGGAGGAAGAACGGGCGCGACGAGACTCGGATTATAACGTTTCTGACCTTAGAACCGAGAAAGAAGATCTCACCATTAACGTTAGTGAATGATTTTAATTAGGTTTTTTTCCCATTTACTTGATATTGGATTTTTTTTTATATATATTCATGTATTCATTTAAATCTTTCCTTTCTTGTATCATAGATGGATTTGCACCTTCTTACAACCAACGCTGGAACCAATAAATCAACGGTGGATAACGGGTTGTCACCAGATGAGGGGGAGAAAAAGAGCAAGAGTGAGGTTAGGATCTCTCTCTGCGCATCTTCTATTTTTTTTATAACATGAATGACTGTTCTTTTCTGAAATTTTGAAGTACAGCGGTTTGTTTTAATTCCTGTCTTAATTTTATTCTTCAAAACAAATTAAGAGTAATGATTTTTTCCTGTCTGGAAAAATTAGCTGGCATCAGTGCAAAGCGAGCTTGGGCGCATGAACCAAGAGAACCAGAGGCTAAAGAGCATGCTAAGCCTTGTGACCAACAACTATAACTCCCTCCAAATCCATTTCACCACGCTGGTGCAACAGAGGAACCAAGGGAATGGAAGCTCAGTACAAACCCATGAGGTAGGACTTTATAAGCTAATACACCTCCTATATTAATTACCTCGATAAGCATAAGAATTGGAGAACAAGAAGTTAATCGGCAGGTCTTAATTTCATCAGGCCACTGGTGAGAAAAATGGCGATAAACCAAACGAACATGATGAGGCGAATGCACCAAGACAGTTCCTGGATCTTGGACCAGCTTTATTGGCTGATAAGGCTTCCCACTCTACAACAGGTGGTGGAAGCCGGGATCAGTCCACGTCCCCGCCTAACAATGTGGAAGCGATGCCAATGGATTGCAGCCTAAAGGAGAAGAACATGTCCAAAGAGAGAAGCCTGATTGATCGCGAGAGATCTGATGGCAGGGATGTCAGGGCTACGTTAAGAGATGGGAAGCAAGCACAAGAAGCCATCATGAGGAAGGCTCGTGTGTCAGTGCGAGCACGGTCCGAATCACCCATGGTATATAAAACTGTAAAAAGGAATTCGTAGTGTACCTACTTGCAGTAGTTCATAGTTATTTTAAACTAATTTGAAACCTTTTGTGTTCATTAAGATCTCTGATGGATGCCAATGGAGGAAGTATGGGCAGAAGATGGCAAAGGGAAATCCTTGTCCCCGGGCTTACTACCGGTGCACCATGGCTTCCGGCTGCCCGGTCCGCAAACAAGTAACAACAACCAGCGTTTAGTCCAGTTCCATTAAATCTTAAAACGATCAAACAAGTGCACAAAGTCTAATTTAAGCTATGTTGCTGCCACCCTGATAGGTCCAAAGGTGTGCAGAGGATCGATCGGTCTTGATAACAACCTACGAAGGGGATCACAACCACCCACTCCCCGCTGCGGCCATGGCAATGGCATCGACCACTTCAGCGGCGGCAAACACGCTCTTATCTGGATCCATGACAAGCACCGATGGGCTAATGGACTCCAATTTCCTCGCAAGAACAATACTGCCGTGCTCGTCGAGCATGGCCACCATATCGGCCTCCGCTCCTTTCCCCACCGTGACATTAGACCTCACACAATCCCCCAGTTCTCAGTTGATCCGAAGGCCGTCTACCCAATTCCAGTTCTCATTACCAAATGTTGCTCCTCCTGCTCCTGGTTTCGGTTCGACACCACCTACTTCTTTGCCGCAGATCTTTGGGCAGACGCTCTTCAACCGATCGAAGTTCTCAGGGGTACAGGCGTCGACGCCGGGCAGTGACGGGGCCCAATTGTTGCACCAAAAGCCACAATCCGTGCAGCGGCCGTCTCTGGCTGACACGGTGAGTGCTGCATCGGCAGCCATCACGGCGGACCCAAACTTCGGTGCGGTGCTCGCAGCTGCCATCACCTCCATCATCGGCGGCGGCAGGGCTGCCCAAACAAGCAACAGCAACAGTAACGACGGCGGCAGTACGTTATAGCAAGACAGGCAACAACTAAACATAGCATTGCCCATCATTTTCTTTTCTTTTTTTTCGGGAGTTTCTTCTTTTTCATAATTCTCTTGTTCTATGGAGAAAGGAAAATGAATATATATATACGTAGTTGTTTTTGCTTTAATTTACGAATTCGTTTTTTTTTTTTTTGTGGAGGAAGAAAGAAAAAAAAAAAGGAGATAAGTTTACCTGTAGTTATTTATGTTTTGTTTTGATTATTATCTTGGAAGGTGGGACAAAGACAAAAATTGCAGTTTTTTTTTCTCGTGTGGAATTCTATAAAAATTAGAATCGTTTCTTCTTTATGACAAAAAAAAAAAAAGGACTTGAGGGAGATGCTGCCGTGGTCTGGATCTTCTAGAATCTGGTTTGTAGGGGGGGATTGATCTGGCGGTGATCGGAACGTCATTGGGAGGAGAATCGGGGGAATCGGCGGCCCATGCACGTGAGCCACGCGGAGGAGCCGTGGGGCTTGGCGCAGAAAATTTCCTCTCTCTGACCACTGCGCATGCCCCGTTCGGCAATTGAAAGCGAGGGGAACTTTGTCAACCAATTTTCCCATTGTCGTTGCTGACAATTAGGAATCCAAAGTTTTCAACTTTCCTTCTTTTTAATTCATAACAATGTATGTGGGCTTTAAGATCTTTGGGAGAAAAAAAAAAAAAAAGCAACACCATAGCATTAGCCCCTGAGATGTACAACAAAGGAATGAATCCATCATTCTAGAGTATACTTTGGTCTCTATTGCTGCAATTGTCATGGAGCTCACTGCTTGATTAGCGTATATCGTAACGATGAGCTAAGGATTTGTTTGGATGAAGTTTAATGGGAGGGAGAGAGAAGAAAGGAGAAGAGTAGTACATAGCCTTATTTGAGAGAAAGGAGAGAAGGAGAAAGGAAGTGGAGGTCATTCATTTCATTCCGTTCTCACTCAAAAGAATAAATTTTTTTATCTCAAATTGGAGGATAAAAAGGTATGAAAGAATGGATTTATAAGTTTTATCCCATCTTTTCAATTTTATTTCTATAAATTGATTTAATTTTTTTTATGATAAAAATATATTTATAGTTATATATATATATATATATATATATATATATATATATATATATTATATATATATATATATATATATATATAAAATAGGAGTAGTCCTAATTAAAAATAAAATAAGAGAAAATAGATTACGATGGTTTGAACATATGCAATTAAAACCTTTAAATACTTCAGTTAAAAAAATAATCTTTTAATAGTCCATGCTCATGATAGAAATAGACCTAAAGTAATATGGATAGATATAATTAAGAGAGATATAACTATTTGTAATTTGAATATCGACTTAGTTCTCAATAGAGCATAGTGGAGAAAGCAGATTCAAGTAGCTGATCCCATGTAGAAAAGGCTTAGATAAGTTGAGTTGAGTTGAGTTGTAGAAGTTTTTTTTTTCTTTCTTTCTTTTTATTTATATAAATAAATATATATTATTTTTTCTTTCTCCTTCCTTTCTTCTCACACAAACAAAGAATAACAATCCTTCTTTCCTTTTTTTTTTTTTTTTCTTTTTTCACCTTTATCCATTCCTTCCTTCCTTTCAAAGATTGAAACAGATTTTGAAAGCAAGATAGAGAAGAGGGTGATAGTCATCAAAGAGTAGGATGGAACAATTTGATTTGTTCGACAATCAAACTATGATTGTTGCCAAATCTTCTGCAATAATGTGGCCATGGTAGTTCAGAAGCCCTTTAAAGCTACCATACGTTTCAAACTTTTCTTTGATAATTGATTAAATTTGTGGCTTGTGAGGCACATACAATCGAAGTCATACATAAAGTCAGGGTCAATGACTTCTAGACATGGTTAATGTTGGATTTTTTTTTCTTTGTTTTCTTAGCATGGTCCTGAATCTAAGCATGAGATGATAGAATGTAAGCAAATATGTTCTAAAAAAACAAAAAAAAAGTTTTAAGAGTTCAATAAATATCTTTTATTTGTCTTATAATTAGGTCAAAGGATAAAATCATCCAAGAACTTTTAAATGTGTATCTTTCTTTATAAAAAAGAAGGTGGATTCTTAGAAGATCAGTGGTTAACGTTCACTTTCACTAGTTGTATGCCGTTTGATTTTTTTTAAAAAAAATTGCTAATAGTTTGGCATCATTTATTATATTTCTACTTAAGTATTGATTTTTTTTTCCTCCTATATTGAGGTTGAGGATCACTTGCCAAGACATGGATAAGTTAATCTTTATGTAGAGAACACTGTAGAGTAAAAGGTGAAATTGGTTTTTTCATAAATTTTTTTATATAAAAAATAATTTTTCTCACCATTTCTCTTATTAATAAGAAACAGTGGCAGTTTTGGATTATTTCATAATCAATGAGGTTTGTTTAGCCGAAACAGGGATGGTGGAGAGTTTTTGGCAGAAGTTTATAAGGCTGATTTAGTATCCCTAGCTTACTAATCCTTTCAACTGCTTTATTAATTAAACAGAAGTGTTAACGACTGCACCAAATGTCTTGGTTGTATCAATCCTATATTATTGTTCAACTGCTTGCTCTTAATTTCCACACCATCAAGGCAAATATATCTACCATCTAGTATCATGTTTTCTCCCTTGGTATCCGCATGGATTCTTGTCCAAAACCAGAACAAAGTTGCTGACATCGTTGAGGTTGGACAGGGGCTCGGAAATGCTGTCTTTTCTTGTGAAATAATAGACGAGATTTTCTTAACCTGGAAAAGGCTGCTATCTATGCGTGCATAATGTGATAGGTCGTAAGAACTTTAGAACAAGGTCTTGGTTGTGTTTAGTCAACTAATTTACAACTTGGCCAAAAAGTCATGCGACCAAACTGCGCCTTAGCTTTCTACTTGTTTGGATTTGCAACGCCATTGGCTGGCTGACGCAAGTCTTGACCGGACAAATTCGGCGTCAGGACAAAAAAGCAATCAAATAAAAACGTTATATATATATATATTTATTTATTTAAAAAAAGGGCTTGGTTTTCATGGCCACACAAAATAAGCGCCTCACACATCAGCAGTTAGAAAAGAACAAAGATCCGATAAAAATTATCCTCCCATGAGTGGTATAATCTACAGGAGTTTTCAGAATTATCATCAGCAATACGTGGTAGGTATAATCCTGTTTACAAGGAAGTCAGCAGCATGATTAACCTTTTGAAACACGTACTTACAGCGAAAACTAAAAAGATTGATGATCTTACATTAAATATTCCTTAATCATCAAAGTTTTAAGAGCTACCACTGTGTTATTGTGTCTCCTTTTAGAATAATACTATCTATTAATTTTTCATGCCCATGCAAAGATAAGTTAAATTAAGGTAGTATTTGAAATAGGGGATAAGAGGGGATATCCCTGTATATCCCTTCTTATTCCCAAAAGCCCTATAAGGGATAGCTGGGAATAAAGTTAACCAAAGGGATAATCCATGGTTATCATGGTTAACCATGGGATATCTCCTCAATTTATTCCCTAGAAAATACAGGAATAGCTAGTTATCCTTCCAAATAAGAGTAAAAAAAATTATCCTATGGATTTACCTTTTTGCATTTGATATGATCAATGGGATAGCCAAGGGATATCCCTATGGATAGCCATGGGACAAACTCTATCCCGTACACTTATCCATGATAATATTTTTCTATCGAACACTACCTAAGGTTATGTTTGAAATAGGGGATAAGAGAATATTTAGAAGATAAGAAAGGATATTCCTTAAGGCAGTGTTTGATATGGGGGATAAGAATGGATATCCCCTTGATATCCCTTCTTATTCCCAAATGCTATAGCTAGAAGGGATAGCTCTGAAAAAACTTAACTTATTCCCTAGGGAAACCCAAGAACAACTAAAGTTATCCCTTGATGGCAGACTTGTAATTTTAAAAAAAATGTTTATTCCCTCAGCTATCCCCTGGATAAATGCTATTCCGTATATTTATCCAAGGATAGCTTTTGGGCTATCAAACACTACCTAAATATCTCCCCTTATCCCTAAAAGCTATATTTGTACAGGATACTCTGAAAAAGTTTAACCAAAGGGGATATCCCCTGAACTTATTCCCTAGGGATCTCAGGAATAGCTGTTTATTCTTTAGCTATCCCTTGAGGGCATATTTATCAATAAAAAAATTAGTTTTACTCTAGAATTTCTTCTCATGTCCTTTCATCCTTCCCCCTCCCGTCTGAGCAGCCATTGCCTCAATCTCCTGCTCCTGTCTCCCACTCCCGATCTCCTACTCCCCTTTCATACTTTCCCCTCCCATCCGAGCGGTCGTCGCCCTGATCTCATGTCTTTCGATCTTCTGCTCCATCTCCCGACCGCTGAAGCCCAAAGTTCGCCGCTATTGGACTTTCCTCTCCGATCTCGTTTGCCCATCCACTAACTCCCTATCGGACCACAGAAGTTGAGGAGAGGAGAAGAAAGCAAAGGAAAAGAAGGCGTCCACATTTTTTTTTTTTGGGATTTAGGGCTCTCATGGGGCCAGGAAGAAGAATAGGCAGATCCGTGAGTCTTCGCTTGGCGCTGGCCCTAGCGCTGACATCTCTCTTGGCCTGCCTGTCCAATCCCTTTGCTTCGACCTCCAATCGGGCCACACCAAGTGCATCTCCAAGGACATCAAGCTCCAAGCCATGTTCGTCAACAAGTACTTCATCGTCAACCCCACCGACTCCGGCCCCCTCCCCGACTCCCACCGCATCACAATGATCGGATGGTGGGAGAGTTCCCGCTCTTGATCTCCTCCACCACGTCCTTCGTCTGCAGTAGCGCCTCCCTTCTGCCGCCCCACTCCGCCTTGCGGCTCCCCGCCACACACTCGATTGCCAGCATTAGATCCGAGTTGATCTGGACCGTTTGATTTGAAATCAAACGGTCTATATCAATCAAATCAAACAGTCATATCAATTGCTATACAAAAAATTGTAAGGATAGTTTGGGGTTTAATACCAAATTTTTTTGGGATATTTTCTTCTATCCCTTCAATCAAATACAACCTGAGGGAATAACAAAGGTTATCCTTTAGGCAGTGTTTGATATGGGGGATAAGGAAGGATATCTCATGGATATTCCCCCTTATTCTTGGAATGAGATATCCTCCTCTTATTCCCAAAAGTCAAACTATAAGGTAGTGTTTGATAGCCCAAAAGCTATCCCTGAATAAATGTACATGATAGCATTTATCCAGGGGATAGCTGAGGGAATAAGCACCTTTTTAAAATTACAAGTCTGCCATCAAGGGACAACTTTAGTTATTCCTGGGTTCCCTAAGGAATAAGTTCATGGGATAACCCATGGTTAAACATGGGTTATCTCCTCTGGTTAAACTTTTTTAGACCTATCCCCTCTAGTTATAGCATTTGGAAATAAGGAAGGATATCCCCTGGATATCCTTCCTTATCCTCCATATCAAACACTGCCAAGGATAGATTGGAATAGAGTTAACCAGAGGGATAATCCATGGTTAACCATGCCATGGGTTATCCCCTCAATTTATTCCCTAGAAAATACAGGAATAGCTGATTATCCTTCCAAATAAGAGTAAAAAAAAGTTGTCCTATGGATATACCTTTTTGCATTTGATATGATCAATGAGATAGCCAAGGGATATCGCTAGGGATAGTCAGGGGATAAACTCTATCACGTACACTCATTCATGAATAATATTTTTTCTATCAAACACTACCTTAGATTCACACCCCTGAACAAACTTTATCCTATATACTCATTCAGAGATAGAGTTTTTTCTATCAAACACTACCTAAATCTCAACCCATATCACCGGCAAATTACATTAATGGATGGAATGGATCGGGCTCGTTGCAGAAAAAATAAATTGCACCTACAGCAAGAGTTCTTTTAGAATGATCATGAATCATAAGTTCAGCACCAGATGCATTATCATAAGTTGATCCATCAAAATTAATTAATTATTTTAAATTTTATAATTATATTTTTATGCATCCTGATTTTTTTTGGGGTAAAATATACGTCGTTTTTGTTTTTGGTGAACAAATTAGTGCATTAATTATTATCGCTGTCGTTCCACGTGATTCTCTCTATTTCAGCTAAGAGTCTCGGTCTACAAAACCAGGAGATGGGAACTGGCGACCGACAGATGGTAAAAAATGCTAAAAATAAAGGCAGAGATGAGAACAATGAGGTCGCAGATCGACCGCAGCGACGTTGAAAGGCTAACAACTGGGCCTTGAACGCTGGCTCCCAAAGGAAACGTCTTTTTCCTTAGAGGGAGAGGCTATTGATTTTCTTAGATCTCCAATGCCGGTCAAAGACGGTTGGACCTGAGCTGAGTTCCTTACGTCTCGTGCACTTTGATCTACACTATTCACCGGACAGCGATTCAAACATAGCTTTCGTTTTGTGTGGAGTTAAAATAAATGCAAATAAAAAAATTATAGAACAAAACTTTTTTTAATGTAAATTTTGAAGTTGTTAAATTTTTTCTGAAATAAGATATTATAGACATAATTGTTACCTGTATTAAGAGCAGGATTAATATGAAAAAAATGAGACGAAAAACAATAGTAAAATTGTTTAATATTTTATTAATCTAAATATTTTTTTTATAATAATTTTTAATTTCTTTATTTATTTATCTTTTAGTAATAATTTGGAAGGCAGAGAGAAAGAATCCATCTGAACCCGTAATTTGTCATCCATGCTAACCACGTCTCTTTTGACCTTATACCATGCACCCAAAAACATATGGGTTCTTCTTGCTTGTTGTCAGAATAGACAGCATACTTTTTTGACCTTATCTGTAGCTTCTATTAATTGGCAGAAGCTTGATCCAATTGTAAACTCATGCTAGCATGACTTTTGTGTATGATTAGACGAATCTAATATTGGTACACTGTATCTTGATCGGTAAGCGCCGAGTCTTGTGATTGAAAGCGAAGGAAATTAGAAAAGATTTTGTACACCGCATTCAATGTAGCAAGATCTACATAGATTATATCATCCCTTTTTATTGGTACATATGCATACGATATTTATTAAAAAATATTAAGACAGTTTTATGACATTCCGATGGAAAAAAAATTACGGTACTTCAGTTTTAAAATTATGGCATCATAGTTATAAAATTACAATATCCGTTCAGAAAGCCAAAAAAATTACGATACCCAGTTGTAAATTTACGACACCGTAGTTATAAAATTATGACACCCATTCAAAAATGTGTCTGTACATAAATTCCAAAAAAAGCTGAACGAGTAATAATGCACTTCATATCAAAATTTAAGATGACATTTCAGTTGTAAATTTACGATACTGTAGTTATAAAATTAAGATACTCATTAAGAAAGTTAAAAAAATATGATATCACAGTTGTAAATTTAGTTATAAAATTATGACACCTACTCATAAAATGTATTTGTACATAAATTTAAAAAAAAACTAAAAGTATTAATGCACGTCATGTCAAAATTTAAGATGATACCCTAGTTTTAAACACGACACTATAGTTATAAAATTAAGACATCCATTCACAAAGCCAAAAAAATTTACAACATCCCAGTTATAAATTTACAACACCGTATTTATAAAATTACGACATTCATTCAGAAAATGTGCACTACAGCCTGTACACAAATTAAAAAAAAATTGAATAGGTATTAATACACGTCACGTCAAAATTTAATATGGTATCCTTGCCCCATTGTATCAAGCCATGTAGGTTTTATATGGACCAATAAGAAAGGGCTATACAACTCACGTAGAACTTGTTGTACCAAAAGCGGTGTACAAAGACTTTTCCAAGAAAATTAATTCAGATTCTATATTATTCATGCATGAACAACAAAGATAACATATATATATATATATATGGATCCATAAGTCTTGATGGTTATGGATTATGATCTTCCAAAGGAAAACCTTGTTTTCATAGTTTTTCACCGTGTTACTTTTTGTTGGAGATAAGAGAATACGTAACCTCTTCCAGTGACGATTGGTCTTCTTCAGGAACCATAATCCCTGAAATAGGCTAATTTTTAATTTGATCCCTCATCAAAATAGAAATAGCATATAAGTATATATAATGATTTTTCATGATAATTATGTCCTTAATCAAAATCAACTTTATACTAAATTGATCAATTTCATTGGTTATTCAAACAATGGTATAACACATTTGTTATGACATGTAGGTCCTAAATAATTATTTAAATTTCTAACAGAAAATGCATGCTAACTTATTCCCTCAATGGTGTACGATTGGAGCTTTCGAGAAGGATGAGGCAAATGGGCGGCTGAGGTGAATAATATTTAGACTGATGGACCAGTGGAAAAATTTTAAATTTCCTTAGCTTGTGCTGACCGCCCACCTGCATCAATGTTTGAAGAACATCACTGCAGCCATCGGTTGCCATGGCTTGACGAATTTTAGGGCTCAAGCTTTTCAAGTGGTACTTGTTGGGCAAAAGAGTGAGATTGGGCAAAGATTGGCCTATGGTGTCGTTTGAGTTCGGCCATATCAGTGGAAATTTCGGGATCGGTCTTTAGGTGTTGCTCGGCCCAACGAAGCCTTGAACCAACGGACCCCAACTTCAGAATAATCCAAGTTATCAGTGTTGAGTTGGAACAGAAAAGATCAATAGGAAGAACAAAGGGGAAACAAAAAAATGGTACGTAAGAAATTTAATGTGATTCAATTTAATTAACTTACATCGACTGGGCAAATATGATAAAAATTTTACTATAAAAAATGATTCAAGATTATATGGATTGCTTTTTCGATCATCTGAGACACACTCTCACACAAAATCTTAGGCCCACTTACGTTGAACAAAACTCTTTTCGTATCTCTTAATAACGTTCTAAGTTATTCTAAAGGTCAAGCAAGCTACATGTGTATATAGAAGAGAGATATATGGTATTAAAAGCAAACTAGGATTAATATTGTTATGGATGGAGCTTAATTTTATGGAGTTTAAATTCAAATTTTGAATTCGATTTGGCCAACTAAGAAAGTTGATTTTGGGGACGATTTGTTGCAACTTCTAAATCTGATCTTGGAGAGGATTTGTTGAAGATTTTCAAGGAAGCAAATCAGTCCATGGTTACCAAAAGTGTGGAGCCAGTTTTGGAAATCAGTCCATGGTTGCCAAAAGTGTGAAGCCAGTTTTGGGATGAGATTAGATTGGAGGAGAGTCTTCGATCCTTTTATGTGTCTTCTTCAACCGGTAAAGTTGAGCGAAAAAAAAAGAGAATAGGAGTCTTGTGAGGACATCCTCCGTATGCTGTAGATCCTGATTCAACTCTCTGGATTATAAGAGTTTATGAGAGAGAGTGTTTTGAGGGCTTGTACCTGATTCAACTCTTAGTGAAGCCTTACAGATCCTGTGTCACCGTGGACGTAGCTCAATTTGGGTGAACCACGTAAAATCCTCGTCTCTTGCTGTTTTCTTTGAATTTTGGTTCCTATTATTATTCTATATTTTTTTGTTGATTTTATTGCAACTGCGTGCTTGGCCGTACTAATAGCGATCTTATTAGAGGAATATTTGTTGTATGCCCTATCAAATTGGTATCAGAGCTTGGTTTTCTTCATATTATTACGGTCGGACAAATCAACAAAGAGATAGCAGAAGACAAGATCACAATCGAGAAATTCAATGGTCACAATTTCGGATGGTGGAGGATGCAAATTGAGGACTACCTATATCAAAAGGATCTTTACCTTCCATTAGAGGGAAAGAAGCCGGATTCAATGAGCGACTCAGATTGGATGATTCTGGATAGGAAAGGGCCATGATCAGATTGTCGTTGATACCTCAAGTGGCATATAATATTACAAAGGAAAAGACTACCGTGGATATGATGACCGCTTTAACAAAGATGTATGAAAAACCTTCCACCTCAAACAAGATATTTCTTATGAAAAAGCTCTTCAATTTGAAGATGGCTGAGAATAGTTCAGTGATGGAGCATCTGAACGAGTTCAACACGATGATTAATCAATTGGAGTCAGTCTCTGTTGTTTTGATGATTCATTCAGGGCTCTTTTTTTCTTATGTTCCTTGCTAGAGAGTTGGGACAATCTTGTGATGACAGTCAGCAACTCGGTATCAGGTAACCTTACATTCAATGATGCAGTTAGTTGTATATTGAATGATGAGATAAGAAGAAAGGCTATGGGTGAGACTTCTACAAGTGCTGCACTCATGGTGGATACCAGAGAAAGATCACAGGAGAGGAAGAAGTCAGAGAAAGGCCGGTCCAAGAGCAGAGGAAAGTCCAAAGGGAGATTTCCCATGAAGTGTTGGAACTGCGGGAAGAAAGGTCACATGAGCAAGGATTGTTGGGGTAAGAAGAAAGAAAAAGGTGCAGAGAGCAAGATAGAAGGCCAGGAAGCAAATGTTGTGAGTACTATTGAGCGTAATTTTGAGGATGTGTGCCTGTCAGCTGGCGATGGGCAAACTCAGATATATGGTTTGTAGACTCAGGGGCTTCTTACCATTGCAGCTCAAAGAGACATCTATTTTGGATTTTGTTCAAGGAGATTTTGGTCATGCACAGTTGGCAATGGAGCAGTGCAGAATTATGGGTAAAGGAACAATTGTACTGAAGCCAATGACAGGCGGAGAATTGAGACTTGCACAAGCCAGATACATCCTAGAGTTAAAGAAAACCTAATTTCTACCAGCCAGCTTGATGTTGAGGTTATGTATGAAGGAGAAACAATCTCCGAGGCATGCATGTTTTAAAAAATTGATAACAATTATCAATGCGGAAATTTAAAGATTACATACTAATCTATCTAACATGCATCAAGATCATATCTTTGCTTGTATATAGGATCGATTGATCCAAAATTGCATATAAATAAAACTATTAAGATCATGTCTTGATCTTCAAGGCAAGAAGTCATACTTCTTATCTTGAAGCATGCCTTAAGATCTAGGATCATATCACTACCTTAAAGGAAATTGGTAAATCCTTTTATGCTCTGCAGCCGTTCAATCGTCCGGCCTCTAGTATCGTTCACGCAAAGCCCCGAATGATCGATTCCGGAGTGCTAGCTCGCGGAAAACGACTTTGCTGATCTTGAATCCTCCCACTTGAATTCTTCTTATAGGATCCTCCACACTTCCGTTAGCACCAGAATCACCAGGATTTTCTATTCTAATTTTTTAGAAAATCAATTCACGACATATCGTGTGTTGTTTTTCTCTTCTGTATAATCTGGTGAGGGATGTCATCTATTTATAGTCTCTTTTTAGCCAGCCCATTAAATTCTAATATTTAGAATTCCGCGCTTGGCGAAAACCAAAGAGACGCCGAACCGTAGCGCTTTGTTAATTCCGACGTTCGGTAAAAAACCAAAGAGTCGTCGAACTGTAGCGCTTGGTTAATTCCGACGTTGTAAAAACAAAGGTCGTCGAACCGTAGTGCTTGGTTAATACAAAGAGGCGCATTTATTCCATATAAATTCTAACACTTTAGAATTCCAACGGAATTGTTTGGAGAAGATTAATGCAAGACATTAAGACTTATGCCAGAGGTTTTGGTTTAGTTTTTGGTTTAAGCTAATATGAATTTATTGGACTGAACCCACATAAATCATGGTCCTAGCCCAAATCAAATTTGGCTAGTCCTGAATCTATTTAAATCCAAATCAAGTCTAATTTTAAATCAATATTTGAAATTGACTAGTCCTTCTAATAGACTTAAACCAAATTGAATCTTATTCAATTGTACTTAACCCAATTGAGATAATTCAATCAATCAAATTGATTAATTAAATCATATACGATTCTCAATCGTTAATCAGCAAACATCATCCTAGAAATTTCTATGCGTGTGACTCTCTAGGTTCGAACCTAAGCCGGTAGCATAGAAACAACTTTCTATACTAATCGATGTGCCCATCTAGCAATGGAACCCGACGTTCGGATAGGTCGAAGAGTTGCCGAGCAAACTCCAAGAACCCTAAGAAACAGTTACCGTATAATTCATCCTCTTGACCACAAATGCTAAGGATGGCTTAAGAGCCTGTCAACTATAAATAGCAAATCCATAAAGTGATTTTAATTTTAGTGATCATGTGACTTTCACATGAAGTGCCTTGGCCAAGGTCTTACTAAATTGAAACACAAGCATTTCTCCTTTTAACGGGATAGGTCAAATTCCATCTTAATCCATAACTGACTACCACAAGTACTTGACTACACCCAGTAACCTTTTGTAGCTGGATTAGAAATCCAGGTGGTCCGGCACCTAAGTACAATGAGTTGCTTGTAAGCCACTGGTTGTGATCTTCAGGTCTGAAGGATACTTATACCTATATCTTCTCGGATTAACTCTTGACAGTAGAGTATCCAAAATGAGTCACGTTCGGTGAAATGTACTCCTACACTTTCACCTGTATGTCATACCAGTGTCTCTACACTCCTTGGTTAGAGAACAACCAACAAATATGATATACAACATCCTATAATTGATAGTACTATGGCCCTATCATAGTATATCATATGGTCGCGAACCTTTTTGAGGACCTTCAAAGATAAATCCTCCTTTATCGTGAAGGAAGATCCTAAGGCTTCATTACAATCAGGAGTATTAAGAAGATGTTCTTGTAATGAATAAACTGCCAAATAACTTTTATTAATATATCAATTTATATACAATTTACATTAGCACAATCATCAAATGATTAGCTTTAGGATACAATTCCCAACATTGTATCCGTTTTTGGTAATTCTCAGTGGAAGATTACTAAAGGGTCTATGGTTGTTGTCAAAGGGAAGCGGACAGGCACTCTCTACTTCTTGGTAGACAGTGAGAGTTTAGTTTCAGTGGCAGCAAGAGACATGGGTACAATGACTACATTATGCACAGGAGGCTCGGTCATCTTAGTGAGAAGAATTTGAATATTCTACACAGGAGAGAGCTTCTATCTGGGCTAAAGAAGGTGAATCTAGAGTTTTGTGAAGAGTGTATATATGGTAAGCAGAAAGCGGTGAGTTTTCAGTTAGCAAGAACTCAAAAGAAAACTGAAAGGCTGGAGTTGGTCCATTCAGATGTCTGGGGTCCAGCACCAGTGGCATCATATGCGGGCAATAAGTACTTTGTCACGTTTATAGATGATTTCAGCAGGAAAGTCTAGGTGTTTCTATGAAGGAAAAGTCTGAGGTCTTTGGCATCTTCAAGAGATGGAGAGTCATGTGTGAAAGCCAGATTGGAGCAAGTCTCAAGTGTTCAAGATAGATAATGGTGGTGAATACTGTAGCAGAGAGTTTGATGTTTACTGCGCAGAGCATGGAATCAGAAGGATCAAGACCGTCCCAAGGACACCAGAGCAGAATGGTGTGGCAGAAAGAATGAACATGACCATTCTTGAGAGAGAGAGGAGTATGAGGTTTGACTCAGGTCTACCTATATATTTTTGGGCGGCAGCACTGGACACGCAGTGTATTTGATCAACAGGAGTCCATCCAGTGCATTGGATGGTGGGATTCCA
Organism: Calamus simplicifolius; assembly: GCA_900491605.1. NCBI lineage: Eukaryota > Viridiplantae > Streptophyta > Magnoliopsida > Arecales > Arecaceae > Calamus > Calamus simplicifolius. Next base: position 1,113,758 of record UESW01003931.1, on the reverse strand, counting down.
GAGGAGGTTTGGACAGAAAACAGGTAAAACTTTCTTTTCTTAAATTATTTGGCTGCATTGCTTATTCTCTGATTGAGAAAGAGAAAAGGAGTAAGTTAGACTCCAAGTCTACAAAGTGTGTTTTCATTGGATATAGTGGCGATGAGTATGGCTACAAGCTCTGGGATTTCCAGAACAATAAGATCATTCAAAGCAGGAATGTGGTATTTGATGAAGAGCATACTTACAAAGACAGGAAGGATGCAGTGGAAGAAAGAAACAGGAGTTTATAGAACTCGATCCTGTCAGAGATGAAGAAATTCTCGAGTGCAAACTGAAGATGGAAACTCCGAGGATGTGGAGGAGGAAGATGTGGTTGGAATAGACAGCCACATGCATACATCGGTACCTCAGCCGGTGTCCCCATAGTTGAGGAGGACCACGAGGGTTACCAGGCCATCACAGAGGTATTCTGCTAATGATTATGTTTTGTACACAGATTCTAGAGAGCCAGAATGTTTTGTTGAAGCCAGCAGGATGAAGCTAAGGTCAAGTGGGAGTTGGCTATGAAAGAGGAGATGGACTCTTTAAAGCAAAACAAGACTTGAGATCTTGTGAAGTTACCCGCTGGCAAGAAAGCTCTGTTCAACAAATGGGTGTACAAGATGAAGAATGAGGTCGATGGTACCAAGAGATACAAGGCAAGGTTAGTTGTCAAGGGGTATGCACAAAAGAGAAAATTGATTTCCAGGAGATTTTTTCCCAGTAGTCAAGATGACATCCATCAGGGTGATTCTGTGCATGGTAGCAGTGGAGATCTTCATCTAGAGCAGCTAGAAGTGAAGACAACATTTCTTCATGGAGATTTGGAGGAGTAGCTGTACATGCACCAACCAGAAATTTCCAGGTCAGGGGAAAGGATGACATGGTTGCATATTGAAGAAAGTTTGTATGGTTGAAGCAGGCTCCACGGCAATGGTACCTCAAGTTTGACAGTTTCATGCTAGGAAAGGCTTCACCAGATGCCAGTCAGATCATTGTGTGTACTTTCAGAAGTACATTACAAATGAGTTCATTATTTTATCCTTGTATTTGGACGATATGCTTGTAGCAGGTTCCAGTATGAGGAAGATAGAAGAGCTCAAGAAACTGATGGCAAAGAAGTTCTCAATGAAGGATTTGGAAGAGGCGAAGCAGATTCTTGGCATGAGGATCAACAGAGATAGAAAGCAACGGAAGTTGTGGCTATCTCAGGAGGACTATATAGAAAAGGTACTGAAGAGGTTCAATATGGAGAATGCAAAGGCAGTGTTAATACCTTTGGCAGCACACTTCAAGCTCAGCAAACAGTTGTGTCCAACAACTCAGAAGGCAAGGGATGAGATGATTAGAATTCCATATGCCTCAGCCATGGGAAGTCTAATGTATGCAATGGTTTGCACAAGATCGGACATTGCACAAGCAGTGGGAGCAGTTAATAGGTACATGCAGAATCCAGGCAAGGAGCACTGGAATGCAGTGAAGTGGATCTTGAGATATCTCAGGGGTACGTCAACTTACAGTTTGTGCTATGGAGGTGTGATAGTCTTCAAATACAGAGATTTGTAGATGCAGATCACTCTGGTGATAGAGACAGTGGGAGGAGCACCACTGGTTATGTTTTTACTGTTGGTGATACAACAGTGAGCTGGGTATCTCAGTTGCAGAAGATAGTAGCATTGTCAACTACAAAAGCTGAGTATGTGGCGATCACTGAAGCTAGTAAAAAGATAATTTGGTTACAGAGGTTGATGGAGGAGCTCGGCAAGGAGTACAAGTGTAATACATTATGGAGCGACAGCCAGAGCGCAGTTCACTTGGCAAGGAATCCAGCATTTCATGCAAGAACCAAGCACATTCAGCTTAGGTATCATTTCATACGCAGTGCGTTGGATGAGGAGCAGTTGAAGCTGGAGAAAATTGATGGAGCTAAGAATCCTGCAGATATGTTCAGCAAGTTGTGAGCAGAGACAAGTTGAGTCTCTGTTGCAACTTGGTGAAGCTTTCCAAGAGATAGATCAGGAGAGCGCGGCACAGAAAAGAAGTTAGATCTAAGATTGACGTCATTAATCTCCAAGTGGGAGATTGTTATGGATGGAGCTTAATTTCATCAAGAGGGAGTTTGAATTTGAATTTTGAATTCGATTTGGCCAACTAAGGAAGCTGATTTTGGGGAGGATTTGTTGCAACTTCCAAATCTGATCTTGGAAAGGATTTGTTGGAGATTTTCAAGGCAACAAATCAGTCCATGGTTGCCAAAAGTGTGGAGCCAGTTTTGAAAATCAGTCCATGGTTGCCAAAAGTGTGGAGCTAGTTTTGGAATGGGATTAGATTGGAGGAGAGTCTTCGATCCTTTTGTGTGTCTTCTTCAACCGGTGAAGTTGAGCGAAAAAAAAGAATAGAGGCTCTGTGAGGACATCCTCTGTGTACTATAGATCCTAATTCAACTCTCTGGATCATAAGAGTTTCTGAGAGAGTGTGTTCTGAGGGCTTGTACCTGATTCAACTCTTAGTGAAGCCTTGCAGATCCTGTGCCATGGACATAGCTTAGTTTGGGTGAACCACGTAAAATCCTCGTCTCTCGCTGTTTTCTTTTGGATTTTGGTTCCTATTATTATTCTGTGTTTTTTTGTTGATTTTATCGCAACTGCGTGCTTGGCCGTACTAATAGCGATCTTATTAGAGAATATTTGTTGTATTCCCTATCAATATTTTCTATATGCATAAAACCATTTTCATCTTGAACTTGTTAACCTTAAGAGAAAATCTAACAATCTTCATTTTAGCTTGAGGTTTACCAAGCTAATCTTTTTGGAACTTCTTCATCACCCTTGGTGCCTTGCCCCAATAGCTTTAGCCTCTCCGAATTCCGACCAAATCCAAGCAATGCTTAAATGTATTTCCAAAAATGGGCTTCTTCTCCTTAGGCAACTTACAAGCTCTTAAGTCTGCTTTTTTTTTTTTGTTGCAAAAGAGTCCATCTCTTTGTTATGACTGCTACTCTTTCAGCAAACTCCTTATGCTTTATCATTTTCTTAGACCTAAGTGACTCATTCTCCATACTTTAAGATATAGAAAGTATATAGCAATTATATATGTGTACCATACAAATGACCTAATCTGCCTCCTCTCATGATCGATGGTTATGCTATAGGGTTGTTGTCAAGATGCATCTACACCTTTTCTAGTTTCTTCAAATTACACCTCCATCTTGAGTTAAATTGGTGAGTTTTATGACTCATTTTTTGAAGCTTGTATCTGAGCACCACCTTGCTAGTACCGTGATCCTTTACATGACTTTCAACAGCTCATTCTTTTGGTTTACTATAGCATAGTTATCAAAGGTGCATTTTTACTCATCATAAATTTAGGCGACTTAGATTTTTAATACACCACAATCTATAACCCTTCACATTGTGTCATAATCTAAGACTATACACTTCCTTACCCATCAATAGACCATACTTTCTAAGGAATTTTTAAGTTGATGGCAATCAATAGTGACCAATTCACTAAGGAACTTATTGTATTTATTACCTTGGCCTAAAATAATTTTCGAGCCTAGCATTAGAGAGCATACAATAGACTCTCTCCAAGAGTATTCTATTCATCAGTTATATAACTTTATTTTATTGTGACATCATCCATATAGTGCAGTGTCCACTATATCTTTATTCTTATAGAACTCGTCAAATTTACCTTTGTAGGATTTCAAACCATTATCCATGCATAATATCTTGATTTGTCATCTAATCTATTTCTCTATCATGACTTTCCACTGCCTAAATTTGACAAATATCTAATCTTTGTATTTCAAATATATATACGCAGACCTTCCATGATTAATCATCAATAAATGTCATAAAATACTGATATCTACTCATTAGCACTAGAGGGCTAGATCCACATATGTCTGAATGAATGTAGTCTAGCATCTCCTTGAAACAAGAGTACTAATGTTAAACTTGACCTTGTTCTACTTTAATCCATATAGTGCTCACAAAAGTCTAACGAGTCAATCTTTACACCATTAAGTAGATCTCTTTTGGACAACTGCAAGATCCCTCTTTTGCTTATATGCCCAAATTGCATATGCCACGATCGAGTGACATTCAAGTATGACAACCCCACAATGTAACAATTTCAATAATAATACTTCTAATCAAGTAATAAAAGTCATTTACCATCCCTTCCTTGATTATCATAAGAGTACCCTTAGAAACTTCAAGTACGCTATTCTCAACCATATATTGGTAACCTTAAGAATCAAGCGTGTTAAAGGAAATCAGGTTTTTTATCATCTATGAGACATCCCAAGCCTCTAGAGACCTCATAACACTATGAAACATCTTAATATGAATTATCTCAATCCTGACAGCATCTATAACCTTGTCATCTAGTAGAACCTTTCCTACCTTTGATTGATAGGTAGAAAACTAATTTTTATTATTAGTCATATGAAAGAAATAACTAAATCAAGAATTTACTCTTTTCAAAGTTATTGATACTGACTGAGAGTACCTTACTTCCAACATTATAAGAGCTTTCGAAAGTATTCTCTTCAACTACACTCGCTCTAGCTTTAGATACACTTTCCTTTTATCATCATTTCCTTTACTCTTTAAACAGTTTTTCTTAATGTGTCCTGCTTCATAATAAGAGAAATAATGAATTTTCTGATGCCTTAACTTGAATCTTGACTTCATTGCTTGATTCCCTCTTTTGCTCCTACCTATTGCAACTAAGTCTTTTCTTCGATTCTCCCCATAAGACTCAAACACCCTTCTCTTCAGCTCCTTAAATTGAAGAACATCTTTTATATTATTAACCAAAAGATTCCCTCTCCCATATACTAACATATTCATAAAATTATTATATGAGGGTGACAATGAGCACGAGAGAATTGAGGCTTAGTTTTCATCTTCTATCTTAATTCTAATATTCCTCAAATCAATAATTACTTTGTTAAACTTATCTATGTGATTTTTTACTTGTGTACCTTCTTTCATCTATAGATAATAAATTATATGCTTCAAATACAATCAATTTATGAGAGATTTCATATGCATATGCTCTTCAATTTTAACCAGAGTTCAATTGTTATCTTTTCCTTAACGATTTCTTTAAGGACCTTGTCTGCTTAATATAATAGAATTGTACTATGTGCTTTTACCAATAACTCATCATTTTCTCCACCTTCTATAGCTTTTGTTTTATTAAAAGGGCTCACATCTTAATTGCTAGATCTCAATGTCACTAAATTTATTAAATTTGTCAGCTTCAAATTTCACAATTGACATTATGAATCCTTTTTTAAAACCACCACTCTGGCGTACCCAACTCAAATTAATTGCAGTTGTATAATTATGGATTCATCAAGGATCTAAATCTTACTCGCACTACACTACCTAGCATTAGGTATCCAATCCACTTATTCAACAGAAGGTGGACTCAAGTCCATCCAAAATAGAAGAAATCATCTGATAATAATGAAGTAAGACTTTAAAATAGAGAAAGCTTTTAATCTTCCCTTGGAGCAATGCTCCACCCTTAACCGCTTGATTAGATTAATTCAGACTAGATTATTATGGCAAAACACCTGAAGCAATGCTCCAAAAATAAAAGAAGTCTCTTTTCTTCTTCTGAGCAATGCTCCATCTTCATAGCTTCATTGGAACAATCTAAGCTGAATTATTACATTACAACATCTTAAAATAATATTCCAAAAATAGAGAAAGTTCTAATTTTTTTTTAAGAGAACACCATTCATACCTGGAACAAGGCTCCACTTTTACTGCCCCACCAAAATATAGTCTATTTGAAATCATACGGAAATAGTTATTCCATTTATTTTAGGTTATCCCACATGTATTCCTAATTTATTGCACAACTCTTTCTTTTAGAGACCTCCCCCCATCTCTCTCTGGCTCTCCTTCCCTCAACGCTTGGTAAGTATGCATGTATGATACCTCAATTTAGTTACATATTGAATACAAATTATAACCCAAGTCCACTTGCTCTCTATTAACTTTTATTAAATTTTTGGGCTATATGGTTTTGACCCATTAACGAAATTTAATTGATCAACGGGTATCCAATGGGTACCCATTTATCCGGTCGAGTATCTCCATCCTCGCCCCGTTAACTATGACGGTTAACGTAACGAAGAATGGGGATATTTTTTTAATGAAGGAGACCTGTAGAGACCGTTCCGAGCCAATGCCAAACTTAGTTATGAGAGGGGAAGAGATCAAACGATCTCTTACCGTCATAGCCTTTCCGGCCCAACTTCAAATCTCTCTAGCCGACCATGATCTATCGCTCCCCAACAACCCTCTTCTTTGCTTTCTTTGATCGAAGCCGAGATCGCAAGTGGCCAGATCTCCATTGCTAGATGCCACAACGAAGGATGCTCCTTGTTAAAAATAAATATGCCCAAGATGATAATGACGTAAAAAGAGGAGTTGCAGTTTTCGTAACGGCAGAGAATGTTGTTTTCTTTTACGTGGTTTCATTTTTATAAAAGGATGCCTTCTCTTTCTTTTTCAAATAACGAAGAGAATACAAGATCTTCTTTTTTGATAAGATTTCTAAGAAGCACTATGGATTTAAAGGATATTTTATCTTTTCTCATGTAAAATCACTCTGATCAGAAGTTATCCATAAGTTTTTCTTTATCGATAAAAAGTAAAGCAATTATTGTTCCCATTAAGATTTGATTTAACATTAGCATCAGAGTCATAAGATTGCTTCTTTTACTATCTTGTATGCTGAGATAGTTACAATTTTATTTATTTATTAATAATTAACCCAATCACTTTGGATCACTTTAGATAAACTCCAATCTCATAAAGAATTTTATGGTATACTTTACATATAACCAACTGGAATGGCCTACGTAATTTAATTCTTTTTGAATAAATTAGATGATATCAATATTTGAAATATGAATCGATACTTATTCATTGGATCCTTTTTCATCGATTCCTTTGAATTTAATCGATATCTGAATTTCAAACAAGAACATAAGCCAAATAACTTTGATCTCGTTGCATCAAACGGTAGGAGAGGCTGGTAATTGATATATGGAATATGAAGTAGTTTTGTGTCTTTTGTAGTCCGATTGAGTGGGTTGGGCACTTTAGATATATGTTGGGCATTCGTTTGATGCCTATGGTCATGACGCAAGAGGGCCATTAACTTCAAACGCTGAACTCCGGCCATGCTCACAATGGCGTAGGACTTTGAAGACCTCTCGCACTCTCCCACACCTGACAAGTTTTGGTTGATGTGGAGTTTGCCACCATGCAACGTTTCGTCATCTGGAATATCAAAATCTACAACGTATTCATCCAACTCATTAATTGCTCCACCCTGTGCTCCCATCTGACTTCAGTGATAATTATGATGATGTCATAATTATCATCATCTGACTTAAGTGTTCTCGTCACATGCTACTTTAGTATTCTTGGTTAGTAAACTCACGAGAAGAATTGAGTCTTGGCATTAATTATGATTGACCTTTGTCCTCCCATTGCTGCCAAAACCATCAACAGGCTCCAAGAATAATACAGATCTTGAGACCAAAAGTACAAGAAAAAATCATCTTGATGAACCTTAGCTACAAGAAAAGTAACAAAATGCACTAGATGACATTTGGCTCCAGTTCTGTTGGATAGAAATATAGTGATGTAGCATAAACACTACAAGAAAATACTAAAATAGCCACGCAATTTAGCAACGCAATTATGCGTCGCTAAATTGCGACAACTTTGCGATGCCTCCGTGACAACAAATATTGCGACACAATTAGCGACGCATTAGCGACTCAATAAATCAGAAAATTAAAAAAAAAATTAATTTTTTTATTTAGCGTCACAAATAATGCGCTAAAATATTTTTAAATTATTTTTTTATAAAATATATATGGAAAAAATATTGCGATGCAACTCAGTGCGTCGCAATGTTTTTAAAAGAATTAAATATGTTAAATAGCGACCATTAGCGATGCAATAAACTAGAAAATTAGAAAAATTATTTTTAATTTAGCGATGCACCAATTACGTCGTAAATAATTTAAATAAGATTAATTTTTATAAATAAAATTAGAAAAAAATATTGCGACGCAACTCAGTGCGTCGCAATGTTTTTAAAAAAATTAAATATATTAAATAGCGATGCATTAGCGACGTAATAAATCAGAAAATTAGAAAAATTATTTTAATTTAGCGATGCAATAACTGTGTCATAATTATTTTAAATAAAATTAATTTTTATAAAGTATAAATAAGAAAAAATAATTGCGACGCAACACAGTGCGTCGCATATTTTTTTAAAAATTAATTATATTAAATAGCGACGCATTAGCGATGCAATAAATCAGAAAATTTAAAAAATAATTTTTAATTTAGCGATGCAATATATGCGTCGCAATTATTTTAAATAAAATGAATTTTATAAATATATTATGAGAAAAATATTGCGACGCAATTCAGTTAGTCGCAATATTTTTAAAAAAAATTAATTATGTTAAATAGCGACGCATTAGCGATGCAATAAACCAGAAAATTAGAAAAATTATATTTTAATTTAGCAACGCACTTGTTGCGTCACAACTATTTTAAATAAAATTAATTTTATATATATAATTATCATATTAAAAAATTATGATGCAACCCTTTGCGTCGCAATATTTTAAAAAAATTAATTATGTTAAATAGCGATCGGTCCGAGATCGGTCGTGGCCGATCGGGATCAGGGCTTGGATCGATCGCAACCATCGGATCGTCGGCGATCAAACCGATCGCCACGGTCTGAGATCGGTCGTGGCTGATCGGGATTAGGGATTGGATCGATCGTAACCGTCGGATCGTCCACAATCTCGGACCGATCGCCACGGTCCGGGATCGGTCGTGGCCGATCGGGATCAGGGCTTGGATCGATCGCAACCGTCGGATCGTCGCCGATCTCGAACGATCGCAACGGTCCGGGATCGGTCGTGGCCGATCGGGATCAGGCTTGGATCGATCGCAACCGTCGGATCATCGCCGATCGGACCGATCGCCACGGTCCGGATCGGTCGTGGCCGATCACCGATCGCCACGGTCCGAGATCGGTCGTGGCCGATCGGATCAGGGCTTGGATCGATCGCAACCGTCGGATCGTCGCCGATCTCGGAGGATCGCCAACGGTCCGAGATCGGTCGTGGCCGATCGGGATCGGCTTGGATCGATCACAACCGTCGGATCATCGCCTATCGGATCGATCGCAACGGTCGGATCGGTCATGGCCGATCGGGATCAGGGCTTGGATCGATCGCAAACCGTCGGATCGCCGATCGGACCGATCGCCACGGTCCGAGATCGGTCGTGGCCGATCGGGATCAGGGCTTGGATCGATCGCAACCATCGGATCGTCGTGATCTCGGACCGATTGCCACGGTCCGAGATCGGTCGTGGCCGATCGGGATCAGGCTTGGATCGATCGCAACCGTCAGATCGTCGCCGATCTCGGATGATCGCAACGGTCCGAGATCGGTCATGGCCGATCGGGATCAGGGCTTGGATCGATCGCAACCGTCGGATCGTCGCCGATCGGACCGATCACGGTCCGAGATCGGTCGTGGCCGATCGGGATCATGGCTTGGATCAATCGCAACCATCGGATCGTCGCCGATCTCGGACGGATCACAACGGTCCGAGATCGGTCGTGGCCGATCGGGATCATGGCTTGGATCGATCGCAACCGTCGGATCGTCGCCGATCGGACGATCGCACGGTCCGAGATCGGTCGTGGCCGATCGGGATCAGGGCTTGGATCGATCGCAACCATCGGATCGTCCCGATCTGGACGATCGCCACGGTCCGAGATCGGTCGTGGCGATCGGGATCATGGCTTGGATCGATCGCAACGTCGGATCGTCGCCGATTGGACGATCGCCACGGTCCGGATCGATCATGGCCGATCGGGATCAGGCTTGGATCGATCGCAACCGTCGGATCGACGATCGGACCGATCGCAACGTCCGGATCGGTCGTGGCCGATCGGGATCAGGGCTTGGATCGATCGCAACCGTCAGATCGTCGCCGATCGGACCGATCGCCACGGTCCGAGATCGGTCGTGGCCGATCGGGATCAGGGCTTGGATCGATCGCAACCGTCGGATCGTCGCCGATCGGACCGATCGCCACGGTCCGATCGGTCGTGGCCGATCAGGATTGGATCGATCGCAACCATCGGATCGTCGCCGATCGATTCCGGATCGCCGATGGGATCATGGCTTGGTCGATTGCAACCGTCGGATCGTCGATCGGGATCGTCCGAGATCGATCATGCCGATCGGGATCGATGGCTTGGATCGATCGATCAGATCGCTTGGATCGATCGCAACCGTCGGATCATCCCGATCTCGGACCGATCGCAACGGTCCGGGATCGATCGTGGCCGATCGGGATCAGGGCTTGGATCGATCGCAACCGTCGGATCGTCGCCGATCTCGGACCGATCGCAACGGTCCGGGATCGGTCGTGGCCGATCGGGATCAGGGCTTGGATCGATCGCAACCGTCGGATCGTCGCCGATCGGACGATCGCCACGGTCCGAGATCGGTCGTGGCCGATCGGGATCAGGGCTTGGATCGATCGCAACCGTCGGATCGTCGCCGATCTCGGACGGATTGCAACGGTCCGAGATCGGTCGTGGCCGATCGGGATCAGGGCTTGGATCGATCGCAACCGTCGGATCGTCGCCGATCGGACCGATCGCAACGGTCCGAGATCGGTCGTGGCCGATCAGGTCGATCAGGGCTTGGATCG